>OZ021727.1:85577446-86114946 GCA_963978545.1 Linyphia triangularis | reverse complement strand
GAATTTAACATGGGCTCCTATGGAAGTGCCGGATCCTCTTATATCAGGATAACAAGGAAAGTTTTTTATAGTATACAAGAGATCAATTATTATATATTTTTGGGAGACAGGAGCCTCCAATATATCCATTTTAAAATGGTAATTTTCAGTACATTCTTCCCTAAATAAAATAAACGTTTTATTATGAAATTTTTATCAATTGCTACTTGTACACCTACTATTTAGACTTTTACAATAGCTTTTATTAATATTCTGTTTTTTTATAGCAGTAATTTTTAATTCGAATTTTATAATTTTGCATGAAACCAACCAAACGAATTTTTTATTCATTATTTTTTGGTTTTTCAAATGCACATTAATACTGTTGCGTGGATGGGTTCGAAAGATTTGAAGCCAAAACAGATCAAAACTTGCAGAAATTTATTCCAATATAACTCTTTACAGATTTTTTACAACTCCAGAACTTCTCGTTCTAATAGACTCAATACAGCTCTATACACAACAATAGAGCACAAACAGCAGTTAAACTTGACACACAACTGCTAAATCGCCGCAAAAGACAATGCAATACAATTCGCTTTAGAACTACTCTGAATGCTCACTGAGACTCAGTAATTCCAGTCAGCTAACGGACTCAACTAACTCCAGTCAACTAACTAACTCGGGCATAACTATAGGGGAGGTGGCAAACCTTCTTGAAACTTCTAGAGGTAGATATTTGGAGAACTTTCCAGATCGTAGTTGAAAAGTCCTATACATGTACATGGGGACCGAAAATGTCACCAAATGGTCGCCAAGTTTGGCGACATTTGGCAATTTCTCGCCAAATTTGGTGACAAAAATTAGTCGCCAAAACCGTTGCCAACTTGGCTCTATCTTGCCAATTTGGCGAGATTGCCATTACCATAACGTTAAATGAGCTGCTCCTTGTAAAACTCGCTTCCCAGCGTTATCTCTGTAAAACTCGTTATCAAGCAGTAGGACCCATATTTCAGGGAAGCCAACTTAAGACGAACTATTGCACTGCCTTATGCAAAATGTACATACATTTTCCTACTTACAAAATTAACACTACGAAATATTTACAAATATACAAAAATTCGTAATAATATATTATTAATTCCTCGTATTTAATTTTTAAGTTAATAACTATAATATATACTTGGAAAAAAACAAATTAGATTGAAGAGTTCAATAGATTTCGAGAAAAATGTACATAAATGAAGAAGTTAGTTCTGAGATAAGAAGACTTAAGGGAATAGAAAAATAGGAATTTTCACGTATAGTGTTTTTTTAATAAATCATTCAAAATACTTCTAGTGCCCAAAATGTTAAAAGCATGATGTTTTTGTGCAGCTAAGAAATAATATTTTACGAATTCATAAAAGTATCAAAATGTTATTTTTAATTTTCAGTAGCGATTTGACCCACTTAAATTTCTACAGAGAACAAACCACTGGTTGTTTTTTTGCAAAATAATATACCCAACTTTCTCGATTTTCAGCGATCCATATAAGTTTTTTAACTATAGTAGTTACAATTTCAAATTTAGCAGAATTCATCAGGAAATCCCTTCTTACATATTGTTAAACTAATGAACAACATGACATCGTAAGTAAGACAACTGAATGATTGTTATTTGTAAAAATATTGAAAGTTAGCTTTATTATTAAATATATATTTTTATGAAAACAAAGAATTAGCTTTATATTTCCTTTGTTAAAAAATTACCTTACAGTCCGAGAGGCGACTGCAATATTTGGACCCCATCGAACATCATTCTGAATTTTTTATAGAGATTGGAGAAAAGTTAGTAGATTAGGAATCCACTGGTCGGCCGTGGCAAAAATGGCCGAAACTGATCAAAAATCGACTTGGAATGAGTTGAACTAAAATCCAATTGCCAAATATGTCATAACTTGCCAAAAAGAAAACAAACTTTTTCGTCTGGCAACCCTGCATTTTGATTTTCAATGAGAAAAAGCGCAAACGATTTCTGATCTCTGGCTTGGAAAATTTGTATCTTTTAAAAGTAAGCCAAATTGGCGACATCAGTTACGTCATCCGTGAAGTAATGTTTAAGCACCCTTTTAATCGATGCAAGTAGACCGTCGCCAGATATCTGAATCGTCTGCAACCTTTTTAATTGAAAATTAAAGAGTGAGGGTTACCAAATAAAAAAAAGCTCATTATTTGGCAAGTTATGGCACATTTGGCAATTGGATTTAGTTCAACTTATTAAAACTCGATTTTTGACCAGTTTAGGCCATTTTTGCCACGGCAGACCAGTGGATTTGTAATCTACTCACTTTTCTCTAATTTCTATAAAAAAATCAGAATGATGTTCGATGGGGTCCAAAAATTGCAGTCGCCTCTCAGTCTATTAGCAGTGCAGTGGTGGAAATCTTCGTGTTTTTTGCTTTATTTTTTCATCGGTGGAATGACTAGCGAATGGTGACATTTCTTGTATTTTTAAACCTATTAAGCTACCTAACCTTACCAAAACTAACTAAGTACCTTTGCATAAATGACACTTTAGAAAGAATTCTTAACAGTGATGGCAATTTTGTGTCAAAAAGAGTAGAACTGGCGATGGACAGTGACTGTAACTGTTTGTACTCAAACCAAGAAGGGGTAATCAAATAATCGTAATCCCATTCATACATATACATTTTACTGGTATACATAAACATTAAGAATTGCAAAATTTGACTCAAGTCTGCGTTTTTGTTTTTTTGTTTTAAAATATTTCCAAATTCATTACCATTAAAATGATACTGTTTTCTTTCTGATACTCAAATTACTTTTTAAATTACAGTAAGTTTTGTGAACCTGTTTTGTATCCCGTTCATTAGTGTAGTAAACTTAAAACGCGTTTTCTGAAGAATGACATTTTGGTGTTATATGACTTTACGCCAACGGTCATAACTTCGTAATAAATGATCCGATTTAAAAAATTCTAATTTTGTTTTGTAGACAATAGTTGTGAATTTTTTTTCTATGGAGAATCTAATATATATTGTTATAACACATTTTTTATGCATATTTTAATCTTAATTTAAAAAACAAAACAAAAAAAAACAATGTATTTTTTTAAACTTTTTATTTATAAACTTATAACAAAATAAACATTGAAGCCAAATTCAAAATTCTCCTTAGGAACATGCGTCAATATTATATCTTTTATTTGCAATAAAAATAATACCTCTAAGTTAATTACAAGTTTATTTATTTATGTTCTAATAATGTCCTAATTAGTCACTTTAATTGCAATTAGCTGATTAAAAAATTGACGGAAAAAAAAAGTTTATATACAAAAATGCATTATTTTTAATTCTGATATACTGCCAAAAAGTTTGAAATTATAACCTAAAAATTAAAGAAAATCATCTCAATTGTATATGTATACCTTCAATTGAGTTTTGGCAAAATATTACTTTTGCGATTGACCAGTGATCTAATATATTAGCGAAAGTTCATTGACCTTTTTCTATCCAAAATATGCTTTGAATTAACTTGGTAAAACTTCAAAGAGTCCATTCATTTTTGGAACTTTTCGACAACGTACAGAAGTAACCTTCAAAACACAAACACTAAGATTTTTTGAGAATTGGTTCCATTTTCCACTGACACCCTCTCAAAAAATGAGAGCTGTTCTGTTTGTTTTTCTTCCTTTCTGACATATCCGTGTCAAATCCCCGGTGCGTCGTACAATTGCAAGTTGGGAGGCGAGCCCAAAAACTGTCTACCGTCACAACTCAGCCAACATTTGGCTTCTGCTGTCTTCTTTTTTTTTTTTTTATTTATTTCTGAGAGAAGCAAAACAAAAGGATTTTTCGTTTTTATTTTTCAAGGAAAATCCTTAGGATCTAGTTAATTAAAACTTAATCTTCCCTTAAACCTTGAGTTGGTATAAATTTAACTTCAATACCAAAGAAACCGGAAGATTCAGGTGAAGTAGATAATGAAAGTACATTTCTTAATGCATTTTCTCTCACAATCGACAAATGGCGACCGCGACTTAAATTTTTTGCTCTGACCATATTCAAATACTTTTACGTGTTTCGAAGCATGCTTTTTTTTTATATTACTTAAAATTTGAAGTTTAATGAATTTTTTGAAAATTCTTATAAAAAATATGTGTTGTATAAATTTAAAACATATTTGAGCATATATTTCTACGGAAGTCTGTGCTTATTTGTGTAAATTATTTCGTAACAGTCTGTGCCGGGAGTTTTGATGGGAAATATTTAATAGATTTGACAAAAAAGGCACATTTGCATGGAAATTAGGTATTTTGTGAAATCAATGTAAGGAAAATTTTGAAAACCAGCCTTTAAAAATAATTCTAATAATCAAACAGCCTAAGGGTTTGTCTACCATTTTGAAAGTAACGCTTTGAAGATTTTGAATAATTAGTTCGGAATGTATTCTTAGGAAATTTTTAGCTTTTTAATTCAATTAATGTTAACCATTCTTTCTCGACATAATTTGCCGACCAAACGGTATAGTGGTTAGCGTGCTTGCTTCTAGACCGCGAGGTTGCGGGTTCGAGTGTCGTGTTGGAATGGGTGTTTGTAAATGTATGTTGGCTTGTCTAATGACAAATGTTTCGGTGCATTATAGCCATCGTGTTGCTGACGGCGCCAGATAATCTGAATACAACCAACCAATCGACATAATTTTTTTTTTTTATAACTCCATATGAATGCTGTTGATTTTAAATCTTTACTTAACAAAGACCTTCAGGCAGTTTATTAAAGCTATTTAAAAAATCTTATTTTTAAATTTTATTTTATATTTAAAAAAATCATACGTTGGCAACATATTTCATTTTCAAGAGGCACTTTCTGATTTGATCATAGCTGTCTACAAGAGTGTTCAAAATATCAACATTTTGCTTTAACAAAACACAGGAAACCGCAAAGTCTTATGTCAACCACAATCTTTACGACTGTCGATTTTTATACCCACTGTCCCCACAACCACAAAAACAAAACCAAGTTAAACCTGTCCACCTTTATTCTGCCCCATCCTCTCGAATCAACCAGAAGATATTGTGGAAACCTTGGTGGAATACTTCTACTTACTTTATATGGACCGGGGAAACCTTGGATAGCACATATTTAGAAGAACACGTGACCAACTTTCCGGCCTCCTATTGGCCACCCTCCCCGAATCCACAGGTAAACGCAACCAGTCCCATGTCAGCATCCGAGTAGAGAGGAACGGAAAAAGTTTTTCTCTTGTGTTGTGTGGCATTGATGAATGTTGAGCAGACGATTTTTGAGTTTCTGTCAAACGCGGTAACTGTGACGGATTCTTGGTTGAGGTGAATTTTATTCAAAGTGTTCTTTTTTTTAATATTATAAATATAAAATTCTTTGTTCGGATTTTGTAAAGAAAGTTGTGAACTTGGATTTGTGAACAATTTGCTGATTTTGTTGAAGTGAAAATGTTTTACGAAACGGCACAGACAGTAGGGCCCGGTTGGCACCGATCGTATAAGGTAATTTTTGTTTTTAACTTGTAATATTTTTTTTTTTATCTTTCTGCATAAAATGACATTTCTATTTCACTTATGAAAGTTCTGTAAGTGGTCTATAAAGTTTAAAAAGAGCCATCTAGTTTTAAGTAGATATTAGTGAAGAAATTGTTTTCAATATTTTTTAGCTATTCAATAAACACTACGTTTTGTGAATAATTTGTAATTCGTGAATAATTAAGCAAATTTCAAATACCAATGATTGTATTATATATACAGAATATTATTGTCTAGTTGAATAAAACTTACTAGAGAATAAAGTTTAATCAAATAGGTGAAACAACTTCATCTAATTTTAGTAGTTTTAATTTTTATTCTGACGTTAAAATTTTTTTCGAACTTCCTAGGAAATATTAATAGTGAAGTGGGTGAAAGTGCAAACAAAAAAGGGATTCTACAATTATATTCCGAATTTCCATCTAAAAATAATATATATTTAAAAATTGTTATTCCATTCGTTGTACTGCATGATAATAGTAATGGTGTTACAATGATACCGCAAACGAAATTTAAAACTTTCCAATTTTATAGCTTACTAATGAAAGTTTGCAATTCTAACACATTTATTTTAAACCTGTATTATTCAACTTGTTGAACAAAAAAGAGATTCCTAGACAATTATTGTGATATATTTCAATTGGGTGCTTTTAAATTTGTCGCCTAAGACGAACTTGCATCGAACATTACTATAATGAATATAAATTTTTTGTTGCATTGTAAGCTGTATATATTTTGTTAAAAGTTTGTGACATCAAATTAAATTATTCTGCAGACTTAATGAAGCAAACAAATAACAATAACAATAGAGCTTGCATTAGAGTAATTTGTTTTATTAATTGACCTAGTTTTAAGTAACCGACTTTTTTGTTTCCAATGATAACAATTTCTTCCAAGTTCGGTTCCAGCAATTTTAAGTAAACACATCACGTGCGTTAAACACTAACTGCGTATTAAGCGCTTTCCGCCAGAGGTCGCCCTGAGTGGAATATTTTGAAATTAAAATGGAAAGTAGAAAATTAGTTTTTTTTTATTTACGTTCTTTCAAAAGAATAAAGTTTAAGACAGATTGGGTTCGAAATAGAAAAATATGAGCTATACAATGTCACGCATAGGTTTGTTAGAACAATAAAGATAAAATGTTCTTTTGAACTTAAGTTACTTTCAGAAAATGTTCTACTTTTTCAAAACCGATTTAGACCATTTTTAAATCGATTATATTACCTTCGATTTTGTATGTGTGTTTGTCGATGGTTGGCAAATCTGCGGAGGTCTAATTAACCTACTTGCCGTCATCCAATCAGGCTGAAACTTGGAAGATCAATTCGATGTAGATGACAATGCATTCTATCAAATTTTGGCAACTGTCATTGTCACTAAAAGGTGGCTTTTACGGAATATTAACAAACCAACTTGGACTGATCTACTCGAGCTGAAATTACATTCAACCGATCATTAAAGAAACCCTTTCCTGTTGCCAAAATTGTTTTAGTAAATAAATAATAAAATAAATTGTTTTAATCAGAATAAATAATATATATTTGGATGTGAGTGCATAAATTCCCATTGATTTTTAATAAATAAATTTTGGAAAGTAGTTTACCGCATATTTTGCTAATGGAGATGTTTTAATATTTAAAATTAGATGCTAACACCGAGTACACGATGGCAAAATTAATGCAGCTGTTTTTTGCCACTTTGTAATTAATTAAAATAAAAAAAAGTAAGTTTAACTAATTAAAAATTGAAGCATTTATTAAATAAAATCTTTATGCAACTTTGGTTATTGACTTTGGTATGAATGGAATATTATCAAAAATGTTCTATAATAGCAAAAGTCAATGTTCTTCACTTTCTATTACAACAAATGGAATTTTGCCTTTAAAAGTTTCTGATTAAAGCCCAAACATGACTGAGCATTGTAGAACGCTGTTACTTCAAGTAAAAAATATGTACAAATTATCCTTCTTTTATTTTAAAGACACAGTTTGTAGAATACAAAATATGCTTAATATTCCTTTGTGCTATTATAGAATATTCTGTTGTGGTAGTCAAATTTGATTAATTTTAAAACCGAAAAATACAGCAGCTTCCACCCAAAAAAAATTTAACTAAAGCTCTCATAAAACGCTACTTTAAAATTAATAATTTCTCACATTTACATTCTTTCTTTGAAAATTTGTTCGCTTTTGATTATGATTGTTTAGGATGCTTACATGATAAAACAATTTTAAATTGAAACACACGTCATAAAAAATTCCTAAAACGCATTTAAATAAACACACAAATTTAATTACTATTCAATTCCTGTCATGTTTTAAATTTTCTATAATATTCGTACTTCTTCGAGAGTTTTAAAAACAGCATAAATTTAACACATTCAAAAATACTATGGAGAACACTTTATGCTGGATATTATATGAGAAAAAATTGAACTAGAATTGAAAATACTAATTTTGACAACGCTGTTGATGACATTTAATAAAAAAAAATTCTACAAGTTAATTTTCAAAGATATATTTAAAAAAAAAAAAAAAAAAAATTTAAATAAATTTTTTTATATGCATTGGACCGCTTTAAATACAGGAATTTAAGGAATTTCGGGGTCAGATGACTTTTCACAGCGTTTGAACACTACGAAGAAAACCATCAATTCCATGCCTGAAACAACTTTTCTTCTTAACCCCCAAAACTTGATAGAATGCACTGTCATCAATGACGAGTTTATCTGCCAAGTTTCAGCTCGATTAAAATACGGCAAGTGGGTTAGTTAGTCCTTTTAAGTATTTAAAGTACGTTTGTAAAAGTGGCTTTTCAGTGACAGATCCAAAAACTTCATAAAATGCATTGTCTTCGACAACGAGTCTATATGTTAAGTTTTAGATCGATTAGATGAAACTCGGTTGATTGGCCCTCTGCAGATTTGTCCGCTTCTTATACAGACAAAATCAATTGGTTGGTTGTTTTAAGATTATCTGGCGCCGTCAGCAACACGAGGGCTATAATACGCCGAAACATTCGTAATTAGACAAGCCAACATACATTTACAAACACCCATGCCTAACACGGGACTCGGAACCCGCAACCTCGCTGTTTAGAAGCCAGCACGCTAACCACTATACCGTCTGGTCGGCTCAGACAAAATCAAAGTTTATTTATGGGATTTAAAAACAGCACGAATTTACTCTTTTCCTCTTGACAAAATATAAATTCGCTTAGATATATTAGTTTTAGTGGTATAACAATTATAGCTCTGTTTTTTTGTTAACTTTAAGCACTATAAAGCACAACTATCCCATAGTTTCAACAGTACAACAAAACCAATCTTAGAAAAAAAAAAAAAAAAAAAAAAAAAAATCGATTAAAAAATATTGCCGAAAGCATTTTCACACGGTCACTACAGGGCAGTGGTCAAAACACTTTCGCCAACCCCTTTCAACTCGTTTTCTTTGACCCCTTTTCATACTACATAACCACGAACAAAGGAACGTGATTCGTTGAAAGCCAATTGACCACGGGTCAAGAAGGTCTTGAAGATTCGTTTTCTTCTGGGTAAACCTTTTGAACGTGATGATACGATCGCAATGAATTGGAACATCATTCAGATTTTCTTTCATGAGTGTTATGATGGCTTTTGTTGTCAACCTGGATTTGTTAAGGTTTTTTTTTATATTATTAGTGCATTATATAATATTGTTTAAAGATGCCGTGTTAGATTTTGAAAATATTTTGTAGTGATCACAGGAATCTTTAAAGAAGTTATCTGATTTGTCTTAATAGATTTGTTAGTTTCTTTCTTATTTGATTGTGTGCTGAGCAATATAAAATTGTTTATTTCTAAGGTATATTAAAAAAATACTATTTTGCTTAAACAACTGGTTTCTTTTATGTTATGCATTCTATGAACTGTTTTGCAAATATTCATCTATGCATTTATAGTTTCAAAGTTTGGATTGTTTGTTTATTAAAATATTTTCCATAACTTTTTTTTTTTTTTTTTTTAAATTTTTTTTTTTTTTTTTTAACAAAAACACCAATATTGTAACATTTTTGATAGTCTAACTTTTTTCAGCTACTTTGTATATTAAATCATGGGTTAAAATGGGTCATTAGATTTTCAAAGATTTAGAAAAAATAAATTAGTTGTTTTTATACTAAATTGTCTTTCTTGGATAAAATACAGGATTTGAAGAAATGAGGATTAGGGATTTTTTTTTGTAAATTTAATGAATAATACACAACATTAAAAAATATATATACTTTTAATGTAGTAAGAATAAAAATTTAAAAACTACTGAACGCAGAAACTCTCTTAATTTCAGAAAATTCGAAAATTGAAAAATAGGTTGTTTGGACATTTGTGTGCACCTACCCTAAACCTAAGTGAAATTGTTTGAAAAACGAGCTATGTTGTATTAAAAAAAATCAAGTACCTCTTTTTCTTTTAAAACGAAACCTCAGAAATTATTTTATTTATAATATTATTAGTTGTATATTTAGAAGCTAATCAGTATGTGGCTTAGCCTCACGGTCAAGTGGTCAGTGGTCTTTGTTAAAAAGTGTTTCAGAAACTTTCTGTGGTCTAATGAAGACGCCACTTTAATTTAAAGCGCAAAACAAAAATTTATTACTTGTACTTTTCTGTAATCGTATTGCTCTCAACTTTTTAGAAATGGTAGTGAAATTATTTAATTTATTTTTAAAAATATATCTTTTTTAAAAACCTCTGCGATTTAAATTAACTGAGCTTAGAACAATTACGTCATCGTACTTTTAAAAAAGTTTTATAAATAATTGTTAAAACAAATTCTCTGGCTACAGTTTAAAATTCTTTTGTACCTGGGGCGTAAATTGTCTGCTAATGGACGTCATTATATATTTTTAAGTCAATGATGTATATATATATATATATATATATATATATATATATATATATATATATATATATATATATATATATATATATATATATATATATATATATATATATATATTTTAATTAATATTGTTAACTGAGCAGTATTTTATTTTCGTGTTAAGGTTCGTTAAAAATCCTGAATCTATCATAAACGATAGATTTAACGAACTTAATTTTTAGATTAATCATTAAAAAATTTAAATATGACTTAATTTTTTTAAAATTTATTTTTAAAGTATTATTTATCTTCTGAAGTGTTATAACAAAAAAAGGGGTTGTATAATTTAATTATGTAGTTATGTACTTAAAAAGTTTATTTTACGCATTTTAATTAATTTTAACTAAATAGGCACAGATACACTTTTTATTCAAAGATACAACACAATGTTGAACATTTTACCAGTGGTGGAAAGGGTGGAGAAGGTGGGGGGGGGGGTATTTCTAAATTCCCTTTTGAGGGTCTTGAATCCCAAAATTTAAGGATAAATATCATTTGTACAATATAGGAGATATTCACATGCTCTATTTACGAAATTTTTATAACCAAAAACTAATAGTAGAAAATTCGAATTGTGAAAACTGGTTTCAGATACAACAAATTCATCCACCCAATTTACTTAAAAATGAATGATTGTATTTTTCTCTATATACTTTTTCTCTCTATATATTTTCTCTATATAGGATCCACTGTGCGAATGAAATACATTTTTTATACTTGATACAGACCTACTTTCAGAAAAAAAAAAGAAGGGGAAAAAAAAATGAAATTTACAGTTAGAAATTTCATTGAAAATAATTATTATTTATTATAATTTGATATTAGTTTGTTTACCTCTTGCCTTCGTTGGATTGTTTATTGATTAAGTTGGCAATCTTGTTTTGTTGAACTGACAGTAAAATTGCAATTTTTTGGAGTTGATGTGAGTGCTTTGTTTTCATTTCGTTTTTTTTAAAGCTCTTAATTGTTTAGTTAACTTAGTTATTGCTAATCATAATAATACAACCTATAAAAAAAAAGTTTTTAATTTAAATCCTTCGTATGCATTTTAAATATCAAAAACATTTCTAACAGCAAAATGTGCGGCAAACTACGTTTCAAAATTTATTTATTAAAAATGAACGTCACACATCCACATCCAAATATCTTTAATTTATTCTGATTAAAACAATTTTATTATTTATTTATTTAAAAAGATGTTGGTAGCAGGAAAGAGTTTTAACAGTGGTCGGTTCAATGTTTTTTTTTTTTTTAATTCGATTTATTAGTATTCTGTAAAACGACCTTTCAGTGACAGTTACAGTCCCAAAATTTGATAGAATGCATTATCATCGACAGCGAACCTATCTGCCAAGTTTCAGTCGGATTGGATCACGGAAAGGAGGGGGTTAATTATTATTATTTTTTTTTTAGGCGTCCGCAAATTTGCCTCCCATATCTCTCTCTTTCTCTCTCTCTCTCTCTCTCTCTCTCACTCACTCACACACACACACACACACACACACACACACACACACACACACACACACACACACACACACACACACACACACACACACACACACACACACACACACACACACACACACACACACACACACACCAGATTATCTCGTCCTTTTATCCCCAGTTTTTCCAGCAATACCCAACATTTTTAAATTTATAAATAAAATTTATAAATAAAATATTTTTTAATATTTTTACTAGGATGATAGTTTAATTGAATAAAAAAAATAAATTAAATTAATTATATATTAGAATCAGAAATATAATTAAAAAATTATTGCAGGGAAAACAACTGTGCAATTTTGCCCATTCCCTGGACGCTCAATGGGTTAAATTAATATAAAGTATTTAAAAAACAGTTATTTTCTTGAATGGAGATACTATCTTTATTTCTTTTTCGAAACATTTTAACTATCATTTAAATTAGTTAATTGCTAATCAATAAATATACTGAAAAGATTCAATACTCTAGATAAAGGTTGAGTTATTTCCTAGAAATCACAGTTTTATAAGTTTTTTTTTATAACACTGACAAAAACTCGGGAGGAATCTGTTCTACAAAAAGGAATTATACTGTGTGAAATGAAGTGTGTAATGTTAATATCTATTGACATGCAATTCCTCTTCAATAAGCATAAGTATTTTCTCATGGAGATCCAATGTCTTGGAACAAAGAAAGCAAGTTCTCATCGAATGCTTTGTAGAATCCTTTACATCTGTCAAATAAGTTCAAGTTTGGCCTGTTTAATATTCGCCAAGCACTCCGAGCAATTAAGTGCTCTTACAAGTTGTCCCACATGTTCTCCATGCGAGCGGCACTTTTCTTTCAAGTAGGGTTGGCGATATGGGTAGAATAATAATGGGCTTCACATCCCATAGACTTCAATGTGTAATTGTTTTAGGAAAGGGTTATTCACACTAGAGGTCGGCGATATATCGATACGACGAACTTTTTATCGATATTTCTAAAGAAAATATCGATATTAAAAGTATCGATAAAAGTCACCGATGTATCGATATTTTTAATTTTTTTTAGTTTTTTGACGATCATTTTGTAGTTCGATATGTTTTATTTTTTTTTATTTTCTTTACTCCTTTTTCAAAAACTTCAAAACTAAAGTTTTGAACTTGGCTGAGAGACAGTTAAAATGGCACCAATATTCAATAGTTTCCATACACTTAAAAGCTATTGAAAATTATCTAAATTTTTTTTTTTTTTTTTAAATCACTGCACCAATTAAGCAAAAATATAACTTTTTTTTTTTTTTTGTAATATATCCATTTCAGTTGAAAAAGTAGTCACCTTATAAAAAAGCAATCTTGAAAAGTAGAAATTTGCCCCGAAAAACTTTGTTTCTGGCAATATTGAAAATCAAATAAAAAAAATTACGTATCGATATTTTATCGATATTTTTTCCCTATGCAATGATATAATATCGATATTTATTTTGATCGATATTTCCGACCTCTAATTCACACAGAACAAGCGATATATGTAAGGAAGAAGAATTCAGGAGGCAGAATTTTCTTTTGAAACGGCGGAATTTTCTTTTAGAAAAAGTCCTAGTGAAGATAATTCCCAATACTCGCTGTGTTTACGATCTTCTAGTCCGGTGCATTTAGAAACTACTTAGTATAGAATCTTGAAATTTGGTGAGTGGACGCGAAAACGCTTAATGAAATAAATTGCTTTCTTTTAATGTCTATCTATTAATGAAAATTAAAATAGCGAAATACTAAACCAGGTGGAGCCACTGCTTAGGCATTGTCGTAACGATTTCAAACATAAAATAATATATGTTAGACGCTATTTTCGAGGTTTTAATTTATGTCATTTCATTAAGTGATCTTTTTCGTACATTCTCACCAAATTTCAAAGTTTTATATAAAGTAGTTTCTAAATTCACTGGATTAGAAGATTGTAACATAGCGAGTATAGGGAATGGTCCTTACTAGTAGTCCGAGATGCGACTGCAATTTTTGGACCCCATCGAACATCAGTCTTAATTTTTTACAGAATTTGGAGAAAAGTGAGTAAATTACGAATCCACTGGTCTGCCGTGGCAAAAATGGCCGAAACTGATCAAAAATTGACTTGGAATGAGTTGAGCTAAAATCCGATTGCCGAATCTGTCATAACTTGCCAAAAAGAGAACAAACTTTTTCGTCTGGCAACCCACTGCATTTCGATTTTCAATGAGAAAAAGCGCAAATGATTTCTGATCTCTGGCTCGGAAAACTTGTATCTTTTAAAAGTAAGCCAAATTGACGACATCAGTTACGTCATCAGTGATGTAATGCTTATTGCCAATTTGGCTTGATTTTTTTGAAAGATGCAAGTAAGCCATAGCCACACATCCGAATCGTCTGCCTCCTTAATTGAAAATTAAAGAGAAAAACCAAATAAAAAAAATGCTCATTATTTGGCAAGTTATGGCGCATTTGGCAATTGGATTTCGTAATCTACTCACTATTCTCAAATTTCTATAAAAAATTCAGAATGATGTTCGATGGGGTCCAAAAATTGCAGTCGTCTCTCAGTCTGTAGGACTTCTCTTTAATTGTGATTACAAAAGATGTATTTCCCTGTATTTTTTTTATTCTAGGGGTTAAAAGTATCCAAAAGTTAAGGTTTATCATTACTGAACTAGCCATTAGAATATAATAGATTGTTTCTCAGTGAGTTGGAAACTCTTCCTAGATTTTTTAAACAAGAAAAGAATAGATATAAAGTCAATGTGCGGTTAGGAATGCACGTAAAGGACTAAAAGTATCCAAAAATTATGGCTTATCTTTAGGGAACTACCCATTAGAATGAAAAGAAAATATTTAAATAAAAGGAACATCTTGACAAGTTTCAATATCAATAGATTTCTATGTGTGCACCTTTTGTAGCACCATAAACTTCTAAACAGTAGTAGAATAATCTCCAAGAGTTTCGTAGCTTATCAGGAGTTATTAGACGATTTGCTTGAATGGTATGCTTCTTCAACTCTTTCACAGTTTAAATTTAAACGGTATAGTGGTTAGCTTGCTAGCTTCTAGACCGCGAGGTTGCGGGTTCCGAGTCCCGTGTTAGGCATGGGTGTTTGTAAATGTATGTTGGCTTGTCTAATGACGAATGTTTCGGAGCATTATAGCCCTCGTGTTGCTGACGGCGCCAGATAATCTGAAACCAACCAACCAACCAACCAACCAACCAACCAACCAACCAACCAACCAACCAACCAACCAACCAACCAACACAGTTTAAATTTTTTATTGCTTTCAATTATCCATTTGTTAACATAGGGTAATGAAGTATATGAATAATGAAAGTTCGGTTAATTTTTTTTATTATTTTTTTATTATTTTTTTATTTTTTCTCTCTATTTTTTACGTTTTGAAACATTCTGATTTATAAAAGTGGTCCTGAAAAAATGTCTGTGTGTGTGTGTGTGCGTACGTGGTGAGCATAACTCCCGAACAAATTGACCAATAATGCTCAAATTTGGTGTGCGGGTTGGTGGTGGCGATGGGACCGACCATTAAGGTTTTTGTCCAAGTCGCACATGCGCAGAGGGTAGCTGCCATTGAAAAAAATCATGTTTTTTAATTATTGCTAATAAACGGCTTTAACGATTTTGATCAAAAATTTTTCTAAGCATCCCCACCTCCGAAATTCCCGTAAGAATGCTTTAATGGCGTAAAAAGTTGAAAAACAAGTGCCCTTAACACAGAATTCTCTTTCCTGTAACTTCTCTTTTGCTCGTTTACCATCAACGATCGTTTTTTCTTCTCTCCCAGTTTCACTTATAAGAGAGGATAGTTCAAGAATTTTATCGAAAAGTATATCGCCAAAATCATCATTTTAGCGGAGTGTTTTTTTTCTTCTTTTCTTTCCCCCCCCCCTCCCCCCTTCTGAAGAAAGACCTAAACAAGAATTATCGCCAAAAATATTGCCAAACTGGCCATATTTCCTAAATGAATGACGAAAATATTTAAACGGTAAATAATATCAAACCACGGCGGTATTATAGTGTTATTGAAAGTTGTGCGATGTTCCACACCCATAGTTAATATACAATCGACTTAAGGTATACATATACAATTGAGATGATTTTCTTTAATTTTTAGGTTATAATTTCAAACTTTTTGGCAGTATATAAGAATTAAAAATGATGCATTTTTATATATAAACTTTTTTTTCCCGTCAATTTTTAAATCAGCTAATTGCAATTAAAGTGATTAGTTAGGACATTATTTGAACATACATAAATAAACTTGTAATTAACTTAGAGGTATTATTTTTATTGCAAATAAGAGATATTATATTGACGCATGTTCCTATGGAGAATTTTGAATTTGGCTTCAATATTTATTTAGTTATAAGTCTTTAAATAAAAAGTTTTAAAAAATGCATAATTTTTAACACAAAATTAAGATTAAAATATGAATACAAAATATGTTTATACCAATATGTATTAGATTCTCCATAGAAAATACACTCACAACTATTTTCTACAAAACAAAATTAGAATTTTGTAAATCGGACCATTTATTATAAAGTTATGACCGTTGGCGTAAAGTCATATAACACCAAAATATCATTCTTCAGAAAACGCGTTTAAAGTTTACTACACTAATGAACGGGATACAAAACAGGTTCACAAAACCTACTGTAATTTAAAAAATAATTTGAGTCTCTGGAAGAAAATGGTATCATTTTAATGGTAATGAATTCGGGAATATTTTAAAACCAAAAAACAAAAACGCAGAATTGAGTCAAATTTCGCGATTCCTAATGTATATGTATACCTTAATGAATCCCAAGAAAAACGTTTCCCAAAACAGCGCACTCTACCAAGAAAAACGGGCTAAAGACACCGTTTATGCGCCTTCCTAATCACACATTGACTTAAGGGATACTTGTTTCCAACAATCTCGGATGGGGTTTATAATCCACAAAGAAGCAGTATATTACATTCTAATGAGTAGCTTCAATTATGCAATTTTCAACATGCAATGAGAACTTAAGGTCCTGAATATTTATCGAGCCAAATTTTTATTTTTAGTGTTTTTGTGCTTTCTGGAAATTATGTAACGCATGGGCGGTCAACTGCTATGTTCACGCGAAAATGATGTGTGCATTTTGATAGGATAGCGGAATGTGAAAATTAGTATTCGATTTTAAAGGTGAATTGTAATTGGTCAATAGCATTTCCCAAGTTTCTCCATTTGATGGAACCTCATTGGTAATAATTCCATGAATAAGACCAATGCCCCATAGAGTTTATACCATCGCTATGGTGATGGAGGGGGGGGGGGGGGAGGAGGTGCATACTTCATTTTGATTGGATATTGGAACGTGAAAATTTGTATTTATCTTTTAAGGTATACTGTGGATGGTGACAAGCATGTCTTAAGTGTTGCCGTACGATGAAACTCAAACTCAAAATAATCTATTGCACATGGTTCTATCAAAAGAAAGTACTTCGAAGTACAATGCGGTCATAAAGAAACTTTGGCAATAAATGGACCTGTAGCTTCCGTTCCGTTCAACAGAACGAGATGAGATTTCAGTTATAATTATTCAGAGGTATATTGATTGAAATCCATCTAGAGATAGATTATTCTGTACGTGGTATGCTGTATTTATATTTCTGTAATCTGTTATAGATTTTAAAGGAGGAAAACAGCTTAACAATAAAAATTTTTTGGAAGGATGAATCTTTCATATCTTTGGGCCCGAAGTTTTTTCCATGTGCCCATGACCCCAAGCACAAGTCTGTGTACTGTCAACTACTTTTCTTTATAACTCTCTTCTCAAGCCTGTAGCCAGGATTTTTTGAGGAGGTATGGTCGAAGATTTGATAACATATAACAAGTTTCCAGCTAGGATATCAGGTTGCTTTGGTATTTCGGCTTAAGGGGGTCCGGTACCGAAAATAAAAACAACTTTATTTATGTACATTTTTATGTCAAAAATTTATTTTATGTATGAGATACTATTTATATATCTTTGAGAAAATGTTTTGTGAAATATTGTGTTTAGTTATTTAAAAAAAAATTAAAAAACAAGAAAAATCCCTAATAATTGATGTTTGCGTATTTTGATATAAGTCAAGAAAAAATAAAAAAAATTTCAAAGTGAAAGCTTTCTGTAATACATAATTATATAAAGAAAATTTTGTCTTCACAGAATTTTGATAGGTAAATTAAAAAAAAATTAAAAAAATTATCAAAGTTAAAATATTGAAATTTGTGCTTTTTTTTGTATGTTATCTTGTACGCTAAATCTTATATTTTAAAACAGAATTAAAAAAATAAAATTCTGGGAAGACAAAACATTTAAAACTATATAAATTAAATGCTCCAAAAATTTGAATAGCCAATTATTAATGGTTCTGGAGATATATCGATTTGAATATGCAACATCTGGGAAAAACACTAGTGTTCGAAAAACGCACTTTAAGCAGACGCTTCAAGGTGTTACGCCCATTAGTGATGTTTAAATCACAGGTAATTTTGTGGCGTTCTAATCACCGGAGGAATAAGATAAAAACATCATTCTCTTCAGGAATGTATGAACTATTTTTTAAAATCAGAAAAAAAATTTGGGATTTTTGAAAAAATTTCGGTACTGGACCCCCTTAAATATACCCTTCTATCTTATTCAAAAATTATTTTCCAAAACAGTACTATTTTTTAAAATCTTTTTTATTAACTTCGATTTTGTGTGTTTGTGGTTGGTAAATATGCGGAAGGCTAATTAACACATTTGGCGTCATCCAATCGAGCTGAAATATGGTAGATAGACACGTTGACGATGACATAGCATACTTTCAAGTTTGAGGTCTGTCACTAAAATACCCTTTTTACACACGCTACTATTGACTCTACGTAAGACTAATTAATCCATTTGCCATCATCCAATCGAGCTGAAATTTAGGCAGATAGACTTTTTTTCGATGACCATGTATTTTATCAAGTTTTAGGGGTAAAAAAGAGTGTCAATTGCACGGAATCACTGTTTTTTTTTTGTAGTGGTCAAACACTATGAAAAACCGATTTGACCTCATATTCACTTAACCAAATTGCAATTGCACATAAAATTTACATTGCTTATAAGGGATTTACATTAATAGCTTAGTTTGTATGGGTTAATATTTTGATTGGTATTAACAATATTTAAGTTAAATACATTAACAAAATTTAAATGAAATATAGTAACAATATTTAAATTAAATATATTATAAATATTTAAATTAAATTTACTAACAATATTTAAATGAAATACATCACTAATATTTAAAAATGATTTGATATATATTTTAACAATATTTAAATTAAATATAGTAACAATATATAAATTAAATATATTATCAATATTTAAATTAAACTTACTAACAATATTTAAATGAAATACATCACTATTATTTAAAAATGATTTGATATTAACATATTACCGATATTTAAAAATGATTTGATATTAACAATACTTAAAAATGATTTGATGTTAACAATATTTGAAAATGATTTGATATTAACAATATTTAAAAATGATTTGATATTAAGGTACACATATACATTAGGAATCGCGAAATTTGACTCAAGTCTGCGTTTTTGTTTTTGGGTTTTAAAATATTCTCGAATTCATTACCATTAAAATGATACCATTTTCTTCCAGAGACTCAAATTACTATTTAAATTACAGTAGGTTTTGTGAACCTGTTTTGTATCCCGTTCATTAGTGTAGTTAACTTTAAACGCGTTTTCTGAAGAATGACATTTTGGTGTTATATGACTTGACGCCAACGGTCGTAACTTCATAATAAATGGTCCGATTTACAAAATTTTAATTTTGTTTTGTAGACAATAGTTGTGAATGTGTTTTCTATGGAGATTCTAATATATATTGTTATAAACATATTTTTAAGAATATTTTAATCTTAATTTTTTGTTAAAAACTATGTATTTTTTAAAACTTTTTATTTAAAAACTTATAATTAAATAAATATTGAATATAAATTCAAAATTCTCCATAGGAACATGCGTTAATATGATACCTCTTATTTGCAATAATACCTCTAAGTAAAATTACAAGTTTATTTATGCATGTTCTAATAATGTCCTAATTAGTCACTTAAATTGCAATCAGCTGATTAAAAAATTGACGGAAAAACAAAGTTTGTATATAAAAATGCGTCATTTTTAATTCTGATGTACTGCCAAAAAATTTGAAATTATAACCTAAAAATTAAAGAAAATCAACTCAATTGTATATGTATACCTTAACAATACTTAAAAATGCATTTATTCCTTGATACAGCGACCTTAGAATACATAGTAAAAATACACTACCACAGCATATTTGCTGCCTCATATTGAAATTTATTTTTCATCTCCATCATTGTTATGGGTAGTTTCATCACACCGAAAGTTTTTCTGGTAGCATTACACAACGCAGGTCAAATTAAAGCTAAGCTGTGTATGTGCGAAACGAAAATGAAAGTACGAAACTTGTTTTCCGTTTCAACATATTTCCTGTTAGGAATTCCACAAACTACTTTCTTTACAATCTCACTTTTCGTGTCTGTACTATTTTGATGTAATTAATGCCAAACTTCAAAAAAAAAAAAAAAAAAAGGGCGTATGGGTTTTTCTGAAATTGCTTTCCCGCCAAAATATACGGCTGTTTGGATAATTGGATTTCAGACGACATTCTTTTTTTGCTGCTGCCTTTCGCATCAGTTGACTTGATAATTTATATGTTGCGTCATTCGTAATTAATTTCTCTTAATTGGTTTTATGTATGAATTTCTTTTTGTTTTCGTTGTCACTATTTAGTTGTTAAATTACTTAATAAAATTGAGCGTCAAGAAACAACAGGTTTGGTGATTAATGTTTTAAAAGTTATGGTTGGTACCCGAAGATTTCTTAATGAGGTTAGTTTTTCTGTTGTAAAAGATTCTGCTGATAAATGTGCAAATGATGAATTTACACACATTTATGTTTATTTAAGGCATCTTAGAGTTGTATGTAAATTGGCTATATTCCCTATAATTTTTAGAGTGTTGAAAATGTCTCTATAATAAAATCTGAGTTAATAAATGATGCAATTCCTATAAATATGAATTAATATTATTATTTAAACAAAGCCTATTCGATCACAATGGTGTCTAGCAATTCCTTAGGTTTTTAATTTATACAGTAGATGTAACATTCCTAATACTCTTCAGAACGTATATTTCTGCACTGTTACATAATAACATGATAATAATAATAATAATAATAATAATAATAATAGTAATAATAATATAATAATAATAATAATAATAATAATAATAATAATAATAATAATAATAATAATAATATAATAATAATAATAATATAATAATAATAATAATATAATAATAATAATAACAATAACAATAATAATAACAATAATAATAATAATAATAATAATAATAATAATAATAATAATAATAATAATAATAATAATAATATAATATAAATATAATAATAATATAATAATAGTAATAATAATAATAATAATAATAATAATCAAAGCTAATGGAATTACAATAAAGTATGTATCTAACAAAACATAAATACAACAATACATTTCTGGGAAAAAATCAAGTGGGCCTGATCTATATAAGATCGTTTTTAACAATCCTATGTGATACTTGTTGGAGTGAGAATAACTAAACATAGATGCTTTGCCAAATGTGGCAACCCCTCCTAGCAAGAACTGTTTAATTTTGAACTATATTAATTCTTCTGTTTTCCTGTCCATCACTACGATGCAACAAAAATCACTCTTAAGAGCCACTTGAGCTCCCTCTGCTTTTATCTTAAACCTAAATTAATATTTTAATTAAATGCTATCACCTTACAAGCTCGTCCTCACCTTTATTTCCATGTTAAAATCAATTGAATACGATTTCACAATGCAGCAGCTGTCCACATTGGAGATAAGTATTTATAACTTCAATACTAGGTAAGATGCATGTTATTGATCCAACAAGTAAAGTTGTATAATTTCAGACAACAGATTAAGCAGAACCGTATCAATCAATTGCAGGCATTTGAAGTAAACATTTGAAAATACTGTGCACAAAGTATTGTCGAAAATTAAAACCGAAATCTGGTGTAACCAAAACAACAGGATGCATGTCATTGATCCAAAAAGTAAAGTTGCCTAACTTCAAACAACAATACCTCGAACTAAAATCCAAAAACCAATACTAATTATCGATTCTATTAAAATAAACATTCAACAGATCATTGTGCAATCATAAAGCATTCAATTGCTTTTCACACAGTTACCACAATCCTAATTAAAGGAAGACCATCTAACATTATCACCAACAATCATGCATTCCCTTACTCTTGGGCACCCTTTAAAACTACCCCAATAGTAAAACCATTGCCCAAGAAGACAAAAGCAAAAGAGCTTCTTGACGCGCGTTCTTGGCACGCTCAATTCGATTACGCAAAGAACAATAATAATAAGTAATAAAAAAAAAACTTCGACTAGGGGACAATCCGTTGACTCCGTTCCAGAATTCCAGAAACGAGCCACATTCCTCCCGGCCACAGCAACAGAACTCTCTAATTAACCGGTGATGACTTCTACACAAGATCGGTATTGCTTAGACAATCTCCTAATTGCATTGTTCATTGTCTACCGAGCAATGGCGAGGAATGCCATCAGGACATTCTTGCGACATTAAGGGGTCTTCACACTCAGCACTATTTCCAGAGTCATTGGAATTCGTGGTAAACAAACTCTGGAAATGCGTTTACAATGTGACTTTACAGTTGGCGAAATAATATTGATAAATCAATAATATTTAAAGAAAAAAAAAAAAAAAAAAAAAAAAAATCTGAAATCCTGGCATATTTAGTGTCTTATACCCTTTTTGCCGGCTGTAAGTCACATTGTAATTGCATTTCCAGAGTTTGTTTACCATGAATTCCAATGGCTTTGGAAATAATGCTGAGTGTGAAAACCCTTTAAAGTCATCAGGACTAGATATGGTCTAGATATTATGCAAGCTTACGAAAACCTTGTGGTTTGCTTATGATTAGACATGCAGTGACAAGGTTGCAGGGTAACTCCCCATGGCATGGGTTTGGTGAAAACGATAGTAACCCTCCGAAAAGGTGGTGGCTATGGACTGAGAGGCGACTGTAACTTTAGGACCCCATCGACCATCATTCTGAATTTTTTATAGAAATTGGAGAAAAGTGAGTAGATTACGAATCCACTGGTCAGCCGTGGCAAAAATGGCCGAAACTGGTCAAAAATCGACTTTTAATAAGTTGAACTAAATCCAATTGCCAAATGCACCATAACTTGACAAATAATGAGCATTTTTTTATTTGGTAACCCTCATTCTTTAATTTTCAATTAAGAAGGTTGCAGACGATTCAGATATCTGGCGACGGATCTACTTGCATCTATTAAAAGGGAGCCAAGTTGGCAATAAACATTACGTCACTCTCATGACGTAATTAATGTCGCCAATTTGGCTTACTTTTAAAAGATACAAGTTTTCCGAGCCAGAGATCAGAAATTGTTTGCGCTTTTTCTCATTGAAAATCAAAATGCAGTGAGTTGTCAGACGAATAAGTTTGTTCTCATTTTGGCAAGTTATGACATATTTGGCAATCGTATATTAGTTCAACTCATTCCAAGTCGATTTTTGATCAGTTTCGGCCATTTTTGCCACGACAAACCAGTGGATTCCTAATCTACTCGCTTTTCTCCAGTGTCTATAAAAAATTCAGAATTATGTTCAAAGGGGTTCAAAAATTGCAGTCGCCTCTCGGACTACTACCGAATATGTAGTGTAAACCTTGTAGCAAGCTTATTATGAAAAGTTTTGTACACTATTTATAGTATAAACCAAAAGGTTGGTCGTGAAAACGTTACGAAAAGTTTGGCAAATGTGAAATAGGACCGCTTTTTCAAGCTTTTAAAAGGTTACATCTTTTTCGTTTAGGAGGTTTACACAATGTGTTGAAAAGGTTAAAATGCTGTCTAAGGAATTGAAATAAATAAAAGGTTAAACTTATCTGAATTAGAGATTTTGATTTTGAATAATCATCTCTATGGCAGATACTACTCAATCGTGCTGTACCAAAACTTCAAGTTCAGGTTTCTTGGTGATGCTGGTTTTCTCACATTTAAATCGATATAAATTTTAATATATAACTTTTAAATCGATATAATTTAAAATTTGAATCGATATAACTCTAAAATCATATTTTTATAAATGTACGAACATTTTTACAGGCATTTTTTAAATGAATTTCTTTGATTTGTCTTTTTGCATTATTAATTTATGAATTTTAAGAACATCTAGAATTAAAAAAAAAAAAAAAAAAAGAACTATGAAATATTATTTGAAGTTTTCGGGGAGAAAAAAAGAAAAGAAAAAAAAAAAAAAAAGGCTAATTATTTTAATAACTTTGCGAATTATTTTGTATAACAAAATTGTAAATTGAATAGTAAGTTTTAAAATTATAACAAAACTAAAAATTCTCAAAATTTTACAAAAATGTAAATGTTCAAAGTTGTAATCGGAAATGGTTAATGCAATTACGATATTCAAACATATACCATACCAATTACAAATCTACATCTACCAATTTCAGAGGGATTCTTTTAAAATGAATTATTTTATACTTTTTTTTATTTAATGGGTCATTCTCTTGATACAGGAAAAATGCATGTCACAACGTTAAACCACTTTAAAAACAGTACGAAAATAATGAATTACCTTTTAATTTTCTTTGTTCTAGACTAACTTTCTCATCAATAATATATTGAATTGCTCTCATTTAAAAATATATCAAACATCTAAAAGTCATTACCCTGGATTGTCACTAGAGCTCTATGCTGATATAAATGCGAAATAAATGAATAATAAAAATAGTTTTCCAACAACAATTAATTTAATGCATTTATAATAAAGTGTTTTATACAATGGAAAATAATTTTAAATAATATCATTATTTTTCCTTGTTGAAAAAATTACTAAAATGTATGTCACTGAACTAAGCATCATTGTCCTGGCATATTGCATTCCACTTAATATTTTTAACTACAGAAGGCAGCCAGGATCTTTTATTTCTTTAGAAAGTTGTGCAAATAATTATTCTCAGTTGGCACTATTTTTTTTACGGAATTTTGAAGTTTTATTTCATCGGAGTTATGTTTAATTTGCATAATTTTCATGGCTTCTACAAAATATACTAGATGCTTAGAAAAAAATTATATTGCTATAAAGAGTATATAATAAAGTCACCTTTTAGAAAATATATACATTAACTTAAATTTTTTTAAATAGAACTTGCCAGCTTTTAATTACAACAATTTCATCATTGTTCTGGCTTATAAGGGATACAATAACAGCAAACCAGGATAATGATGCTTGCCATTCATTCAAAATGTAATTAAAATTAGCATAAGCTTAACAGTACTCTTGTAATTAAATTTGAAATGTAATTTTTTTTTTTTTGTTATTTTAATTAGAATTTTTTTTTAATTGCCTCATTTTAAAAAAAATCTAGTATTATGAGCATCATTGTGTTAGCATAGGGATTTTTTTTAAATATTTTTCTTACTCACAATTGACAAATTTTTGCTCTGCTTTTTTTTTTTTTTCTCTCTTTGCTGTATAAAGCCTAAATAGAAACAAAAAAATATTTAACATACATTTACGGCATTCTTTTTAAAAAAAAATGTTTTAATATTGAAAAGTTGCCTGTTTCGGAAGAATGAGCCTATAACGTCTACATTTTGAAGATTCTCTCTAATTTTTTCATCCGATGGCCATTACTCATTCGAATCATGTTATGAACTTAAAATTCCTCAGTGAGAAATTGCATTTTGTTCTATTACAAAGGAAAGAAGCTCTTGTTTATTATACTTTTACAGAAATGTGGAATTCTGAATACGATTATCAAATTTTTTTTTCATTTATTTTATTCATTATCGGTTTTGCAAACATACCTCGCATTTAAAATTAAGATGCCCCTAGCCACCATAATATCTACAAGTACTGAAACAATTTAAAAAAAATGTTGATATGATTTTTTTTAAACAAAATTTAGTTCCCAAAAAGTGGATGTAAAGCCTGATTTACATGCTACCAGTCGGGCCTCCAGTTTAGATCGCCAGTTCTGTGACGTCAGCTTAGCGACCGTAGCGCCGTCTATCGTTGATCACGGGAGAGCGCACGTGATTGGTTGATCGGAGTCGCCGGCGCAAGTAAATAGAAAATGTTTGGTTTACTGGAACCACTAGCCTGATGACGTCACTGACTGGCGATCTACACTGGAACTTCGACTGTTAGCGTGTAAATCCGGCTTTACTACATCCGCAAATCGTCCTCTTCGCATTTTTCTCATAGCGCAGACGATTTGCATCACCCAGAATATTACTCTCTTCGTTCGACTTCGTAATATAAGCAAGAATAACATCAACAATCAAGCTCTTTGATGACCAGTTGATTATTCGAGACCTGTTCTTGATCGCAACCAGCAGCAGTCTTTTAAAATTCGAATGGTTTCTCTTCTTTTTTTTAGAAAAAAAGCAAAGAAAAAAAAGAAAGAAAAAGGAAAAAGAAAAAAAACAAAAAAAAAAAAAAACAAGAGCAAGGCTGTTCAAAAGAAACCCGTTTCGAAGCTGCTGAGAAGAGCGTGCATATATCTCTGGATACATAACAAAATACGCGCGCACAGGTGTTCTCTGAGAATGATTGAGTTGAATCGCATTTTCCACGCCCTTGCTATGTACGCACACGCACCTTTCGAATCCTACGTGCGCAATTACTCTTGTACGGCCTACTTAATTGCGTAGACGATAGGTTTCCGAACGACCCGGCTGCCATTTGGGACTGAACTTAATTTGCTGCGAGACGTCCTTAAGGATGAGTCATCCTCATTCGATAAGTTATTTAACGTGTTTTCGTAAATTGGGAATTCGGGACTTTTGTTTCTGTCCTTTCGTGTTCTTTTAAAGAGAGTCATTTAGAAAAATTGAACTTTTTGGGTTGTTTGATGTATTTTGAATTGCTAATTCTGAATTCGTTACAACATCTGCAGTTTTTTCCAATTTCGTTTACCGTGTGAATGACATCTCTGAGATCCAACACAATTATTATTTTAAAGGAGGCATTTACGAAGCCTTGAATTATCACCTTGAAATAAATAAACAAACAAACAAACAAACAAACAAACAAACAAATAAATACATACATACATCTAGTAATGCATGCGGAATGTCACACAATATCACTTTTTCATACATGCTTGGAAATATTAGAATTGAAAAATTAGGTCTGTTTTTTTTTCTGTTGCCTATAGTGATTTAATTTTGTTTCAACTAGTAAATAATTGTTTTTAATGAATTTCATAGATGTTGCATCCTCACTTTGTTAAAAAATAAATGCTATCTTTGTCGGGTAGGCATATTCCAGAGCGAAAGGTATGAAACAAAGTTTAAAGAATTTTAAATTGATTGCCTTAATCAAAATATTTTTGGTGAAAAAATTTGATTAGGGTATTTCCTATACAATATATATTTAGGGTTAAGTTAATTTTTTCCCTATAGGTTGAAAAAAAATCTTTACTTTAATACAAATGCGATAATACAATCTCTATAGGGTGTTTAGGAACGACTGCATTTCCTCTACAGGTTCGTAGTCCTGAATTAAAATAAAGCACATTAGTAATGTAGTGTTGGGGCAATTTATAGTTCATTAATGCAAAGCAGTCATGTTTTAAACACCCTATATATCATTTGGACATGTAAAAACATTTGACATTTCTTAGGATTGGAGGTATTTTTCTTGCATTTACTAGTTGAGTCCATTAAAAACCTCTAGGTATAATGCTGCTGATAATAATCTCATTTGAAAATATCGGGAGAGTTGGAGAAAAGTCATCAGTACTTATAAAACGGTTCGTTAACCGAATTGGAGTCAGTTTTGAATCAGTCAGCCAGTTTTTTTTATCTGTTTCAACTGACGTCTTATTATTTATAACTGTTCTAAAAGGGCATTTTGATTTGAAAAATATTTAAAAAAAAAAGAAAGCAAATATTCCATCAAGTGCTACTTCTCAACGACCTATTGCCTTTTGATTATATTCTAATTGTATCATAAACGTCCTTGGTATTCACCCAGTGGGAAAAAAATCGCTAGTTAGATTGTAACAGTAATTATCCTCAAAAGACCTTGTACGGATTATTGCGTTACATCAGGTCCGGGTAGCAAGAATGTGAAATTTGGCGACATTCTGTAACAAGTTTTATCATCAAGTTTCTCCTCAAACTTGACAACTTTTTGATATATTTTTAATTAATAAACTTGTTAAATAATATCTATATAAATTGACGAATTTGTCATCCAATATGTCATTAACTGTGTGAGATTTGTAAAAATAGTCTTAACATATTGCGCCTAGCATGCAAAATTGACGATTTTTTTTAAAAGAATATTAAAATATGATATCAGAAAGGGTAAATTATTAGAATCTATTTCAAATTTTAATGCAGCGACCACTATCATATTGTGATTGATATTGGACTATATCCTATACTTAGTTTTTGTTCTGTTATGTTTTTATAGATGTGAAAGGATTAATTTGTTCAGTTAAAAGTTGTCATGAAATGATTACTTACTTTTAAATACAATTTTATCTTTCAAGTCTCTTTAAATTTGCCATTTTTGATGTGTTTGTTTAATAAGGGTTGGCATTTTTCATTTTATACTTTCATATTTTTTTTTTTTTTTTTTCAATCTAACAAAATAAATATTTCCATTTATAAATATCGAAACTCTGTAAAAACCCGTTCTTTATAACAACCAAAACACTTTTCCTTTTCACTCCATAAATATATCCAGAATCATTAAAATTTTCGATTGTAATCGTTAACTCGAACAACAGACGCATTATCTTGAATGCTGTTTCCTAGAACCTTTTGTACAAATAAACGCTCTTTCAACGAATGAATTACCGTGAACAAAGCCTACGCCTTACAAGTTACAATTGAGAAACCCCTCCGATTGGAACCAATTATTTCACGTCAAATGGTTTCGCATTGCAGGAGGTGATTAAAAAAAAAAAGAAGTTCCACTTATCGGGACAGTCCGAAATAGAATTTCTGAACACAAAAAATGGCCTCTTTGAATGTATTCTCAGTTATAAGTTACCCACTCCATTATTCGGAGATTTGAAGGAGATTGCCTTAAATTATTAAGGTACACATATACATTAGGAATAGCGAAATTTGACTCAAGTCTGCGTTTTTGTTTTTGGGTTTTAAAATATTCTCGAATTCATTACCATTAAAATGATACCATTTTCTTCCAGAGACTCAAATTGCTTTTTAAATTACAGTAGAATTTGTGAACCTGTTTTGTATCCTGTTCATTAGTGTAGTAAACTTTAAACGCGTTTTCTGAAGAATGACATTTTGGTGTTATATGACTATACGCCAACGGTCGTAACTTCATAATAAATGGTCCGATTTACAAAATTTTAATTTTGTTTTGTAGACAATAGTTGTGAATGTGTTTTCTATGGAGATTCTAATATATATTGTTATAAACATATTTTTAAGAATATTTTAATCTTAATTTTTTGTTAAAAACTACGTATTTTTTAAAACTTTTTATTTAAAAACTTATAATTAAATAAATATTGAATATAAATTCAAAATTCTCCATAGGAACATGCGTTAATATAATACCTCTTATTTGCAATAATACCTCTAAGTAAAATTACAAGTTTATTTATGCATGTTCTAATAATGTCCTAATTAGTCACTTAAATTGCAATCAGCTGATTAAAAAATTGACGGAAAAACAAAGTTTGTATATAAAAATGCGTCATTTTTAATTCTGATGTACTGCCAAAAAATTTGAAATTATAACCTAAAAATTAAAGAAAATCAACTCAATTTTATATGTATACCTTAAAGCTATGGTTGTAAATAATTGTTTCATATTCTTATCTGTTACTAAAGCAGAATCGTAATACAAGAGATAAATAGATTGTACTATGGGAAGATGAACGATAAGATTTTATGTTTGTAATGCATAATTTGTTATTATTGCTGCAAATGTGGAAAATATATGACACTATGAAAAAAAATAAAAAATTAATTAATATCTGTGTAAGATCGAAACTTTAAAACTCGAATTAAGTAAGGAAACGTTGCTTTACAGACTGAGAGGCTACTGCAATATTTGGACCCCATCGAACATCATTCTAAATTTTTTATAGAAATTAGAGAAAAGTTAGTAGATTACGAATCCAATGGTATGCAGTGGCAAAAATCACCGAAACTGGTCAAAAATTGACTTTTAATAAGTTGAACTAAATCCAAATGCCAAATTAATTTCCCAAATAATGAGCATTTTACTTTATTTGGTAACCCTCACTCTTTAATTTTCAATTAAGAAGGTTGCAGACGATTCGCATGTGTGGCTATGGCTTACTTGCATCTTTCACAAATGAGCCAAATTGGCAAGAAACATTACGTCACTGATGTCACCAATTTGGCTTACTTTTAAAAGATACAAGTTTTCCGAGCCAGAGATCAGAAATCGTTTGCGCTTTTTCTCATTGAAAATCAAAATGCAGTTGGGTTGCCAAACGAAAAAGTTTGTTATCTTTTTAGCAAGTTATGACAGATTTGGCAATCGAATTTCAGTTAAATTCATTCCAAGTCGATTTTTGATCAGTTTCGGTCATTTTTGTCACGGAAGACCAGTGGATTCGTAATCTACTCACTTTTCTCCAATTTCTATAAAAAAAATTCAGAATTATGTTCGAGGGGGTCCGAAAATTGCAGTCGCCTCTTGGACTATTATGAATATTGTAATTCATAGCAGATCAGAATGTTTTAATGGAAACGAAACCTTTTAAGTTTTTTGTTATTTGTACATTTGTCCAAAGAACATCCTGAATGGTACATATATCCCAACATTTAATAATACCAGAATTCTATAGCAAAGAAATAAATAACAAATGGAAAAACGACTGGATAAGGCATATTTACTGTCCAGTTGTTTTTCCATTTGTCATTCATTTTTTTGCTGTAATTTCAATTACTATTAATGTTATCGTGTGGCTTTAGCCCCGATAACTTAGTCGGTTGGTTTTAACATAAATTTGTTTACAAAGGTAATGTTTTTTTTTTTTTATTTTTTATTTTTCACTTTGAATTGGTATTAATTTGTCAGAATTATATAGTATATGTATGTATAAGTATCGAGAATTTGCCTTTAAAATGCTTTTAACTAAAATAAAACTGTGAAAATTTAACAATTGTGCCATGTTTATGATTCATTAACAAACAAAAGTTAGATTGTGATAGTGGCACTAAAGGACCGTTACTATACACGTTTATTCCGGTTTATATTAGCCCAATCCAACTAAAAAGCTTGGTTGATTTAAATTTATAAACAATAAAAACTTACTACACACCTGTAATTGTAAGTAAATGATAATATATGATGGTTTTAGAAGTAGACATTTTTTTAATGCAATGGTTATTAGAAAATATCATTAAATTAATCATGTGTCATTTTTTCTTATTCTAATAATTTAACGCATAATGATTGAGTACACATTGTTTTATTCATTCATTTCAAGAGTAATAATGGTTGTTTCGGTAAATATTTATTTTCCTAAATTTTTCTAAAAATGTACGGATAAACCTTTTCTTCAGAGTGGCCACAGATTCGGGAAAAATGGAAATCAGGGAAATTTCAGGGAGCTTTCTGATTTTAGAAAAAATCAGGGAAATGTCAAGGAACTTTTTAAAATTTCATGAAAATCAAGGAAATTTTGTCATTGTTTAAGACACTTTCATACATATTTTGGCGCTTTTACATGGAGATTTGTAGTGGTAAGTCATTAGAAGTTTAATGTTACGGAATAATTTAAACTTTTCATTACTAGCAAAAACTATTTTTTAAAAAACTGCATATTATCTCTTTAGCATACATGTTCTATTTGATCAGGGTGTCTAGACATCTGGAAAACCTAAGAAAATTGGGAAACTTGAAAAAAAGTGTGCCCTAAAATCAGGAAATATTTTAGAAATCTGTCAGGGAAATCAGGGAATTATCAGGGAACTTTTTTTCCTGAATTTTTTGGCCACCCTGTTCTTGTGAAAATGAGAACTATTTAAACACGACTATAATTATAATTTTCAGATTTATATTATTTAATACCCAGGCTTTTTTTCAAAATACTTTTATTTTTTTATCAAAATTTTTCCTCAGATCCTTAAAATATAACATACATGAATTGGCATAAAAATGTCTTCAATTGCAAGTATTTGATCTTATATTAATAGTTATTCATAAAAATAACAATGAAACTACCTTTACTATTACTTAATCAAATTAATGAGTGCAAAATGCAACGTTTTATTAAATCTCAATGGTAATGATGTTGGTTGTTTACGCTAAAAAAAAAGTCAGAATTTTTAAAGTTTTTCCAAACATAAATGGGAACATTATTTTTACAAAGTTTTCTATGTTTAATAAGTCAATAAGGAAGGTAAAAGTAAGATAGAAGTAGATAGTAGAAGGGTAGTATAGTTTAGAGCTGGATTTGTTTAAAAAAAAAAAAAAAATGAAAATGAGCGATAAAACATAATTTTGTTGGTCAAAATTTAAAATGACAAAACGTTTTAGAAAGAGAAAATATGTAACTATGTGAATCATTTAACATTACTAAATAAGGATTTCTTTTCTTCTCCAGCCTCCCCACTACAAAGACATGTCTTGGTCTCCATCCAGTCGGAATTTTCGGTCTCCCGGTTCGAGCCCGGAGACCTACAGACGTATCATCCGGACCGAGGAAGACTTCCCAACAAGGAACAAAGAGCCAGACGATGAAGAGTTCTTCAACAGCGGTGGACGCAGAAGCCCCACTTTCCCGAGGAGGATCTTCAAAGAAGTGTGGAACGAGACCTCCCCGTCCACCAACCGATTCGCAGAGCGACCCAGAATGTTCAAGAGGGTCTTCAAGCCCAGCCACTGGGAAGATGAGGTTCCGAACCTGCGTCGGGCTGAGTTTGATCGGAAGTTCGAGGAAGACTTCGATCGTCCACCGAGCAGGAGGTTCGACGAGGACTTTGACAGAAGATTCAATCTTCAGAATGACATAGGGGATGATTTCGAGAAGTCAGAAGGGAAAGTTCATCACATACCCATCATGGTGGAGCGCAGGATGGAAGAGATGAAATCTCGATTCGGGAAGAACATGAATCAGCCACCAGCGGACAAAAATAACGAGGAGGAATACTCTGAGGATTGGTCTGGTCCTCAGGTTCAGAGACTGAGGAAGACGTTTGAGCCGGCAGAGGACGAATTTTCTTCCGCGAGACATAATCGCAGTCCCAGAGGTGATGCAAGCAGCAAAGCCCGAACTTACGCCAATTCTTCTATTCCAGAGACGTGGGATCCCCATGCAGTACACACTTTACCAACAAGAAAGATACACAAGGCATCGCAGAGCTTCGATGATTCGAGGCATCCAGTTCCGCCTAAGTACGTGTTCCGGTCTTGTTCCGAAACTCACGAAGATCTAGCCAAACCCCAGCAGCCGCACTCGGCGGCCTTCAGGTCCCATTCCGATGGACATTGCCCTAACCAGACGTACGTCACCAAAATAGAAGTCAATCTTCCCACCTCGAAGAAGGAAGGGTTCGAGCCGGGCTCGACCCGCAGCCATAGCGACTCCAGCAAAGACCGGGCTCCGGTCGAGCGTGCTGAATCCTCCATGTCAGACCATACCTGTGGAGGCTACGCCAACCAGGATACTTGCGATGACCCCAAACCAAAGCACAGAGGCAAGTACGATAGCCCTTCGCTGCAGCAAATAGCCTCTGTCTTGCAGAACGTGGAAGACCTCGTGGTGAGAGTGGAAGGCTATAGTGGTACAGGACGGGACAAGCAGTACCGGTTCTTGGATGAGATGCTGACCAGATGCATGTTGCGACTGGACGATGTGGACACAGAAGGCAGGGAGGACATTAGAAATGCCCGAAAGGCAGCAGTGAGGAAAGTCCAGTCTTGCGTCGACAGACTTGAGGCTAGGGCTGACGAGAGCGAGCGGCGTCAGAAATTGGATGCGAGTCCTCAAAAGAATCCTTCTGAAGAACCTATTCCAGAGGCGATTCCACTTGGGTCAGTCCCAGAGGTAATTCCACTGGGAGGGGTTCCTGATGCTATTCCTCAGGCGATTCCATTAGGGGATGTGCCAGGGGCTGTTCCTCAGGTTATTCCTCTCGGAGGAGTTTCGAATGCTATTCCTCTGGGCTATGTACCCAATGCGGAAGAAAGTGATGAAGGAAGTAAGTCCAAGTCTGGAGCCAATGTTCAAAATGGCGAGCAAACTAAACTTTAGAAATTTTCTTTACGATATGATAAGGACTGAATTCTTAGCTTTATATTGCTTTGTTGCAGATAAAACTATTCATAATCCCAATTCCTATTGAATTAAAAATTTATTCTTTGTTCTAAAAGTCGTTGTTTAAGAAGTTCATTTTTGTTTACTTAAATCGTGCAAAAAGCTGAATACCCTAATCTGAGTGGTACACCTATTAAAAAAATCCTTTTTTTAACTTGAAATTATCTTTACGTATGATAATGATAATTTGTATAAATTTGAGTTCAATCACATTGTATAAGTTAATGTTATGGTAAACTAAAATTGCTTGTTAATTCGGTTTTTATTCGCAATTCTTGAAGGCTTATTTTTTCCCTAATTACTGAGAATTACGACGAAGTCAAATAAAAAAAGTTGTTTTGGAATGTTGCTTATAAAAAAATTACTGTTAAATCTAAAAAAAAAGTTAACTTTTGTAAATCTATTTACAATATTTTGAAGCTAATTTATAAAGATAAATGTATGGCATGATTTAAGTTTCAGTTACTTATACAAAGGTATGCCTTTGCAAAGTATTACTCTAATTTGTTGTTTTACCTTGACATGTTAGCTAGTCGATGTCATTGTCTCAAGAGACAATTTTTAGCATATTCAAATGCTAGATGCATCAACATTTAAAAGCTAATTAATCATACTCTGTATAATTTGTAATATTTTACTGCTAAAATAACAATAGCCCAATTAAATACAGTCTAATTCCTTGAAACGTTGTTATATATAACATAGCTGTGGATTTTTTAAGTGTATATTTTTGCCTACCTCTTTGCTTTGAAACGTCTGGTACGTTCATCATGTATTCTTTTTATGCGTTTTTGTTTTTATAGGCGCCGGCTTATGTGCGTGTTTATATGTGTGAATTAAGCTGCCTCTCTACTTGGCATACTAAACATGCAAGGTACCGCTAAAATGTCCTTAATAAGTCGATTTCTCATTTCTTTCTTCTAGAGGTCGGAAATATCGATCAAAATAAATATCAATACTAAATCGTTGCATAAAAACAAAATATCGATATATCGATACATGATTTTTTATTTGATTTTCAATTTTGCCAGAAACAATGTTTTTCAGGGCAAATTTCTACTCTTCATGATTGCTTTTTTGTAAGGTGACTACTTTTTCTACTGAAATGGATCTATTACAAAAAAATAAATAAATTATATTTTCGCTTAATTGGTGCAGTGATTTTAAGAAAAATTTAGATAATTTTCAATAGCTTTTAAGTGTATGGCAAAATATTGAATATTGGTGACATTTGAACTGTCACTCAGCCAAGTTCAAACTTTAGTTTCGAAGTTTTTGAAAAGGGAATAAAGAAAATCGAAAAAAACCTATGGAACTACAAAACGATGATCAAAAAACTAAAAATGTTTGAAAATATCGATATATCGGTAACTTTTATCGATATTTTTAATATCGATATTTTTTTAGTGATATCGATACAAATATCGTCGTATCGATATATCGCCGACCTCTACTTTCTTCACTTTGTTTCTAAAACAGTGTTGTAAAAAATAAACAGAATGCATTTATCTCGCTGTTTTGTTTTGAAATTTACAAGATAGTTTAAAAAAAATTACTCATAGTTTATGTTTGCACTGCTTTAAATGTTCTGTTCGCCAAGTAGAAATGCCGCCGTATATTTTTCTCTCAGTACGTAGAGTGTACTTTCTGTAATTTAACAGAGATTTTTTTTTTTTTGTATAAAGTTTGTGTGGCAAGAATTCAAAATATCAATGATTTATTATGCGGCTGCATATATTTAAATATTTTAAATATAAATATTACGTATTTCTAATGTCAGTTTTAATTATTTGAGTAAAATTAGTTAACGGGGATAATGATTTTAAAAAACATCCCACATTTTGGTGGATATACTTTAATATACCATTATATAAATTGTTACATTTAATATTGCATATCTTTTACTTTAATTGTCATTGATTTTTAATATTAGAATTTTTTTTTCTCTTTCGTTTCTTTGCTTTTGTAAATGTTTGTTACAATATATCGGGTCCATTGTTTTCTGTCAAATTATGTGGATACATTTTAAATGCAAATATGTACAGGATTTTATTGAATATTTTGATGTAGAATTCTTGATTAACTAAAAACGAATAAAATGTTTGAAATGAAAGTATCTTTTATGTATTTAAAGCAGATTGTTTCCTGTCTCAAGAACTCTATTTAAAACCAACAAAAGTAATCCACTAAGTTACCTTACATGTCGTATCTTCATTTAAAAAAAGTTAACAAGCCAATGGTCTAATTGTTCCTTTCAACAAATCAAAGGTAATATAGTGTCACTTTTTGAGATTTTTTATTTTTTATTGACCTTAATATTTGATGGATACGAGTGAAAACTTAATATGAAACTTATAAATCACAACTTCTAGTTCATATATTAAAAAATGTTTTTCGGAGGAGGAGTTTCTTGATCACACAATCTTAATGTAATGTGGTGAGCTTAGTGTTTTCTCTGTTTCCTCCCTGAAGCCTTCTTAGAAATATTTTTAATGAACATTTTAATTCTTTGGTATCACATTGTACTCTTTTAGTTTTCCAGAAATTACCGATTTTTTTTGTCTGCACTTTATATATGTCACTAAAGTAACCATCATTGAAGCTTCATAGAAACATGAAGATATAGCCACTTACTTCTGACATCAACAGCGTTTTGCCAATTCATTATAACAATTATCAGAAATATGTCTTAAAATTAAAAAAGCAAATTAATTCCCACGTATTGTAAAATGAAATTATAATATCACATGACTCGACCATCGATATAAATAAACAACTGGATAGACTGCTTAACCCTGGGAAAATGAAGCCGTTGCCAGATGCCGTTGGTGGGATAAAAAATACAGATTGCCGAGGATTGAAAATAAAATTTTGGGTTGTACACAGCAGAAATGTCAATAGTAGACCTTAATTAGTAATAACGTGCAAAAAATATATACTCTAGCGTTTTACAAGGTTTTTCGCATTTCTATCCAACTATAAAAGTGAACTGTGATTGGTTAATCTTCCCACCAGCTTCGCAATCCTCGGCGCGTTTTTCTCTTTGCATTGACAATGGAGCAGTCTATCCAGTTGTTTACCTATATCGATGGACTCGACGGAACTGCTGTTTAGACTGATGCTAGAACTGAGATTTAAAATAGGGATTTACGAAATTATGCTTGCAGAACAAAGTGGATTAAAATTCACACCTGTTAAATACAAATTTCATTCAAAATTTATGAGAGTTCATAACATTTAAAATGTATTAACAATTACTTCCGATTTGCGTAATTTATCTTTAATGGAAGACCACATAACCTGTCCATTACACCAAATTATCCATTTGTATCCCATACCATTTAATAAGAACATTGCACTAAGTGTACTATTTTATTTTGAGACTTTTCCATATAATAGTTTTGATGGCTTACCAACACATAGTTAATCGCGGTGTAATTTAATCAGTTATGTAGATTTTGTAACATTACTTGATCATCAAGTAATTTTTCAACTGAAGATCTAGAGTTTGATGAGAATTCTGCTCTAATTTAAGCGAGGTCACAATTACTCTAAGCGAAACACCGTCTTGTCACGTAAAGAATACAGGGCATCAGACACAATCACCCAATGTCTTGAGTTTAAGATTCCCTTTGATGAGTACATTGACTATTATCATCCTCATTAATGGGGTATGGTTTAATCACTTGACCATTAGGTAACATCTACTCAATATCAGCTCAATTCTCTGATGAAAACACTGACAGACTAAGACCATTGTCACTGATGTAGTAATAAGCCTGATCAGGAAGATATCTTGACCATCAGACAAAATGACCTAATGAGGGAGACTACGCTTCTCTTTGATGAGAACACTGACATAATCCAAGATAATCGTCAGTAAGGGAGTAATTAGTCAACTCCTCATGTAGATCTTTTGACCATCAGACAAATACCCTAATGTGGGAGATCTAAGATTCCTTTTGATGAGTACTACATTGACTAATATCTTCATGAATGGGGTATGGTTTAATCACTTAACCATCAGGTAACATGCACTCAATATCGGCTCAATTCTCTGATGAAAACACTGACAGACTAAGACCATTGTCACTGATGTAGTAATAAGCCTGATCAGGAAGATATCTTGACCATCAGACAAAATGACCTAATGGGGGAGATCTAAGCTTCTCTTTGATGAGAACACTGACATAATCCAAAATAATCGTCAGTAAGAAAGTAATTAGTCTGCTCCTCATGTAGATCTTTTGACCATCAAACAAAATCACCTAATGTGGGAGATCTAAGCTTCTCTTTGATGAGAACACTGACATAGTCCAAGATAATCGTCAGTAAGAGAGTAATTAGTCTGATACTCATGTAGATCTTTTGACCATCAGACAAAATGACCTAATGTGGGTGACTACGCTTCTCTTTGATGAGAACACTGACATAATCCAAGATAATCGTCAGTAAGAGAGTAATTAATCAACTCCTCATGTAGATCTTTTAACCATCAGACTAAACCACCTAATGTGGAAGATCTAAGCTTCTCTTTGATGAGAACACTGACATAATACAAGATAATCGTCAGTAAGAGAGTGATTAGTCTGCTTCTCATGTAGATATTTTGACCATGAGAAAAAATCACCCAACGTCTTGAGTCTAAGATTCCTTTTGATGAGTACATTGACTAATATCATCTTCATGAATGGGGTATGGTTTAATCACTTGACCATCAGGTAACATCCACTCGATATCGGCTCAATCCTTTGATGAAAAGACTGACAGACTAAGACCATTGTCACTGATGTAGTAATAAGCCAGATCATGAAGATATCTTGACCATCAGACAAACTGACCTAATGTGGGAGACTACGCTTCTCCTTGATGATAACACTAACATAGTCCAAGATAATCGTCAGTAGGGGAGAAATTAGTCTGCTTCTCATGTAGATCTTTTGACCATCAGACAAAATCCCCTAATGTGGGAGATCTAAGCTTCTCTTTGTTGTGTACCTCAAAACCAGACGAACCTGAATCACAATTGGATATTACAAGAGAGTGAAATTTCAGTATCTTACTCCCATTGGATTCTGTATACAACGTTCTGTAATAATACTATTATAATACAACGGAATAAGATTAGTGAGTTACGATGTTATGATCCGAAAGAAAATGAACTTTTTGACATAATCTACACTAAAACAAAAATCACCAAATTTGGACATAGGCTGATTTGGCACAGTGGTTTAGAAATATCCAACCTCTTTAATCAGAATGGTCAAATCTAGTCTCGCCTAAATTTAAAATAAATCTAATTAGCTTCATTTCCTTATAAGAGATCTCTCAACCGCAGCTTCACCACTTGTGTATATTCCAAATCATACCTGTTTGGTAATAATAACTCATAAACCCGAATCTAATTTAATATCACGTTTCAAATACAAGTATTGCTATGAAATGTTACGCTACCCATTCCAACACTAAAGTATTATTTGCTGGCTTGGAATTTAACCAATCCTTACTTCTTCATAACCGACTAAACATATAAAGTGATAAAATCCATTTGTCAAAAACCAGGTGAGTAAAAAGATTCCTACTTTCCTAGCACAGAGAGTGCCATCAAAGATTTATGGTTGGCTAAAGAATTATCACTCTGCTATATAACTCTTGGTATATTGTCATGCACTATACTAAACTTCAACTTAACTTGACATCACTAGACGGTAGATCATCACAGTGCTCATAGGCATTTAATCCATTTTGGCGGAGTGAAAGCATAATGTTCGCCAAACCACAACCCTGTAGAGAACAAAAGGCTGTAAGGTTTGGCGAGAATTATGTCTTCACTCCGCCAAAATGGATTAAATACCTATGAGCACTGTGACGATCTATCGTCTAGTGATGTCAAGTTAAGTTGGAGTTTAGTATAGAGAAGTGATCGGCAAACCGAGACTGTGCCCCGAAAATAACTCTGTAATTAACTTTTTCTATTTATAAATAGTAATTTTAAATATGAGGGATCTATGCGGATATTAGGAATTCAGAATAGCATAACAAGGTTAGCCTTTGTTAAAAAAAAACCTTTTAGTGCTGTGACGTAATTAAAATTTTTCTCCCTTTAATAATGACAAACATGCTAATTTGCATGCCGACCAAACGGTATAGTGGTTAGCGGGCTAGCTTCTAGACCGCGAGGTTCCGAGTCCCGTGTTAGGCATGGGTGTTTGTAAATGTATGTTGGCTTGTCTAATGAAGAATGTTTCGGCGCATTATAGCCCTCGTGTTGCTGACGGCGCCAGATAATCTGAAAACAACCAACCAAATCTTTGCCGACCAAACGGTATAGTGGTTAGCGTGTTAGCTTCTAGACCGAGAGGTTGCGGGTTCGAGTCTCGTGTTAGGCATGGGTGTTTGTAAAAATGTATGTTGGTTTGTCTAATGAAAAATGTTTCGGCGCAACCCTCGTGTTGCTGACGGTGCCAGATAATCTGAAAACAACTAACCATGATAATTTGCAACACTTGGAATACCATGACTCATCTGATCAGTTAAAAAAAAAAATAGAATTTCTGTTCTTTCACTCTTTGTATCTACTAATTAGTAAAACTCATTAGTCAAAAGAGCCAAAGATCAGTATTAAGATATCTTTTGAGAGGAATATTTCTTTTCATGAACCTAATTTTTAAGAATCATTGGACAAGGGCGGCTGATCCAGAGTTTTATTACTGGGGGGGGGGGGGGGCTGTTGAATAGCTTAGGTACATTTTGTTGTTCTTAAGTTATATAACTATATCATGCTATAACTTTGATTATGCAGAATATGTAACAAAGGGGTAAAAAAAATCTCAATAGCATAAAAACGACAGTGCGGTTAGCTACGTGAGAATTTAAGACAATAAATTAGAGTTGTCTACAACTATATGATTCAGGATAAATTATTTTTAAATATGATAAACAGGGCAATTGATTTTAATTTATTTAAACAAAAAACTGATTTTATTCTATTTAAACAGAAAACAGAAACTGTACAACTATTAATAAATATTTCAGAAGACAAATCCAATTACTGTTTTAGAAATATCAAAATTAGAACAACTTGTGACCAACCCCAACCCCTGTATGATGTCTGCACTGCCCTGAAAATAATTCTGGCATAGCACATATGTATGAATATCGAAGGCCGTTAAACGTTAAAACATAAATTCAATTCATGTATATGTTCCCAACTTTATTATCGGTTTCGCAATTTTTCTCGGTTAAAATTACACTCATCCATCATAAAAAAAAGTAAAGTTAATCTCGATCCTTTTAAACTATTTGGCCCAAATTCAAACTTCAGCCACCCTGCGCTAACAATTCCAGACATTTGACGTCTGGTGTGAAAAGGAAGAAAAAAGAATTTGCATGTAGGCTTAATTTGATACAATTCGAATTCTTTTTCTTCTACTTCGCGAAACTGATGCCAGGTTTGCAGTCTTCTACATATCCCGAAATATTTGATTCGAAAACTTGGCAACTTCATTCCACCAGGAGCGGAAGACAGATGAACCAGTTCCAAGAAATTTATTCGAGCGTGGTTGAAAAGGAAAAAAAGAACTAGGACTTAAAAGCAATACGAAATTATTAGGGGAATAGGGACCGAACAGTGTCAAAAAAATCCATCACACTGTCAACATTGAAACGTTGAATTAACAACTGGTCTTCAGAAGCGTTTTTCTTCGTCAAGATGTTGCAAGAGACTTCAGGCATCGATGCCAAGAGAGCACTGTTTTGCCACTGTCATTCTAGAAATAGACCTTATGTAAGTATGAGACCTTTAACAAAAAAGTTAAAAATGAAGATGTACTGGGGTTATAAAATAACCGAGTCTTTACGCAACATGTTATAACCGGAACTCATCCAAGGGTAAATTCAATGATAAATTGGAAGTAATACACTGAGAAGAAAAACTTGACATGTATTTTAGAATAAGACATAAGAATAACGGTTATAAATCTTTAGTACCATAATACTAAATTAAATTTTTAAAACAGAGGCGGTTAGTCTTAGGGTTTGTTTAATATTAAGACTTAAGAAAACGTAAAATATATCACACGTATAAAATTTATACCATTTTTTGTCACGTATATAGATACACATATAAAAATAATGCCGACCAAACGGTACAGTGGTTAGCGTGCTAGCTTCTAGACCGCGAGGTTGCGGGTTCGAGTCTCGTGTTAGGCATGGGTGTTTGTAAATGTATGTTGGCCTGTCTAATGACGAATGTTTCGGCGCTATATAGCCCTCGTGGTGCTGACGGTGCCAGATAATCTGAAAACAACCAACCAACCGATCCTATTATTCAGATTTTTTCCCTTAAGTTTATAAAGTAATTATATTGGGTTATAAAGTGCCAATTTAGAAATTATGTGTTACGAGGTCTCCAAGTATTCAATAACCCTTTAAGAACTCGTGCATTATTGATGCACTACTGATCAATTTGGAATTTGAATTTAAAATTCGGTCATGGTGGGTTTGATAGTTAAAATGTAGTTAAGTACGATATTAGTATTTTCTATGCTACAGTAAAAATACAAATACATACAAATATACTACTTTTTAACTCAACATAGGTAAAATATATATTAATAAAATATTGCATATATGTTTAGCAATGTGATGGAATTCATCTTAAACTTACTTATCAGTCTAAAAGATTCAATTACCAAACGTTTATGTAACAAAGCAACGTCTTATAATCACTCACTAGTTGGTGTTACAAAATGTTAAGCCTAAACATTCTTTCTCCCACACAAAAGATACCCAACGGTATAGTGGTTAGCGTGCTAGCTTCTAGACCGCGAGGTTGCGGGTTCGAGTCCCGTGTTGGCATGGGTGTTTGTAAATGTATGTTGGCTTGTCTAATGACGAATGTTTCGGCGCATTATAGCCCTCGTGTTGCTGACGGCGCCAGATAATCTGAAAACAACCAACCAACCAACCCACAGAAAAGATCTCTTCCGCCTCCAGCTTAGGCAGTAAAGTCCTCTTTTTTTAAGTAACAGGTCTTCCTGGAAATTATACACTACAAACGAATATTAATATATTATTATAAATTAGCTGTCGCTGTGATCAAGGTCACACAAATAATTGTCAATTGTATTTTTGACCACATATATTAAAAAATTGGACCCCCCTCCCCCCCCCCCCAAAAAAAAAATTATACGTTGTTTCAACATTAATTCTCTACAGTCATGAAATGTTTTGTTTTTTTTACTTTCAATTACCCATATGTATATATACATAGGGTAATGAAAGTATAGCATTCGGTCAAAAAAAAAAAAAAATTCCGATTTTTTTGCATTTCTCCACGTTTTGGAACACCCTGATTACAAAAAAGTGATCTAGAAAAAATGTCTGCATATATGTGTGTCTGTGGTCAGCATAGCTCCTTAACAAATTGACCTGCGAAGTTAAAATTTGGTATGCAGGTTGCTGGTGGCCATTGGACCTACTATTGAGGTTTTTCGTCAAAATCGTGCATGCGCATAAGGTATCTGCCATTGATAACATCATGTTTTTCAAAGATTGCTAAAAAATGGCTGCACAGATTTTGATTAAAATCGCTGTGCTAATGCCTCTTAAGATGTTCTGAACATCACCACCACTGAAATTCACGTAAAAATGCTTGAATGGCGTAAAATGTTGAAAAACGAATGCCTTCAAACACAGAGTTCTCTTTCCTTGAGCAAAGGAAATATTAACGATTTCCTCATCAACGATCGTTTTTTCTTCTCCCCTCAGTTTCACTTATATTAAAGGATAATATAAAGATTATCGATCGCCAAAATCACAATTTTAGCAATGTTTTTTTTTTTTTTTTTTTTTAAAGACCCATACAAGAATTATCGCCATACTGGCATGTAATTGAAAGTTGTGCTATATTCCACAACCCTAGTTTTTCTAATGGCGGACCCAAGTACTTACAGTCACTTGGCCGTAACCAGGCCGGAAATGATGGCCACTTGTGAAGGGGCACTTAGTGGAAGAGTCATCTTCACCCCTAACTTAAAACGTCCAAGTCTTACATCCATATCTTATCCCGGACCCGAACCGAGATCCACCAGCGTGGTAGTATGATGCGCTTACCACTATACTGTATTAGAAACCTGTCATGGAATGTTAAGTTACACATTAGACATTAAGAGAGTACAAATTATCTATTCTTAAAATTCGCTGACAATTTTTTAAGTATATGTTTCAACATTTCCTGACCGTCCGTACAGAATAGGTTCTCATGATGTTGTAAGCCAACCAAACGGTATAGTGGTTAGCGTGCTAGCTTATAGACCGCGAGGTTGTTAGGCATGGGTGTTTTGTAAATGTATGTTGGCTTGTCTAATGACGAATGTTTCGGCGCATTATAGCCCTCGTGTTGCCGACGGCGCCAGATAATCTGAAAACAACCAACCAACCATGATATTGTAAAGCATTTTCATATTAGAAGAAAATACATCGTTTTGAAAAAGTCCAAAATGCCATTTTTAAATGGTTAATGACAAAAGGTCCGTAAAGGTTAAATGTCAAATTGTTTGTCTGGGCAAGATGCAGAAAGGAAACAGTATTTCATAATGTTAAACAAAAAATGTCACACTTATTTTTTTATTTTTGGGTTCAATTTCGCTAAATGAATAAATGAATAAATAAATAAATAAATAAATAAATAAATAAACAAACAAACAAACAAACAAACAAACAAACAAACAAACAAACAAACAAACAAACAAACAAACAAACAAACAAACAAACAAACAAACAAACAAACAAACAAACAAACAAACAAACAAACAAACAAACAAACAAACAAACAAACAAACAAACAAACAAACAAACAAACAAACAAACAAACAAACAAACAAACAAACAAACAAACAAACAAACAAACAAACAAACAAACAAACAAACAAACAAACAAACAAACAAACAAACAAACAAACAAACAAACAAACAAACAAACAAACAAACAAACAAACAAACAAACAAACAAACAAACAAACAAACAAACAAACAAACAAACAAACAAACAAACAAACAAACAAACAAACAAACAAACAAACAAACAAACAAACAAACAAACAAACAAACAAACAAACAAACAAACAAACAAACAAACAAACAAACAAACAAACAAACAAACAAACAAACAAACAAACAAACAAACAAACAAACAAACAAACAAACAAACAAACAAACAAACAAACAAACAAACAAACAAACAAACAAACAAACAAACAAACAAACAAACAAACAAACAAACAAACAACAACATACATAAAACTGAACATATAACAATTGCACAAAATTACATCAAATTATGAAGGTTGAAAATTCACCTTTTTCGTGCAAATTTGAGATGAAATAACCTACTATCCCGAAACACCTGACAACAAATTCATAACTACGAAGCATATTGTCATGGCATGTTACATACAATGCCGGAAATAGAATATAAAAACATTCAAATAACTTAACACGGCGTACATATCCTACATTTCAAGGACATCTCTATAAAAAAAAAACCATAACAACACATTAAATAAAAAAATAAATAAAAAAAAATACCTATTCTCCCCAAACCAAAGCATCAAAATACCAATCAAATCTCTAAATACAAATTCCGCTCGTGCTTTCACAACTGCTTGTATATTTTTATGGCTATTTAACACAGCAAGCGTGCCTTACGCCCATCATGGTAGGTGAAATACGTCACTTTGCTGTAGCCAAAAGTGATAAGAATTTTATAACGTTGCAAAATTCAGACGACGCCTTCTATCGCACAATGGCGGTGGGTGTCGGGACGACCATACTGTCATTAGTAGTGTCGCCGCTCATTAGCAGCCAGACAAGGTCGGCACTGGTAATTGTTACAGTCCTGAAGGACGAAATTGCCGATTCTGAGGTATTTTGGGAATGCATTGATGTTATCGAGGGCGTAGACTGGAGTTTTGTTTGGAAGGGATATGAAATCCAATTTTTAAAATTCATTCTATCTTTTAATTCTACTGTAAAAATAATTTAGTATTATCCATGAAATTTTTTCTCAATGGCCTTTGTGTTGAGAATGCCAAAAGAGAATTCAACGCACGTTTCTCTCTCCTGGGCTCCTGATGGCAAGAGGAAAAGAGGAAGACCCAGGACAACTTGGCAAAGACAAATGCAGTCAGACCTTAAAAAGACTCGCGTAAATGGTCTAGAGCAGCGTTCGCCATTAACTTTTAGAGACGGGCCGCATGAACTTTCCGCGGGCCGCAGATTTATATCGAATACGCCAATAAATATATTGCTTTGCTACATATGTTCAATGTTAGAAATGTGATAATTACTAAAGATTCAACAATATAAAACAATTTTGAAAACTGAAATAATAATTTTAACTTTTTTATATTAATAAAATAACAATTGATATTTGATTCTTGTTTTAAATAATTAAAAAAAAAATTAAATTAATAATAATAATAATTCTTTACATCGTAAATCAAAGTCATAAAAGTCATATCTTTTGTGACAATATTACAATGTGACTTGACATAAACTCATAATCAATAAAGATATTTAAACCATACCTCCTAAATCTTCCATTTTAGTCGATGTTATTGCGAGACGATGACGGCCGGTCAGCTTTTCACTATCTACTTTACGTTTATAACTAGTCTTTGACGCCATTATTGCACTGGAGTCATAGAGATCGCGATACTTCTTTTCACGTCAAAAGTCAAAACAAAAGAGGCCAATATGCATTAAAACACCCAACTCCTGCCCATCACATTCAGAAAAGCAGAAATCAGAAGAAGAAAAAAAAAAGGATTTTTCAAACTTACTATCGCGGGCCACTTAATGGAAAACGCGTTTTTGGGTAGTAAACACATACTATAGTAGACAAATTAAAATTATTTCCTCAAAATTTAATCTTTGCTCTTCTGTACTGCCGGCGGGCCGGAGAAAAAGCTGTCGGGGGCCGCCTAGTGGCTGACGCTGGTCTAGAGGAAGCAAGATCCCTGGCAAAAGATCGGAGGGCATGGGGAGGTAGGCTTGATGCCTTATGCGCCAAACTGGGTGAAGAGCCTTAGTAAGTAATGGTCAGGTTCGGAGACTCTGGGGATATTCCTAGGATCAAATTCTCTATCTCAGTAGGACGACCAGGACGATTACGTCCATTATATATCGTTTTTGGTCCCCTTGACATTAAGGTTCAGACGGCCTGAGGACAACCCCAAAATTAATTACTCGATCTAGGAAGGACGATAACGTCCTTTATATGTTAATATGTGTAGGTTAAATACGATAATACTGACTGTTATATATACTAATAAATAAAATGCAAGAATGGTATTATGAAAATTGTAGATTTAAATGGAATTTCCTCACGTAAAATATACTTATATAATCGTTAATTTATTAAAACAAAACAGAGAAACAAAATCTCTACTTCTTCAGAACATTGCATGTCACCAAATTTTCTAACGAAATTTTATGAACTGAATTAATAAGAATTTCTTCCTGAGAAATTTAAAAACAAAATTTTTTCAAATTTCTAAAATACAAATAAGCAATTTTTTGATTTCTAACAAAGGTGTATTTTGTAACTAGAGGTCGGAAATATCGATCACAGTAAATATCGATACTATATCGTTAATACATGGGAAAAAATATCGATATATTGATACATGATTTTTTTCAATTATTATTTGATATAGCTACAGTACCGTCATAATCTAAAAGTTTGCGTACCGGTACATTTTTTTTAGCACTACAACTCTAGTTGACAGCCCCAAAAACGTGATTGACTGCATCGTCATCGACATGCTATCTGCCAAGTTTCTGTTCATTTGGATAACAGAAATTGCTTTAATTAGCCCTCCGAAGATTTGAACGCCACACAAACAAAATTGAAGTTAATATAAAAGATTTAAAAATAAAAAAGAGTGGTTATTTCTTCCAAGTTAGAGAAATAATGAAAAAAAAAAAAAAAAAAAAAAATCAAAATTATAGGAAATGCTCATTTGAAAATAGGTATCAAGGTCTAATATCTGATGACAAAACAAATAAAAATCCAAATATTTTCCAGGAATTGGGAGAAAATATAAATGATTATACAAAAAAGAATAAATTGATACTGAGACATAACCATTGATGAAGTCGAAAAAACACATGGAACTACAAAACGATCATCAAAAAACTAAAAATGTTTGAAAATATCGATATATCGGTGTATCGGTATATCATCGATATATCGGTGTATCGGTATATCATCGATATATCGGTGACTTTTATCGATGTTTCATATCGATATTTTTTTTTAAATATCGATATGAAACATATCGATAAAAGTCGTCGTATCGATAATATCGTATCGTCGTATCGATATATCGCCGGCCTCTAATTGTTACTCTTTAGGGAGTACTTTTCTCCTCAAGTTTTGCAGTCATAGCAATGCAGCTAATTTTTACATTATTCAGCAACACCACACTATAAGTAGACGTATCATTTTATACACTTTTTGTTCTTCCAACAATTTTTAGCGTACATTTTTCAATAACGTTAATATGAAAACTATATGAAATTAAAAAGTAAATAGTTTAAATTTTCATTGTATGTTTTTTATTTCTCTTATTATTATCATCAATACAAAAATTGTGAAAATAGAAAAAATACATAGAAAAGATCTAAATACGAAAGTTCGTTTTTTTTTTTATTTTTTATCAAAACATTTAGTTTTAATTGTTAAAAAAAAAAAATAAAAAAAAAATAAATTATAATTTAATTTTTTTGTTGCGCCTCTCTTTGGCATGACGTAACCATGTTGAAATTATCCTTCCAATTTCTTGGTCTGTAGCACAAGCAAAATGTAACCTTACTTCATCTAAAAAAATAAATAAAAATAATAATTTTTAATAATATTTCATAACAAATACACAATACTACAAATCATAAAATTCTGTTATGAAAAATTTAAGTATTGAAAAATAAGTGGAACTTTAACTTTTCAACAAATATCAAATTATGACACCTAACAGAAAGTATATTACTGCAATAAGATTTAATTAACAATTTGAAATATAAGATGCCTCACTCTTTGAACTAAAACGTAATTTATTTTTGAGTATACAGAAAGAAATATATGAAACCAACTTTTCAATTTCTTTCCTTTATTACAAATCACCTTCAGCCATTAAATGTCGATACAAACTTTAATAATCAGTCATTTTAAATTAATTTATATGTTACTAGCCATGCACTTGAGTATATTGTTTTAGTTCCCGTCAGAAATCTGAATGTTTGGGGTCTGAAACTCAATTTAAAAAAAAAAAAAAAAAAAAAAATATATATATATATATATTGTAAAAAATAATGCAAATATTTTTAAACAAAATGACACAAAAACTTTGTTTCTATCTTTAGCAGAACTTGAAATATTTAAGTTTTTGTTACATGACAACTGTATCTCATACATGCTATCTTGAAATTTTGAAACTGTTTTTTTCTGTGGTGGCTTTTTGTCCCTTTTTTGAGTTTAAATTGATGTAACTTAAAAACTACTTGATATAAATCTATGAAACTTTCCACAATTATTTTTCATATATATTTCTTTAATTTGCCTTCATGAATTTTTTTTTTTCATGTAACTTAAAAAAAAAAAAGAAGCTTTTGGCGCTTAACATACTATGGATTTTATACAGTTTTTGCACAAAATATTTTTTAAAAATTTTTTCTAATTATTTTATTGAAAAATCATGAAAACAATTTTTAAAATTAATTATAAGAAGTAGTTTTATTCAAAATTGAAGTGATTTAAAAAAAAGGTTTTTAAGATATATCAAATTTATGAAATATCAAAATTTTGAAGTTTTTTAATTAAAAAAAAATATTTTTAAAATTTGAAAATTTAAAATAGTTTTTAAAGTTTTAAAGCATCATACATTACTGCATAAAAAATTTCAAAAGAATAATTCTAAAAATAAAGATTTTAGAATTTTGAGTACCAGACCCCCTTAACAGAAAATACATGTTTTGTATAACTTAATTAACACAGGTTAGACATTAGATAACTTTACCAATATATATACCTCTGGCGGCCGTCTCGTTTATCCTAACGGCACCCCAAAATTATGTCACGTTGCTGATCCCCTGCCCCCTCCTCCTAAAAAATTAAATAAATTAATTTTGTCCATTTCTCTTTGTTATAAAAATAAAAACTTGACATATTTATGTGTACTTTTTATATGATAAAATTTTAATAAAATTTTATGATTTGTAGTATTTGTTATGAATTATTATTAAAAATGATTATTTTTATTTATTTTTTTAGATGTAGTAAGGTTACATTTTGCTTGTGCTACAGACTAAGAAATTGGAAGGATAATTTCAAAAAATTGGAAGGATAACCAAAAAATTGACGAAAATATTAATTTTTCAATTTTTATCCCATAATGTGGAGAATATCTTTCTGAACAGCTATGCAAAAATTTATACTTGTACCTTTGATTGATAAAAAGTTGTATTGTATTACTATCTCTCACTATCAAAAATGAAAAAGAAGTCTTTAGCACTGTTTTTCTCTGTTCGTTATTTTTCAGTTTGAGTGTTGTTTAAATTTATATGGCTTTTTTCTAAAATTAGTTAGGATTGGGAAATTTTTACTGCTCATTTATATACATCTGATAAACACAAAAGTTAGTATGGAATAAAGTGTGCTATGTTAAGTTTTTCCTTAAATAATTAAAAAGTTGAAAACTTGAAAAAAAAAAAAAAAAAAAGTCGTTTTTTTGCTGCTTTTAGCGCAAAAACATACAAAGCCTATTTCATAGCTTGCATCTTCAAATCCATACTAGTTATTGTTAACAATTATAATACTAATATATTGTGAAAATTTCATGGAAAAATACTTAAAATTGTAAAAAAGAGTAGCATTTAAAAAAAACTAAAAAAAGAAAAAAAAAAAATCAAACATTATTTATTCAAAATATTTTTGTAGGTTAAATTATGTTTACTTACCATCAACACTATGTAAAATTATTATAGTTTAAATTGTAGTGCTTACAATTGCTAAAAATAATTTTTTGGGTAATGCGTCTCTTTTACTTTCAGTATCAAACGACTGAAAACATTTTTTTTTACATTTTAAATTTAAAGGGGAAAAAAAAAAAAAAATAGAGTTGATTAAATTTTCCTCGCGTATGTGACGTCACGCAAACGATTATTACATCCACCTTTCCTCGCGTTTGAGAAATATCCTCCTTACATCTCTGCTCGTGACGTAATATACGTTCCCCTGTAATAAATAACAGCGTTTATTTAATCAAGAATAGACTCTACCTATGTACGAATTTTGGCGGAAGAAATTATTTTTCCACAATTTTTAAATGTTCTATGTTCAGAACGCAGCTAATAACGGATTCTAATATTTTTCGGGAAGGTATATGAAATCCAATTTTATGATATGAAGTTTAATTTGTAAAATTCTTCTCCTTTCTTATTTCAACTATGAAAATAAATTGGTATTATACGTGAGAAATTTTTTCCGCCAATTTTATACTATTTAAATATGAAAATTTATTCAAAACTAAGTTAGAAAATACTTAAAAGTAAGAGTATATAGTTAATGTATGAGTCAAATTTGTCATAAAATCTTTAAATTATCTACTTGCTCGTTATGGAAAAATTGGATATTTAACTCTTTCCTTTCTTCAGAAACATCACATCGGTTCAGTTCAAGATAAATGGAGAACTTGTGTTGTCCTAAGTCTCTATTGAAATTACCAAGAAATAACTCCTTTTTTCTAATTATAGATTATAATAAAAAGTCACATTGCAAACAAAGGAGTGTTAAATTAACTGAAGTAATGTAGTTTGACTTTTCCTTTCGACTGTATGGTCATTGAAAAAAAAAAAAAAAAAAAAAAAAAAAATGGGATAAATTCTCTTGGAGGTTACGTCTATTTTTACTTTAATCACTTGCCACATCTACTATTCTGAAATGTTATTGAAAATAAAAAGTTATAATAGTCAGAAGTATTAAAATTCCGGACAAATGTTACAAGCTCCTTCAGATCCGAACAAACCCATCTGCAACTTTAATTACAGTATTACAAAGAAACAAAGAAACAAACAAACAAACAAACAAACAAACAAACAAACAAACGAACGAACGGACGGACAGACAGAAGGATGGACGGACAGACGGATGGACAGGCAGGCAGGCAAACAAACAAACAAACAAACAAACAAACAAACAAACAAACAAACAAACAAACAAACAAACAAACAAACAAACAAACAAACAAACAAACAAACAAACAAACAAACAAACAAACAAACAAACAAACAAACAAACAAACAAACAAACAAACAAACAAACAAACAAACAAACAAACAAACAAACAAACAAACAAACAAACAAACAAACAAACAAACAAACAAACAAACAAACAAACAAACAAACAAACAAACAAACAAACAAACAAACAAACAAACAAACAAACAAACAAACAAACAAACAAACAAACAAACAAACAAACAAACAAACAAACAAACAAACAAACAAACAAACAAACAAACAAACAAACAAACAAACAAACAAACAAACAAACAAACAAACAAACAAACAAACAAACAAACAAACAAACAAACAAACAAACAAACAAACAGCTATTGCTAGTGCAAAACCTCACAGTATCACGTTTTTATATATGTTAGGAAATAATTTTATTCCGAAAAATTAATCTTAGGTTTTCTCTCTCGCCTGCAGTGATTTAATTTTGATTCACCTAGCAAAAATGGGCAGTGCAAACTGTTTTGCAACTAGATGAATAGTTTAAGCCATCCCTGCATTCTAATATTATTTTATGAATTGTAACTCGAAAACTCGACATAAAGCATGCACATTTTGAAGAACAATACTCTCTAAATTGCATATTTAATAATTATATCCGGGAGGAAGCAACCTTCATCCAGAACAAGAATATGAAGATTGGAGCGGATCTGTGCTGAGCACACAACTATATGCATGGGCGTGAGCTTGGACCGTATTTCCATATACGCGTTTGCTTTTTTCCTCGGGGTCACAACTCCTGCTAACTGACTCACATTAACTCCATCCATTCCACTAGAGTTGGCTTGTCGTCATCCATAGACCAGTTTCCACATCAGAAACGGAACGTAAATCCTCTGCACATCACTGATTTGTTTTAGTTGAGTTGTTACTCTCGAAATCTAGATATGATTACAGCTACGCTTTTCTTTTTTACCGCTTGAATATCGTCGCTTTCATTTCAGGGAATTATATATCATATTTAATTAAATAATTATCATAATAATCCGATTTAATCTTTCTGAAATTAATCGTCGGAATTTGATGTAACCTAAAAAAAAAAAAAAAAATATTCATAGGCGGTTTTATCGCTCATCTGGAAGTAGACTGTCACAATTAGCTGTATTTGATGTGTGGGGTTTTTCGTATGAAATGCTTTCAAGTCCAGACAAAGTCAATATTGTTGCACAAATTGCCTGTATATAGTGTAAATAGTGACGTATTATTTTAAAATTCTATTGTAATTTATTTTTATCTTATTTTATTTATTAACAGCGATTATACACGTTAGAAAAAGGTGGCAACACCTAAAGCAATCGAGAAATTTCGAGATGTTTATTTTCCGACGAATTGGCTGGAAATTTCGCGAATGTTCTCTCGCGCCAAGTATAAATAAGACTGGAAATCGGGAAAGTTTTCAGATTGACTTTGGACTTCGATGTGAGCTGATCGCTTTGTTTACCTACTAGAGTGAACTTGTATAATTTCTGTATTCGAAGTTGTTCCTACTGAAGCTTGTGTTGAAGCTTGAGGGTGATTAAACTGTTGTCTTTGAATAAATTTTGTGCCTTTGAAGAGTGAATAAATAGTAGTTTTTATCTTAAAAACTGTGCCATCATTGCCTCAGCGGAAAAATTCATAACAATATGTTATTTTCAACGTTAAAAAGACTTTATAATACTTTATAAAGGTGGACATGAGAGAAAAAAAGTGTAAAATCAACCTCTTTCAATCTTTATAACTCCACACATATGTGGTTTAATTTAATTTTTTAATATAATTATATTAATATAATTTAATTATGAAAAAATTATACATGGAATATTCTATGCCGATTGTTCCAAATGTAATTTAAAAAAAAACAAAAACAAAACCATTGTTGTTAAAATGTGCTTTATTACCAAAATTGATTATTGTGGTAGTGATTATTGTGATAGTTGTGGTAATATACCTTTTCTGACCATTAAAATACTTATTTCTCAACTCAAACTTTAAGATTAAATTCAAAGAAAATATTCCAAATGTTGGACTACATCACCAAATAGAGCACACTAAAACTAGTTTTACTTTTAAAATTTTATCCCACAAATATTCAAAGGAATTAGCAGCGGTGATATGGTTAACGCTGAAAATTGTACAGAGGTTTTTAGGATTGATGTTTCAAAAGAAACATAACAGTATTACGAAATAGTAGGGATTCATGTATTACTATATTTCTGAAAATAAGAAGAGTAAATCCAGAATTTTTACTAGATAGAGTTCGGTATTCTCCATGAGATTTTAGTGGATAAAAGCGTCCCATCATCTTTGTTATGAATAGATATGAGTTACATAGGGAACGACACAACTTCAGTCAAGTACATGTTATAAGGACAAGGTTTTTGTGCTAAAATTTTTTTTACCGTTACACAAGCAAGCTTCGTGGTGGCAACCACATCTGTAGCTGAGAATTTTTAATTATAAAATGCAATATTTTGTGCAGAATATACCATACAAAAAAAAAAAAGTTATATACTTTTAATTATATGCTCACTAAATCACAATGCATGAATTAAGATTTATCTCTATATATATAAGGCAAAGCCCTCACTCACTCACTCACTCACTCACTCACTCACTCACTCACTGACTCACTCATCACTAATTCTCCCACTTCCCACATAGTCACAACTCTGAAAATCGGCACAAATATCAACAATGGTAAAAATAGAAAAAGTAAACTATTCCGATCTCGATTAACACACTTTAAGGGGTCGAAAAGGGGTTAAACGTTCCAAACGGGGGACATTCGAAAATCCTACTTCCCACATAGTCACAACTCTGAAAATCGGCACAAATATCAACAATGGTAAAAATAGAAAAAGTAAACTATTCCGATCTCGATTAACACACTTTAAGGGGTCGAAAAGGGGTTAAACGTTCCAAACGGGGGACATTCGAAAATCCTACTTCCCACATAGTCACAACTCTGAAAATCGGCACAAATATCAACAATGGTAAAAATAGAAAAAGTAAACTATTCCGATCTCGATTAACCCACTTTAAGGGGTCGAAAAGGGGTTAAATGTTCCAAACGAGGGATATCCGAATGTTCCTCTTCCAATGTAGTCATTTTTCTGATATTTTTTTGCAAATGTTAAAAAAATAAGTCATTCCAATATCGATTAACGAATTTTTAAGGGATGAAAAGACGACGCAACATTGAAACTATACGAGGATTAACTTAATGTCTAATTAACTTAATTCCAATACAGCTACTACTTTGAAATTTAGAACTAAGAGCAAACATAAACACAATAAACTATTCCAGTTTACTATTCACAATTATAAATTTCGTTTAAAATGTCAACAAAGGAAAGTTCCTATTTTGATAAATCAATTTGTCGGGATCGAAAAGGGAGCAAACGTCTGAAGTGTAGAATACATGAATGTCTTTTGATCGCTAAAATGCTAATGGTAAAATTTCGTAGCGCAGCACGGGTATTCAGCTAGTGAGTTATAATTAATTGCTGAAAAAAAAAAAAAAAAAAGAAAAAAAAAAAAAAAAAAAGGAGCGGTACGCCGTAACATTTCTCAAAAAACTACCAGTACCCGGTTCAAAATTTTGATCCACCTCGCACCAAAAATTGGTTCCCATTTAGCTGCAACCAACATTTGGTGCTTAGTTTCACGATTTAAAACCCACTGACGGTCATGAGAATGGGCTAAACTCCCCAGTTGTTTTCCCTGCAACAATTTTTAAATTATATTTCTAATTCAAATACATAAATTTTTTTTTAATATTTTTTATTTATTTTGTTTTAGATAGGTTATAGACTATCATCCCAATAAAAATATCTAAAATATATCTTATTTTAAATTTTATTTATAAATTTAAAAATTTTGTGCATTGCTAGAAAAACTGGGGATCCTAAGACGTATATATACGTGCATGACCGTCAATGGGTTAATGGTGCTACATCGTACTGTGAGCGCCATTATATCGTGAAACTAAGCACCAAATATTGATTGCAACTAAATGGGAATCAATTTTTGGCGCGTGGTGGAATATATTTTTTTAACACTACTGCTCAAGGATAGTACAGACCTTGTTATAATGATGTTTTGGAGAAGTATTGCAGTACAGCATTCATGTAGCTCTGGTACCATGAAAAGTCCAATACAATCAGAAATCTCTTCTGATGACGGTAAATGCTTATTTTCTCAAGACGCGAAGGTCGCCGAAAGGATACCATAACAAGGTGCGAGAGAGAAAAGAAGGACGATCGTCCATGCGAGCGGGTTCAAGGACAGATGGTGAAACTGAAACATCTTGTTTTGTTTTGGCGACAGTGGAATTGTGTGTTTGGATGTGCGATTTCACGCGCTACTCCCTCTCCCCTTTCCGTGAAAAAACGTGAAAAAACCCCCCCCCAACAACTTTAAATTTTCTTTTGTTGCAGGGTTTTAGAAGAGCGATAACTTCCGCAGGTAATGAAGTCATTTGTTAACTTCAACTCTCATCAGGTTCAGGAACCGTTCAAGCAGAAAACTTTCCAAGACGAAATTACCATGAAAAACATTGGTGCGTTGTTTTCAGATTATCTGGCACCGTCAGCAACACGAGGGCTATAATGCACTGAAACATTCTTCATATGACAAGCCAACATATTGTAACGAATTTCTGTATATTTGTAAATATTCCGTAGTATTGTTTATGTAAATAGGAAAATTTATGTACAGTTCGCATAAGGCAGTGCAAGAGTTCGCTTTCCTACAATGTGTGTTTTAATGTTTGAAAACGAGTTTTACAAAGAGAAGGCCATTTAACATTATGGTAATGGCAATCTTGCCAAATTGGCGAGATAGAGCCAAGTTGGCAACGGTTTTAACGACTAATTTTTGTCTCCAAATTTGGCGAGAACGCCAAATGTCGGCAAACTTGGCGACCATTTGGCGACATTTTCGGTCCCCATGTACACGTATAGGGCTTTTCTACTACGATCTGGAAAGTTCTATCTCTGGAAGTTTCGAGAAGATTCGCCTTTCCTATATAAGTCCGGCCAAAACTTAGTTGTGTTTTCTGAAAATTTTGATCTGCTTTGGCTTCAAATATTTCGAACCCATCCACGCAACAATATGTTTACAAACACCCATGGGACACACGGGACTCGAACCCGCAACCTCACGGTCTAGAAGCTAGCACGCTAACCACTATACCGCTTAGTCGGCCAATGAAAAAGGTTAACTGAATAAAAATGTGTTTCATAAAGGAATAACTTAGCTTAACTACACTGTTAAAAATTTGGATCTACCTTGCACAAAAAATTGGTATCCATTTAGCTACATCCAACATTTGGTGCTTAGTTTCACGATTTAATGGTGCTTACAGTCCGAAGTAGCACCATTAAATCATGAAACTAAGCACCAAATGTTGGTTGCAGCTAAATGGGAAACAATTTTTAGTGCAAGGTTGGTTAAAATTTTTAACATTGTAATAATTCACCGTACAACAACTTATGCTGGTTAAAGATTAGTGACATAAATACGTTTCGCCAATGTCCATAAAGAAATTACATTTTAGTTATTCCGGTGTGCAACTTATCATTTATTATAGAAAAACTTAATGTTCATATTACAACACGCTTTAAAAAATCTTAGACTTTCTTCTTTTTTGCAAAAAATTGCCAATTTTGAAGCATTTTTTTAATTCACAAATCACCAAGCTGTACAGAAAATAACACTTTTACATAATAATTATTTTTGTATAATATTAAATCGAAAAAAATATTTCGATAAATTTGGGAAGGTCTTACATTTGAAACTTAATTGATATTTATTTTTAATAGGTTAATATTAGCATAAATCGTCAAAATTCCATCAAAAACACACTTAAACTAGCGATATAATAGTCGTATAACAACAAGAATGATCAGACGAAACGGTCGTTTCGCCGCCAACCTTAAAAAGGCAGAAACCGACAGTAAGTATCTATTCTCTGCACAACTTCCAGCGAAAAAGCCGAAATTGACTATTTTCTAGCGCGCTTACGAAACTTCACATAATTATACAAAAAATACCATAGATTCGTCTCGGTGATATCTTTCAAAGAAAAAAAAAATTGAGTACATAGGATTAAATACAACGAAGAAAAAAAATATTGAAATTTCCAAAATGAAATGAAAAAACGAGTTCTAGCACGATTTTGATGTAAAAATTTAGACAAACGTCCAGCCCTAACTAAGCTATAGATCTTCAAACGGATTGAATTATAGGATGCGAAATGTTTCAACTTAAAATCCTACGCTGGTTTGAACTTCATTAAATAATTGTTTCTATTTTTAATAAATTTAAAACCACCTTTTTTCATTTCATAATTTGGCGACAGATAAAGGCGATCAGCTTGTAATTGAGGTTCAGATATGTATGCCAAAAGTTGCCAAACAGGTTTGCCATCATTTCGAAGTTAGTTTTTCAAACATGTTAGGCTTAAGTGAGAATGAACGTAGTAACGCAAAACGAATCGGATTATAATTACATGGCTTATAACATCTTTAAAATTGAAATAATTTAATTTGTGAAGAGACAGAATTAAAGAGACATATTTGTTCTTCAAGTTGCATGTGTTATTTGAATTGTATGATAATATAGAGAGAGTTTACTTTCAAAAACATTTTAATTTCGGGAAATCTCCATTGAAAAATGAAAACAATATAATTTTGTTGCAAGATACTATGGGCTAAATACAAAGTATAAATGTGGAGGTTATGCGAGCTGACGTCACAGTCAATTCATTACAGAGGACTAAATGAACCACACATTGCGATTGGCTAATGGAATTTGCACAAATGTCATTCGTTTTTAAAGATGTGTTGAGAATGAATTTCTGTTGTAGAATGAAATCGTAGAATCATATATCCTCAAAATTGTAATTTCATAGTGAATTTTAAAATTGTTGTTAAGAAAATATTTTAAATTTTGTCAGATATCAATGGGTTATTATATGTGAACCAAAATAATGTTTGGTATAATAAAAATAATTTATATTGCAATATTTAGACTGTAAAAAACTTGTAATATTTATTTGTAACAATTTATTAGAATAAATTTTCAATGAGATGAACGCTCTGGCCTTGTATGTTAAAGGTGCCGGATTTGATTTCTGGGTTAGGTGTGGGATGTTCGTTGTGATTCGGAATCCACGTTAAGCTGTGGGTCCCGGACTGATTAGTCGTTATTATGCCTTAAAATAGGTCGTTGTGCGTACAAACTAACCAAACGAGCTGAAACTTGGCAGACAGGCTCTTTGTCGATGGCAACATATTTCATTAAGTTTTGGGGGTTGAGTTGCCATACACAAGTTTCTATTACTCGTTCGTGGCCGATTTTGATGGTTACTGCCATCCGCATTCAACCAATTTGTAAATTTTCAAGTAGATTTTAGCATCTAAGATATAATTGAACTCAACTTGAAGAATTATGAATATTCATGGTACCAGGTGTACCATGGGTGGTACTACTTCTGGTTTATCAATTTTGAAGATAAATATGGCATGTTGGGTGTTGTTGGGCTTGTCTTGAAAAATTATGACTGTTTAAGGTACCAGGTATAGCATAGGTAGTACCACTTTCAGTTTATCAAATTCCAAGATAAATATGGCATGTTGGACTTTTGTTTTGACGAATTATGAATGTTTAAAGTACCAGGTATGCTATCGATACCACTTCCGGTTTATCAATTTTAAAGATAATTATTGCATGTAAGGTATCATCGAACTCAGTTTGAAGAATTATGAATATTCCTGGTACCAGGTGTACCATAGGTGATATATAGAAAAACGATTAAACGGACCAATTCAAAAAATAGAAGTCGCCAGTGTTTAAAAAAAAGTTCTGATATCCCCCCAAAAAAAAACACTTTTGAAAAGTAGAAGAACCACCAACCTCAAAAACACAAAAAACTTTCTTGCATTAAAAAAATCATAAACGTGATGAAAATTTTCAGCCACAAATACAGTGATATAAAAAATGGCCAACCTCTGATTAGAACTCTCGGTTGTGACTCGCTTAAGAATGTCTGCTTACTTAGTTTATTTTTAAAATTTAAGTTCCGCTCCCATAAAAATTTACGCTGCTTGAGAATGGCGCCCGTTTTAATTACTAACCTTTAAAGCCCCCAGACAATAAAAACTTTCCAAAATGTATGTATCAACCAAACAAAAGCTTACCACAAACACTTCAGTTTCCTACTTAAAAAATTCTTAATAAATATATTCAAATGCAAGCGTTTGAGCACAGTTTCTCTATACTATTTTGAAAGTTGCATGAACATGAAGATTTACACCACTTTGTATTTCCTACCTATCCAAATGAAATCATAAACTCAAATATCCGTATAATCTGCCATAAATTACTTTAAACGCAAGCATTGTTAATATTCCTATGACGGGTGCCAACCTCAAGCATTGTAAATTTTTCTGGAGCTCAACTTAAATTTTAAAAATAAACTAAGTAAGCAGACATTCTTAAGTGAGTCACAACCGAGAGTTCTAATCAGAGGTTGGCCATTTTTTATATCACTGTATTTGTGGCTGAAAATTTTCATCATATGTTTATGATTTTTTTAATGCAAGAAAGTTTTTTGTGTTTTTGAGGTTGGTGGTTCTTCTACTTTTCAAAAGTGTTTTTTTGGGGGATAAAATATTCTTGGTTGAGTATGAAATTAAATAGTTTGTCAGAATCTGTTGTAAAAAATTTTAAATTTATAAATGACCTGTAAAATATAAGGGGAAAATAGCTGAAGGGAAGGGATATTGAAAACTGTAATTTACCGATGATAGAACATTTATGCACGTTTTGAAGTATTTGACGTAAATAGTGCTTTTGATATTATTATCTGCGAAAATGCGACTGAGAGTGAATGTGAAAATGCAAATTTTTTTATAACTTTCAACTATACATATGTTTACATAGAATAATAAAAGTATAGCATTCAGTAAAATAAACCATATTTTTGAAATTTCTTCGTGTTTTAGAACATCCTGATTTCAAAAAGTGGTCTAGAATTTTTTTTTTGTCTGCGTGGCTGTAAGTCTGTGCGTACGTGGTCAGCATAACTCCCAAGAAAATTGACCAACGATGTTTAAATTTAATGTATGGGTTGGTGGTGGTAATGGGACCGGCCATTAGGGTTTTCGTCAAAATCGCACACGCGGTTGAAATCATGAAAAAATTATGTTTTTCAGCAATTGCTAAAAAATAACTCTAACGATTTTGATTAAAATGTATGTGCTAATGCCTCTTAAGGTGCTCTAATTGTCCCCACTTTCGAAATTCCGGTAGAAATGAGGTAAAAAACGAGTGTTTTTAACACAGAGCTCTCTGCCCTTGAGCATCACCCATCAACGATTAATTTTTTTTTGTTTTTCTCTCATAACAAAGGCCATTGTAATGTTTATTGAATAACATCGCCAATTTTGCCATTTTGGCGGGTTTTTTTGCCGCCATTTAAAAATTATTGCCATAAATATCGCCAAACTGGCTGCTTTGATTTAAATGAGTGAACATATGAAAAGGGTAAATAACACCATAGATTTTAATGCAATGAACTATATTTTAGTGTAATTGCAAGTCGTACGATGTTCCCCACTCATAGTATTTTAATTAAAAAGAAAAAATGACAGTGAAACTAGTGAGCTTAAGTCTTATGAGAAACAGTTTATTTACAGCAGAAACTGTAATTAAAACAGCTAGTAAATAAGGACTGGAATAGACAGGAAACCTAAATAGGTGAAGATAAAAGAACATCGTATAATAAATATTTCTTGCAATCAAAACTTAATAGTCCGAGAGGCGACTGCAATTTTTGGACCCCATCGAACATCATTCTGAATTTTTTATAGAAATTGGAGAAAAGTGAGTAGATTACGAACCCACAGGTCTGCCGTGTCAAAAATGCCCGAAACTGATCAAAAATCGACTTGGAATGAGTTGAACTAAAATCCTATTGCTAAATATTTCATAACTTGCCAAAAAGAGAAGACACTTTTTGGTCTGGCAACGCACTGCATTTTGATTTTCGATGAGAAAAAGCGCAAACGATTTTTGATCCCTGGTTCGGAAAACTTGTAACTTTTAAGAGTAAGTCAAATTGGCGACATCAGTTACGTCATCAGTGACGTAATGTTTATTGCCAATTTGGCTCATTTGTGAAAGATGCAAGTAAGCCATAGCCACACATCTGAATCGTCTGCAACCTTCTTAATTGAAAATTAAAGAGTGAGGGTTACCAAATAAAGAAAAAAAAGTTATGGCACATTTGGCAATTGGATTTAGTTCAACTTATAAAAAGTCGATTTTTGACTAGTTTTGGCCATTTTTGCCACGGCAGACCAGTGGATTCGTAATCTATCGACTTTTCTCCAACTTCTTAAAAAAAATTCAGAATGATGTTCGATGTGGTCCAAAAATTGCAGTCGCCTCTCAATCTATAACCTCTTCAAAGTAGTAGTTAGGATGTTGTGGATCCTGTAAAATTATGAGCTAATTAAAGAAGTTTTTTGTAAGGAATTCACAAGGAAAGTTAAATGGTACAATTATTTTAGTAGCTAAAAGTAAAGGCTTGTCTAAGTTGAAAACTCGCCGGTACTGTTTTGAGACTAGAGTACGAAGGTATTTTTAGTAGTTTTATTAATTGCTAATTTATTTTATAAATAAACTACTATAAAAAAAAAATGATTTCTGTTGTAATCTGCTGAGGTTTACTCTGACATATATATTTTAAACAAGATGTAGAAGTGGGAGAAAAAAGTGGTGGCATGCCCAAAAGTTTGTGCACCCCCCTCAACGATAAATCTTATAATTTCGTATCTTATGATAAAATATTAACTAGTAAGGACATAATTTATACTACCTAACACTAACATTGAACAAGCGTCAAAAATGTATTATTATTTTAATGAATATATTCTACGACATAGTTTTTTTTACTTGAAAGTATAAGAGATGAAGTGAAGTAATAATTTAACATTATATACATAACTGCATATTTAGATTTAAATAGTGCTTCTAAATGTACATATTTTCATGAAACTAAATTAATAGAGAATTCTAAAGAGTAAAAAAAAATATATATATATATATATATTTTTATGAAACAAACATACAAATTATTTAACTTAGCCCTTTGCACTCCAGTGGCGCCTCTCAGGCGCCACACGATTGGATGCCAAACCACGAGAGGACCATTAGGTGTGATGCGGAAATTCGATGCAAGGCCAATGACTGTGTTTAGTTTCTATGAAGCAAATCCATAAACACCAGCCGAACCTAAAATGTCTCGAGTTGCTGATTCCTCCGCGCGAAAAGGGCCTGGAGTGCAAAAGGGTTAAAAGAAAGTTTCTCCAAAATTAAAAGTTGACCAAGTGTAACAAGTATTTGTTAATAAAAATACGTGTATCATTGTAAATTATTATAATAGTATGATATATACCATGAGAAGTTTTTTTTTTTACATTTGAAAACTTTATAAATTTTTTTCTCAGTGTCACTATATTTAACTGTTAATCCTATTTTTCTTTGGTAGTTGTTAGTCGGATTGAGTGTTTTTAAAAGTGGGGGGCTGTATTTTAGCGGTTTTAGAAGTGGGGGGATGCATGGATATTTTCTTGAAATGTGGGGGGCCGCGTAACCCCGCGTCTACCTTTATAGTCCGAGAGGCGACTGCAAATTTTGGACCCCATCGAACATCATTCTGAATTTTTTATAAAAATTGGAGAAAGTGAGTAGATTACGAATCCACTGGTCTGCCGTGGCAAAAATGGCCGAAACTGATCAATAATCGACTTGGAATGAGTTGAACTAAAATCCGATTGCCAAATATGTCATAAATTGCCAAAAAGAGAACAAATTTTTTCGTCTGGCAACCCACTTCATTTTGATTTTCAATGAGAAAAAGCGCAAACGATTTCTGATCTTTGGCTCGGAAAACTTATATCTTTTAAAAGTAAGCCAAATTGGCGATATCTGTTACGTCATCAGTGACGTAATATTTATTGCCAATTTGGCTCTTTTGTGAAAGATGCAAGAAAGCCATAGCCTCACATCCGAATCGTCTGCAACCCTCTCAATTGAAAATTAAAGAGTGAGGGTTACCAAATAAAAAAAATGCTCATTATTTGGCAAGCTATAGCGCATTTGGCAATTGGATTTAGTTTAACTTATTAAAAGTCGATTTTTGACCAGTTTCGGCCATTTTTGCCACGGCAGACCAGTGGATTCATAATCTACTCACTTTTCTCTAATTTCTATAAAAAATTCAGAATGATGTTCGATGGGGTCCAAAAATTGCAGTCGCCTCTCAGTCTAATACTTCTAGCACTGTTTTAAACTATGGTTACTAGACGTAGCGTGGATTTGATGGTATTGTTTTGTAGGAGTAGAAAATGGGAAAATTAGGACTCCTTCAATTGGCGCTTTATCGAGAGGGTACAAAGGACTTTTTTTAATAATTTCTTCGAAATAGTATGAATGGATTGATTTTTGTATTAATTTTTTATTAGTAACTAATTAATAATAAAACATAAATTTTCATGCATTCATTGGGATATAAATTAGGGAGAAAATAAAAACGCAAATTACGAATATTTAGGTTTTTACTTTCAATTACCCATATGTATACATAGGGTAATGAAAGTATTGTATTCAGTTATGATTTTTTTTTTTTTTTTTTTTTTTTTTTTTTTTGTATTTCTCCATGTTTAGGAATATCCTGATTTCAAAAAAGTGACCTAGAAAAAAATCTGCCTGTGTGCAAATATCTGCATAACTCTCGAACAAATTGACCTAGTATGTTCAAATTGGTGAGCGGATTGGTGATGGCACTGGGACCTACCATTAAGGTTTTCGTCAAAATCTCGATTGTGTGTAAGTTAGTTGCCATTGAAAAAAATCGCGTTTTCAGTAATCGCTAAAAAAACGTTTAAAACGATTTTGTTCAAAATCGCTGCGGTAATGCCTCTAAAGGTGTTCTAAACATTCTCACCTCCGAAATTCTCATACAAATGCGATAAAAGCGTAAAAAGTTGAAAAAAGAGTGCCTTTAACACAGAGCTCTCTGCCCTTGAGCATCGTGCATCAACGATTGATTTGTTTGCGTTTCACGCACAAGCAAGGACAACAAGCAAGGACGATGTAATGTCTATCAAATATAAACACCAATTTTGTCATTAAATAAGTCTTTTGTAAGGAATTCATAAGAAAAGGTAAATGGTACAATTTTAATAGTAGCTATAAGTAAAGAATTGCCTAGGTTGAAAACGCACCGGTACGCGTCCCGGAACTTTTTTGAGGCTAGTATGGAGTACGAAGTTATTTTTAGGAATTATTAATTGCTAATTTATTTTATAAATAAGTTCAAGGTAGCTGCCATTGAAAAAAATCCTGTTTTTCAGTGATTGTTAAAAAACGGCTTTAACGATTTTGTTCAATCACTGGGGTAATGCCTCTAAAGGTGTTCTAAACATTCCCACCTTCGAAATTCTCATACAAATGCGATAAAAGCGTAAAAAGTTGAAAAAAGAGTGCCTTTAGCACAGAGCTCTCTTCCCTTGAGCATCGTCCATCAACGATTGATTTGTTTGCGTTTCACACACAAGCAAGGACAATGTAATGTCTATCGAATATAATCACCAATTTCGCCATTTTTTTTTTTTTTAGCTCATGTAAAAATTATTGTCAAATATATCGCCAAACTGGTCATTTTCATTTAAATGAGTAAAAATAAGAAAATGGTAAGTAACACCACGTTAAATTTTACTGCAATAACTAACTGGTCTTGAAAGGGTTCAGACTAAATTTATCTTTATTATAAGGGTAACCATTATAATTTTCATGATCTCTCCTCTTCTTTCCTCCGCAATTTCTTCAGCATCCCCAGTTTAAAATCTAGACGTGAGCTTTCGTGTGTTTCTTTCTTTTACAAAGTCCTTAATAATTTTATTGATTGCATTGAGATCCATAATTTCATTAAATTTGCTGTACCGACCAATACTCGTAGCCAAAATTTATTTATTACTGTTTTTACCAAATATAACTACAATGACAACTTTTGTTTGTATAAATTTTATTGAATTTTTAATTTGATTTCTGATGATTTGGATATTTTTAATGTATCTTTTTCTACGTTCAAGGCTAAATGTCTGCTGGTATTAAATGTGTAATCTTGTTTTGTTACTATTGTTGCTTGTTTGTAATGTACTATTCCTTGTACACTTTAAATGGAATTTTTTTCTGTAGTGTGCTTTATTATAATAAATAAATAAATGAATAAATGAATAAATAAATAAATAAATAAATAAATAAATAAATAAATAAATAAATAAATAAATAAATAAATAAATAAATAAATAAATAAATAAATAAATAAATAAATAAATAAATAAATAAATAAATAAATAAATAAATAAATAAATAAATAAATAAATAAATAAATAAATAAATAAATAAATAAATAAATAAATAAATAAATAAATAAATAAATAAATAAATAAATAAATAAATAAATAAATAAATAAATAAATAAATAAATAAATAAATAAATAAATAAATAAATAAATAAATAAATAAATATTACATTGTGTAATTGAAAGTTTTGCGATGTTCCTCACCCCTAGTTTTAATGATAAGTCAGGTAAAATATAATGAATTTATATTTTATAATTAAAAAAATCCCAGTCTACAGTTAGGGTTAACTCCACGACTAGAAAACTTGCTAGCAGGGATTTTTTTTTTATTTTATTTTTTATATATTTTTTTAACACTACCACCTGGATGCACTGGATTGAAACTGCAAGTGTTCCACGAACCTCGTTAACCTGCATAAACCCTGGAAAGGAAACGACAAGTTCCTGTAAATCGGAGAGTGACCATTCAAAAGAACGACCTCCAAAATGCTTATCTGTCTGTAAATCACTCTCAATAGATCCGAAAAGGAGTCGAAGACAGTTGAAGGCAGACCCACTTTGTGTTTTGATTGCCTGATAAAGCATCCCTTTCCCAAGGTTGAAAGTCCTCTGGTTAAGAAAGGTCGCTGAATCATTCGGATCATGACCATTTTCAGCGACATTTTGATATCTTTTGTGTTTGGGTTCTGGCGTGACTAATATGTGCTTCTGCATTTGCAATCAGAGATGAAATTAGAAGGAAATTAGTTGTTTGATGTGTGGAACTTAGTCTTTTGTTCATAGCTTGAGTTAAGGTAGTTGTTGCGTGTTCAATATATAAAACGTATTAATTAAACGTATAATTCCTATTAATTATATATAACACACACTAAAACGTAGCGTATAGAACAAAACGTATATTTTATTTACAAGAAGTTCCTAGTTACTTTTATCCATGTTGCCAAACGATCTTTTTTAAATAAAAGAAAATAAACTATAAATCTCACAGTCTGACGTCATGTAGTTTCTCCACAGTAGTGGTCTGGTAAAAAGGGCGGATCGAGAGCTGGCGATATATCGATACGACGATATTTTTATCGATATTTTTTTTTAAATATCGATACAAGTCACCGATATATCGATATTTTCAAACATTTTTTGTTTTTTGATGATCGTTTTTTAGTTTCATGTGTTTTTTCGATTTTCTTCATTCCCTTTTCAAAAACTTCAAAAATTTAAGTTTGGACTTGGCTGAGAGACAGTTAAAATGGCACCCTAACCAGAAAGAAAACATAATGTAATGGAAAGATGTTGAAAATTTCAAAGCTGTAGCCCTATTTGAAATCGTTTTGAAATATATGTAATAATTAATTAAAAAAATTGATTAATAACGAACTAAACAAAAATTTAAAATTTTGTTTTTCTAAAGTCCAATTAGAAGTTATGTTGAAAATTTCAGAGCTGTAGCCCTATTAGATATCGTTTTGGAACATATTAATTAATTAAAAAGAACTAATTAACATTTTAACATTCTGTTTGTGATGTGTACAATTAGAAGGCCAAAACTACTTATGTTGAAAATTTCAGAGCTGTAGCCCTATTAGTAGTCGTTTTGTAAAATGTTTATTAATTAATTAAAAAAGAACAAAATAAAAATTTAAAATTCTGTTTTTTAAAAGTCCGATTAAAAGGCCAAAACTACTTATGTTGAAAATTTTAGAACTGTAGCCATATTAGATATCGTTTTGTAACATATTTATTAATTAATGAAAAAAAAATAATTAAAAAAGAACTAATTAAAATGTTAACATTCTGTTTTTGATATATACAATTAGAATGCCAAAACTACTTATACTGTAAATTTCAGAGCTCTACTCTAATTTTAAGTAAGTTTCTATAGATCCACAGACAGACACACAGCTTGTTTTATTGTTATAGATATTTGTGCACATTTCCAAGTTGGTAACTTTTAATTGCACACCGTGTGCATGAAATGCTTGTTATGTCCATTGACACTTCGGCGGGTTAGTGAACCCACTTTCCAACATCCAATCAATCTGAAACTTGGTAAATAGATTTGTTGTCAGGCATAATGAATTCTGTAATGTTTTTGAGGTTGTCGCTAAAATGCCATTTTTACACACGTTTCTATTACCATTTCGGAGAACTAATCAACCCATATGACGTCATCGAATCGAACTGAAACTTGGTAAATAAGATCTGTTATAGATGAAGCTATATTCTACCAATGTTTTTTTTTTTTTTTTTTTTTTGATGGAGGGAAGGGGGGGGGGGGTAGGGGGTGTTTGTACATGACATGGTTGCACTTAAAAATTGGTGATGCGTACAAAGGATTTACATTAAGGGAAGTTGGTACCAAAAATATATAAATAATCGATTTTGAGTTTGTTATTGTTTATCAAAATTTAAATTCTCCTCTTTAAAAGGATACGTCATTTGTAATAATACCTCAACTTGAAGTATTTTTAATAAATTTTTTGAAGACAAATTTGTAACTGTTAGTGTAAGTAAAATTTTCTGTAAAATGTGTTTTCCTCAAAACTACATGTTTCATTATTCATGTACCTTTTTCTCAGAAACTGCACAAACTATCTTCTTTAAATTTTTACCACATATTCCTTTTATGCATTTGTATTATACTGGTAGTTAGATTTTGTTGTTATTTAAAAAAAATGTTCTTTGTTTAGGCTTTTTTCGGCAAATAAAACTTGTGATTTTTAATAAATTTGAGTGACTTTCACAAAAATTCAGTTAAAAAAAAAGTAAATGAACCACAATCAAAAACTAACTTCAGTAGAATATCAAGTGTCTGCTAAATGCACTGAAAAAAAATTAGACTTTTATGTCAAACACTTTCTAAGAAAAAGGCACATGAAATAAGCCAAATTAACATTACCAGTACAGAATATACCAACTCCCCTTAAAAACTATTTTCACGCTTTAACTTTTTATTGAACAAAGCGACGGATTTTTGTCACTGGGCGACACAAGTTTATAGTTGCTATGTTAAAAAATGCACCGCTGCTAATTCACAGACATCCATCAAGCAGACACTAATGAAAAACCTCGACAGATTTGCAATGCAAATCCATCGCGGAAGCCTCCGATTTACGACGCTACCCAACGCGTTAAAGTGACGAACCCCCAGTGTTAAAAAGTGTTAAACGAAGGCAAAGAAACAATACGAGAAAAGGAGGTTTCCAGCGTGACTCATCTGCCTCTGGAATTCTCGCCAAAAGGTCAATTTTATTACTTTAATATATGGTAATATGCGTTGAGGGTGTTATGTATTTGGCAAAGTTCTCATTGTTTGTGGGTGAATCATAAACTGTTTGGGATCTGCCTTGTCTGCCTACGAACACAAGACGTAGTCGAATTTGGGTTCATATTGATTACTGATGGTTTGTTTTATTACTTTACTAGCTGCGTGGCCCGTCGTTGACGGATAAACTCAGTTTTTGGTACTAAATAAAAGTAATATAAAAGTTTAATAAATGGAAAGTTTACAAAGCATGCTGTAGTAATATGTATAAGTATATATATGTAAAAATAAGTACAATAAAGTAAGTATGTTTATAATATGTTACGAAAATAGTTTTTAGCACTATTTGAGTTTAAATCTTTTACAACTTTTTTGTCGATTTTGCTTAATGATGGGCGTTTTTTTCTAGGCATTGTGAATGTAGAATATCATTTGCGATTTTCAAAACAAACCAAACGAAGATTGTCATTCAGTTGCCATTCAGGAAACACTAAATTGTGTCTGCTTAAAAACACCAAAAAAAATTATTTCGGAAATTTTAAAACTCAATTAAAATTAAAAATATATCGCCTATTTTACTCCTGGTCGTTTAATTAAGCGATATACCAAATTTCATCCTAATCCGTTAGGTAGTTTTTACTTGAAACGGTCCCCAAATCCGTGTGACAGAAAGTCAGTTTTTGTCTGCTTAAAAACACCAAAAAAAAATTATTTCGGAAATTTTAAAACTCAATTAAAATTAAAAATATATCGCCTATTTTACTCCTGGTCGTTTAATTAAGCGATATACCAAATTTCATCCTAATCCGTTAGGTAGTTTTTACGTGAAACGGTCCCCAAATCCGTGTGACAGAAAGTCAGTTTTATTTATATAGATGTTATTTTTTGAGAGGTTTGATTTTTTCAGAGAGTTATTTTTCCGATTTGGTAGTAATATTTATCTGGTAGGAAAATAAATATCAAAAGAAATTTACATCCATGTGAAAAATTGCTGTTTACACTACTTTCTAACCAGAAATATTAGCAGTGGAACATTTGCATTAATATTTGTCATGGATATTAACCAGATGGCCTGATCATTTGAGAAGGGCTTCACTGCCTTTCCTTGGTGGTACAGGGAGAGAGAAATCGTCTGAAGGTGTACGTATAGGTTTCTACATTTTTTTTTTTTTTTAATTTTCAATTTAAAAATTAGACCTTTGCACCTTGAAAAGTAAATTTTTTGTTAAACTGTTTCCAATAATTTTTTTTTTTTGTAATTTCTTCAATTTTAATAATTAATTAACATTTAATCAACTAATTAGGCTAATTTCGAACTGTAATGACAAAAATTCTAATTCATCCACAGATATAATTTTGGTGTTCAATAATGCGGAATACCCTGCTCTATGTTTTGACCCTATTAACAGAATTTTACAGTGTGTATATTTTGTGATATCTTGCTTTAACTGAATCTATTAGAAAAATCCAAGTTTTTTTTTTATATAGAATCTTATCTTTAAAATTCAATTAAAAAAAATATTTATTTACAAATCACTTAGTATTTAGGGTCAAAACATTCAACAATGTATGCAGATTATATAGCAAAAATCTAAATTCAAAATATATTATTTAAACTGGAGTTATTACTGTTTGAATGAAATGCAAAATAGAAAAAACTACAATCTGAGAATAACTTTTAAAAAAGTATTTTTTATATAAAAAACTGTTATTATTATACTAATTATTATGTATTTCCTTTTTAGTATGCTCCTCCATCATAGGGTTTCCTTCTTTTGTGTTGTTTTTATTTTGCTTTTGTTTTTTACTGCCTTACAAAACTTCCCCGATTTTTGCGAGTTTTGCGATTTGAAGTCTATACGTATACCTTAAGTTCGGAGGGGGAAAGACGCAGACTTTTGAGCTGCGATTGTATAAGCCTTTTCGGCTTGGAAAATGTTTAGGCACAGACCTAACATTTTGTAAAACTAAACAAGTAAAGGAATTGTTAATAAACGTTGTTTGTTGTTACAACAACGTGTTATAATTGCCTACTTCAGACTTTTAAGATAGATTAAGGAAAATCCATCACAATATTAGAGTAAAAAGGTGCTAACACAAATTTGGATCTCAAATCACTGATAGTTTTAGAAATAAGGAGGAAAGGTCATTTAGTGAAATCATTTTTATTACTGGAACAAATCTGTATTAAATGAGGGATACCCTAACTCAGGTGACACTTAGGTATTGGCCAATGTCGAAAACAAGGGTTCTGGGAAAATTGGCCAGTCCATGCCGAAACTCGAGCATCACTCCAAAATAAACGATTTTTTTTAAAAAATAAGCAAGTCAAAACCATCACAAAACACATTTTTTACCCTTCCGTCCTTTTTTATAACACTATATTTCAATTTTAAAACTCGGCATCAACATTTAAAAAATTTCAGTATGTTTTACCCAGCACTGGGCGAGATCTGCAGCAACGGCCCGTATACAACAGTGTACATCGGGATTTGCCTGTGTTGAGCCTACATTGGCAAGTGGATACGTGTTATTGTAGAAAAAACTACATCTTTTTCATAAAAATTAGCTCTTTGGATATTTTTTTTTTTTTGCTCTTCTGAAAACTTTCAGAAATTGGAGTTTACAACTTTTTTGGTACACATTTCGTAAGTCAAATGTGTAAATATGAACCTTGAAGACTTGCACTGCCGTTGGCCAACTCTTGTGGACAAATTCGAGCATTGATCTTGATCAACCATTTCTAATAAAGAAAAATGACAGTCTTTGCCAGTAATGTTCTAAAATAGTTCGTGTTTAATCACTGCGCAATCTTAAGACTAAAAATGAGAACATCTTCATATTGCATATTCTTGATTTAATTAAGTATTTGTTTACAATAAATCAATGCTGACTCTATGATCTGGTTAGGATCGCATCATGATCTAATCTGAAGTTCTGTTTCGTCACCAGACGCCCATATGATATACAAAGAGAGCGCCATCTACTTTTCAAAGTTACAACGTGTTTCACTTTAATGTACATTTTTATACAACTTTTATCATGCAGAATATACAGGGTCTTACTGAAAAGAATCACTAACTTGGAAATAATATAACTGCGAAACAGTAAGGAACAAAAAGAAGAAGCAGATAGACTGGTACAAAGTACAAATAGCAGATACAACACCTAGACACCAGATATCTCTTTTGTCTAGTAGTTAACACACTTGTCTACTGATCTAGGAGTCCCGAGTTCAACTCCCCATTAGTGCACATCACTACATTGGTGACTACCAGACAACTGAATCATGCTGCCATCTATGGGCACCTTCTGAAAATACTGCACGACTTTTACACTACCATCTCAGCATCTTTGGCGACTCACTGCCATACAGCAAGCAACCTCCGGCGACTCACTGCCGCACGCAAGCAGCCAATTCAATCGTTCGCCAACTCAATGGGAAGGGCCTATGTGGTGGTGTCGTGTACAAATAACAGATACAAAACCTAGACAATAGAGATATCTTTTGTCTAGTGGTTAACGCACCTGTCTACTGATCTAGGAGTCCCGAGTTCGATTCGCCTTCAGCGTACATCGCTACACATAAGTGTAGTTTCGGGCTGCACTATTCAGTAAAAGGATCATAGTGTCCTTTTCCATGATAGGAAAGGTAAACTTATTCCTTTATATTCATATATTACAACCATTTGTTGTCACAATACTATAACTAGTTTTGAAAACTGGTCTAGTATTTATAATTCATTACACGTCTATGTAACGTACCATTTGGCTTTTATTTCTGTGTCGCACTGTTTTACAGTTATCCTTTCTAGAGTAAGGGATTCCTTTTCAAAATGGCCTGTAAATTCTAAAGTACAAATCAATTATACAGGTGGGTCTGTAAAATGTTGGACACATTTTGATGTTGAATAATTCATAAAATGATGAAGATAAATTTAAATTGATAACATTATTGGTTAGATAGACTTAAAAAGTCTTATGGACCTTGTCAATGGACTTCCACATGTGCGCCGGTCGTCGCAATGAGAATTTGAAGACGTTAGTTAATTTTGCGCTAGGTACGGTCAAGCATGTCGGCATCCACAGAGGCTATTGCGGCTGTAATCCTGGCCTTTAGGTAATCAACATTTGAAACTTTCCTCCTGTAAACGATGTCCTTTACGAATCCCTAAAGGAAAAAGTCCAGTGGCGTTATATCAGGTGATCTGGGTGGCCAAGAGAGAAAAACATACAATTAATAACCCACGCAGACGATATTTACAAAAGAAACGAGAAAAACATAAAATTAATAACACTGGCAGACGATATTTACAAAAGAAACGAGAAAAACATAAAATTAATAACACTGGCAGACGATAATTACAAAAGAAACGAGAAAAACATAAAATTAATAACACTGGCAGACGATATTTACAAAAGAAACGAGAAAAACATAAAATTAATAACACTGGCAGACGATATTTACAAAAGAAACGAGAAAAACATAAAATTAATAACACTGGCAGACGATATTTACAAAAGAAACGAGAAAAACATAAAATTAATAACACTGGCAGACGATATTTACAAAAGAAACGAGAAAAACATAAAATTAATAACACTGGCAGACGATATTTACAAAAGAAACGAGAAAAACATAAAATTAATAACACTGGCAGACGATATTTACAAAAGAAACGAGAAAAACATAAAATTAATAACACTGGCAGACGATAATTACAAAAGAAACGAGAAAACATAAAATTAATAACACTGGCAGACGATATTTACAAAAGAAACGAGAAAAACATAAAATTAATAACACTGGCAGACGATATTTACAAAAGAAACGAGAAAAACATAAAATTAATAACACTGGCAGACGATATTTACAAAAGAAACGAGAAAAACATAAAATTAATAACACTGGCAGACGATATTTACAAAAGAAACGAGAAAAACATAAAATTAATAACACTGGCAGACGATATTTACAAAAGAAACGAGAAAAACATAAAATTAATAACACTGGCAGACGATAATTACAAAAGAAATGATATTCAAATGGAAAAAGGAAATTTTCTATGGCAACGTTCACTATAAATGAAAATTTATGAGATGCATAAATGCCATAAGTTTGTTTATATCTTCATTATTTTATGTATTATTCACAGTGCTAGAAGTGCGGGGTGACTTGTCCCCTCACTTTTCAAGAAAATACCCATGCGTCCCCTCACTTCTAAAAGCACTGAAATCCATCCCCCCCACTTTTAAAAACACTTAATAGATCTAAAACTAAGGAAACATAACATTAACCTTTAAATATAGTGACATTGAGAAAAAGTGATTTAAAGTTTTCAAACGTAAAAAAATAAGAAACTATGTATGGCATACATACATATCATACTATTATAAAAATGTATTATACTACTTTGTATAAAGATTTCAGTATTTTTATTAACACATACTATTATACTTGATCAACAAATAACTTTGGAGGAACTTTCTTTTAAGTTAAATTTCTCTTCTTGTCGAATATAAAGATGGAGAAAAGGAAAGAAAGGGGGGGGGGGGGGTGCACTTGTCACCAACTTTTGAGCATACTCCCACCTCCCCCCCCCCCAGTTCTACCACTGATTATTCAGCATCAAAATGTGTCCAACATTTTATAGATACCCTGTAGTTTTATAACATTTTCTGATTCAATTCCATTAACACTCCCATACAAGTTGCAACTTTTTCTCTGCAAGCCTTTTAAATAAAGGAGTTAAAAAAGAAAATACCTTCGGAAACACGGTATTTATTTATTCTCTAGAGGGTGAAAATAAATCGGAGGTCGATGGATGGTTTTTCAAAAAAGAAAACCTCAAAAATATCAAATTTCTCAAAAAAAGAGTGGTGGTATAAGTTTATAAGTAACAGATGGTATAATAAAGTATGCTATAAGTTTGTTTATAACTTCATTATTTTATGAATTATTCAACATCAAAATGTGTCCAACATTTTATAGATACCCTGTACTTTTATAACATTTTCTGATTCAATTCCATTAACAGACCCCAACAAGTTGCAAATTTTTCTCTGCATGCCATTTAACTAAAGGAGTTAAAAAAGAAAATACCTTCGGAAACACGGTATTTATTTATTCTCAAGAGGGTGAAAATAAATCGGAGGTCGATGGATGGTTTTTCAAAAAAGAAAACGTCAAAAATCTCAAATTTCTCAAAAAAAGACTGGTGGTATAATAAAGTATGCCATATGTTTGTTTATAACTTCATTATTTTATGAATTATTCAACATCAATATGTGTCCAACATTTTATAGATACTCTGTACTTTTATAACATTTTCTGATTCAATTCCATTAACAGACCCCAACAAGTTGCAACTTTTTCTCTGCAAGCCTTTTTAAATAAAGGAGTTAAAAAAGAAAATACCTTCGGAAACACGGTATTTATTTATTCTCAAGAGGGTGAAAATAAATCGGAGGTCGATGGGTGGTTTTTCAAAAAAAAAAAAAAAAAAAAAAAAAAAAAAAAAAAACAACTTCAAAAATATCAAATTTCTCAAAAAAAGACCGGTGGTATTTCTGGATCCCCCGACATTTCTCGGGATAGTGGAAGAAAAGTGCAGCTCTCCTTCAGTCAGTGGCGTTTTTTTGAAGGCTGCAGAGTGTTTACTTTTCCATTGGCGAGGAATTGTGAAAGGTGGCACTGGGCCAAACCATTTGCTGCGTCGTCTTCGGCTAAGTTCGCCCGTAGCCAACAGCTGTTGGGGGATCTATTTTTAAGGAGCTCTCTCTCCTATTTATCTTCCTGCTTCGGAGAAGGGGAATTTGCATCTTTATTCCGAATTTCTTCCGATCTCGATTTCAGTTTTAATGTAAAAGGTCATTCGTAAAGAAGTAAGTTATGGTGAGCAGGATCTCTTGATGTTTGGCTGAGTTAGTTCTGATTATTGTGTTCCAGTGGATGGCAAAGGAGAATAAGTCATACAGGGATACAGTTTCCAAAAACAGAAGGATGGAAGATATGCTGTTTTCTTTACTTTTCTGAGATAGTTTCCTTTTTTTTTTTTTTTTATTATAATAGACATATTTTTTGTATGCATCAGTATGTATTGGTGCCAGGTTTTGATGCTTCGTGCGCCAGGCTCGTTTCGCTCGCTGAAAGTGTCATTGCTACGCAAAAACAAGCTCGCTTTGCCCTCTAAAAGTTTCATTGCTATGCAAGAATTGATACTCTTGACTCGCTGAAAGGTTTATTGTTATGAAAATCTTTACTATTGTCACGTTTAAGGCGCTTAATAAATGTGCCTAGTGCAAGTTCAAAAGCAGGTTTATTGAGGCGACCAGATTACAAAGCACAGGTCTTAAGACTGAACAAGAAGAACTAAGTACACATGGACGCCCCCAGGAATATTTGCAAGGGGGGCAAGACTAGATTTTTATTAAAATCATTAATTTTTTAGAAATGTTAATTAATAATTATGCATTATAAATTGTACTCTTTGAGGATAGTTAAAATTCATGGTATACATTTTTTAAAGCGCAACTCTGTTAAAGAGAAAACAATAATAAATAGTAGAAATACTATAAAATATTTTTGTAACGATTTTTTTTAGTATCCAACTAGATCAATGTTTAGAATAGAGAAACATGAATATGCAAAAATACAGAAGAGTAACATTTTATTTCTTTCAAGTTTCGGAAATAATAAATGATCGGAAATAAAAAAAAAATGAAATTTGAAGGCAGTATGCGATACGTTCATTTGTATTCTAAAAATAGATTTCAAGATAGTATATCTGAAGACTTAAAAAACAAACATTTTCCTAGAAGTTTGAAAACTACTCAGGAAATGATTATACAATAAAAGGAACAAATACTTCTACTCATCAGCCTCTAATAATCCTATACAACAGGTGCCAGAAAATCGTCACGCAAGTAGGTATAAAAAAAGACATTAAAAAGAAACAAAAGACTAAAATAATAGAAAAAAAAAAATGCTCATTGTAACATAAGCGGCATATGTGCTTTCTTTATCTTGAAATTTACATCTTTTCCCTCATTTTTTAAAAAAATTTCAAGAGCGAGGAGGGTGCAAGTGCATTTCCTTGCACCCTCTTGGGGGCGCCCATGCAAGTACAACATATAAACATGTAAAAAAGAAGGTTCTAGAAACTTTCTAAAAATAACTTAAGAGAAAAAGGAAGCTAAACTGAACATTCCAGAAGCTTCTGGAAGTAATAACCGGAAGTAAATAATAAATAAATTCAAGTGTTGCCGGCGAGGACCGAACCCGCGACTTCGCACCCTCGTTTTCTACCACTGAGCCACAGAGCTTTGGACTACTTCAGCTTCGCGGCACTATTCAAAATAAATAAAAAACTACCAATGTTGTAAATTTCAAAGCAATTAAAAAAACATTATTTAGAAAAACTAATTAAAATTTTAACATTATGTTTGCGAAAATTGAAGTATTAAGGTCATAACTACTTATGTTAAATATTTCAGACATCTACGCCTATTGAAAGTCGCTTTTTATATATATAAAAAAAAATGTGTGTCTGTGGTCAGCATAATTCATGAACAAATTGACCTACGATGTTCAAATTTGGTGTGCGGGTTGGTGATGGCACAGGAAAATACCATTAATAGTCCGAGAGGCGACTGCAATTTTTGGACCTCATCGAACATCATTCTGAATTTTTTATAGAGATTGGAGAAAAGTTAGTAGATTAGGAATCCACTGGTCTGCCGTGGCAAAAATGGCCGAAACTGATCAAAAATCGCCTTGGAATGAGTTGAACTAAAATCCGAATGCCAAATATGTCATAACTTGCCAAAAAGTGAACAAACTTTTTCGTCTGGCAACCCTGCATTTTGATTTTCAATGAGAAAAAGCCCAAACGATTTTTGATCTCTGGCTTGGAAAATGTGTATCTTTTAAAAGTAAGCCAAATTGGCGATATCAGATACGTCATCCGTGACGTAATGTTTTTTGCCAACTTGGCTCCTTTTTAATAGATGCAAGTAGACCGTCGCCATATATCTGAATCGTCTACAAAACCTTCTTAGTTGATAATTAAAGAGTGAGGGTTACCAAATAAAAAAAAAACTCATTATTTGGCAAGTTATGGCCCATTTGGCAATTGGATTTAGTTCAACTTATTAAAAGTCGATTTTTGACCAGTTTCGGCCATTTTTGCCACGGCAGACCAGTGGATTCGTAATCTACTCACTTTTCTCTAATTTCTATAAAAAAAAATCAGAATGATGTTCGATGGGGTCCAAAAATTGCAATCGCCTCTCAGTCTATAAGGTTTTCTTCAAAATCGTGCGTGCGGATAAAGTAGCTGCAATTTGAAAAAATCATATTTTTCAATAATTGCTAAAAAAATCAGCTCTAGCGATTTTGTACAAAATCGCTGTAGTTATGCCTTTTAAGATGTTCTAAACATCACCACCTCTGAAATTCACCTAAAAATGCTTTAATGGCGTAAAAACTTGAAAAACGACTGCCTTTAACACAGAGTTCTATTTTTTTTAGCATACCTAATCAACGATCATTTTTTCTCGTCACCCCTCAGTTTTACACGTAAGATAAGGATAATATAAGAACTATTGAAAAGTATATCAACAAAATCAGCAATTTGGCTAAGTTATTATTATTTTTTTCAAAAAGACCTATACAAGAATTATGGTAAAAAATATCGCCAATATCGTGATTTTTGAAATTCCCACCTTACTCAAAATGCTAAAACTTCAGCAAATATGAATGAAATGACTTGAAATTTTGTGTGTGTCATTTTCAATATTATTTGACAAAAATAGGCACGGATTTTTGAATAAATAAAAACTTTCTTTTTTTACAAATTTAAATGTTGAAAATTATCCGTTTTTTTTACGCTTTTTTTACATATAGGTACAGTATTTATCGTTTTTCTTGAAAACTATTTTACTTATTCTATATCCGATGCCAAAAAAGTTAGAATATATTACTAGTAAAATTTTATTTAAAAAATATCAGGAAAAATATTGAAAAATGAAAAAGAAGATAGAATTAGAAATTTGATGAATTTTTCCAAAAATTTGTAAATTTTGAAAATGTAGAGCACTATGTGAACTTTTAAAATAAATAAATAAATTTGGTTTTTACTTAGTAATGCTTCCAAATATGTAAAAATTGTAATTTGAAAGGCTTAAATTAAAAAAGAGGGAAGGGTACTTAAGCACTAGGAACTGCTTTTATTTCGCGTTAAACGGGATTTCATGTCAAGCGATTTCGTGTTAACGGGGATTGACTGAATAATATCGCCAAATGTAAGAAACTTTCGTAAGTTAAGATTGAAATTGAAACCCTCTCACTAAATGAATCTTGGTACTTGCCGCTTTACAGCCTGTTAATTAGATGTCATTCGGTTTTTCCCAATTACCAAGGTTTTTATTTCCTACTCATTGTCATTGATTTCCACATACATATTTAAACATGTTTAGAGAGATGATGCAACAATCTTCACTTGGTTGCGTAGTAAAATGTGCATACACTTTTCAGTGGTTTCGTAAGAATTACTCCTTTTCTTATTCGAAGCTATGGATCAGCGTTGCCGTTTGTATTTTTAATACTTCTCTGTTGTTTTTCCCACACTTAAACTTTTTAAAAGAGCAGGAAGTCTTAGTTTTTTTTTTTACTTTCAATTACCTATATGTATATATTATACATAGGGTACTGAAAGTATAGCATTGTGTCAAAAAAAAAAAAAAAAAAAAAAAGAGAAGAAGAAAAAAAAAAAAGAAAAAAAAAGATTTTTTTTGCTTTTGCATTTTTCTACGTTTTGGAACATACTGATCTAAAAAAAGTGATCTAGAAAAAATATCTGTCTGTGTGTGTGTGTGAATGTGTGTCTGTGGTCAGCATAACTCCCGAACAAATTGACCTATTATGTTCAAATTTGGTATGAGGGTTAATGGAGGCCACGAGACCCTACCATTAAAGTTTTCGTCAAAATCGTGCTTCCGCATAAGGCAGCTGCCATTGAAAAAAATCATGTTTCTCAATGATTGCTAAAAAGCGACTCCAGCGATTTTGATAAAACTCGTTGTGGTAATGCCTCTTGAGGTGTTCTAAACATCCCCACCTCTGAAATTCCCGTAAAAATATTTTAATGGTGTAAAAAGTCGAAAAATTAATGCTTTCAACGCAGAGTTCTCTTTCTTTGAGCATACCTCATCAACGATCGTTTTTTCTTCTCTCCCTCAGTTTCGATTGTAATAAAGGATAAAATAAGGATTATCGAAAAGTATATCGCCAAAATCACCATTTTGGCAAAGTTTTTTTTTTTTTTTTTTTTTTTTTTTTTTTAAGACCCATACAAGAATTATCTAAAAATTTTTCACCAAACTGGTTTATTTATCCTAAATGAAGGATGGAAATATACAAACGGCCAATGACACAAATCCACGTCAGTATAATAGTGTAATTGAAAGTTGTGCGATGTTCCACACCCCTAGTTTTAAGTACTATTGATATTTCATTGGATAAAAATATTATTAAATATTCTATGTCCAAAATGCACTCGTGAACCTAAGAATTACCTAAAAAGTCCGAGAAAGGTTGGTTGTTTTCAGATTATCTGGCGCCGTCATCAACACGAGGGCTATAATGCGCCGAAACATTCGTCATTAGATAAGTCAACATACATTTACAAACACCCATGCCAAACACGGGACTCGGAACCCGCAACCTCGCGGTCTAGAAGCCAGCAAGCTAACCACTATACCGTTTGGTCGGCAATAAGTCCGAGGTAACGCTGGCTTTTGCGCAATTCATTTCGATAATTACGCATTAAATAACATTTTTCTAGAATAAAGTGTTTATTTTATTTATATTTTCGCTGCTGGAATTTAGCCATTTTTACGTAGTTTCCATTGATTTTCAAAGTTTTACTTCATTTTCCTAAGTAGATTTTGGCGCATTGCCTCTATTAGTTTATTGAAGTAGCCAAAAATATGCATTGCATTATCGGGTTCTGTTTTGATGCAAAGCGTGGGCTCTGGAAGATAAAGATATTTATAAATAATGTTATAACAACTTTATAAGTAGGTAAGGTGACTTTTTAAAATCACGAATTGGATGGTTGAATTGCACACTCCTAAGGTTACGCAACCATGATTTTTTACACAACCTTAGGTTACACAACCGTGTGAGATTAGGTTGCAAATTAAAAAAGAAGAAAATGCGCAGTGAGCAAAAATTTTTGTGTTTATGGCCTTTTTGGAAGCATTTAGAATTGAATAAAACTTGAAGTGTGGAATATCGCACAACTTTCGATTACACTATAATATAGACTGAGAGGCGAGTGCAATTTTTGGACCCCATTGAACATCATTCTGAATTTTTTATAGAAATTGGAGAAAAGTGAGTAGATTACGAATCCACTGGTCTGCCGTGGCAAAAATGGCCGAAACTGATCAAAAATCGACTTGGAATGAGTTGAACTAAATCCAATTGCCAAATGCGCCATAACTTGTTAAATAACGAGTATTTTTTTTTATTTGGTAACCCTTACTCTTTAATTTTCAATTAAGAAGGTTGCAGACGATTCAGATACCTGGCGACGTCTTTCTTGCATCTTTTAAAAATGAGCCAAGTTGACAATAAACATTACGTCACTAATGACGTAACTGATGTCGCCAATTTGGCTTACTTTTAAAAGATACAAGTTTTCCGAGCCATAGATCAGAAATCGTTTGCGCTTTTTGTCATTTAAAATAAAAATGCAGTAGGTTGCCAGACGAAAAAGTTTGTTCTCTTTACGGCAAGCTATGACATATTTGGCAATCGGATTTTAGTTCAACTCATTTCAAGTTGATTTTTGATCACTTTCGGCCATTTTTACCACTGCAGACCAGTGTATTCGTAATCTACTCACTTTTCTCCAATTTCTATAAAAAATTCAGAATGATGTTCGATGGGGACCAAAAATTGCAGTCGCTTCTCTGACTAATACTGATATCAATTTGTGTCATTTTCCGTTCTTAGATTTTCCTCATTCATTTAGAAGAAATGGCTAGTTTGGCGATATTTTTTACCATAATTCTTGTATGGCTCTTTAAAAAAAAACAAAAAAACAAAAAAAAACTTTCGCCAAATAGATGATTTTGGCGATATATTTTTCAATAAATCTTTTATTATCCTTTATTATAAGTGAAACTGAGGGGAGAAGAAAAAACGATTGTTGATGATGTATGCTCAAAGAAAGAGAACTCTGTGTTAAAGGCATTCGTTTTTCAACTTTTTACGCCATTAAAGCATTTTAACGGGAATTTCGGAGAAGGGATGTTTAAAACACCTTAAAAGGCATCAGCACAGCGATTTTTATCAAAATCGTTTGAACCGATTTTTAGCAATTATTGAAAAACACTATTTTTTCAATGGCAGCTACCTTATGCGCATGCGCGATTTAGACAAAAACCTTAAGCCTCCAGCAACCCGCATACCAAATTTGAACATCGTAAGTCAATTTCTTAGGGAGTTATTCTGACCACAGACAGACGTTTTTTCTAGATTACTTTTTTGAAACCAGGACATTTTTTTTTTATTGAATATTATACTTTCATTATCCTTTGTATACATATGGGTAATTGAAAGTAAAAATGCGGGAATCGTCCATCGTTAGATGATGTAGTTTACTTTTAGTTTTAGTTTTGTAACCACCGACTGTCTATTTCTGCCACTTATAAAGTGCTTAACACAGCCAAATACGTCTCGTAATTTTGAGCATCTAGAAGAATACGAGATCGAAATCTTCTAGTGTAAACCCCTCTCTCCGACCCCACCACACCCAACGAGAGGACATTGAGGCCACGACAGATTTAATGTGCACCAGCCCCCATTAGGTACACACCGGTATTTGGCGGACCGAGGACAGAACCCACAACCCTCCGGTTATGAGCTCGATACCCTACCGCTAGGATATCGGGAGCCTGATGATGTAGTAACTTTTAGATATATGACAAGTGTCTGGTGCCGAAATTTACCAAAAATGATATGCGATTCTGCAAGGTTAGAGGGAAGCATAAATTGCCCGAAAATATTCTAAATTAATTATTTTCTATCGTATAAAATGTTGTTGTGTTCTCTCCAAGCAGGGAAATTTCATAGTGATAAGAATTTTTAAGCAGTGACTGATTAGGAATTATTTTAGAAAAATACATAATATTATAATATTTTAATATCTTATTTGGCAACAAGAAACACACGGGAGAACACGCTCACTAAGCGGTACACTGTTAAAAATTTTGTTCCACCTTGCACCAAAAATTGGTTCCCATTTAGCTGCCACCAACATTTGGTGATTAGTTTCACGATTTAATGGTGCAACCTCGGACCGTAAGCACCATTAAATCGCGAAACTAAGCACCAAATGTTGGTGGCAGCTAAATGGGAACCAAATTTTGGTGCATGGTGGACAATTTTTTTTAACAGTGTAGATAAATCTCATCAAGATATTGATCAAATTAAAGCTTGGCGTCCACTATCGCTAAGCAGAGCAGATCAGAGCGGAGTGGAATAGAGCCAATTACAAGGCTGCCAATGTCTACTATAGCACGAGCCTCGAGCTACAATGGACGTTGACAGCCTTGTAATTGGCTCTAATCCACTCCGCTCTGATCTGCTTAGCGATAGTGGACGCCAAGCTTAAGCTTTGTCTAAACTGATCTAGTAGATTACTATACTAAACTTCAACCTAACTTGACATCACTAGACGGTAGATCGTCACAGTGCTCATAGGTATTTAATCCATTTTGGCGGCGTGAAAGCATAATGTTCGCCAAACCACAACCCTATAGAGAACAAAAGGCAATAAGGTTTGGCGAGAATTATGTCTTCACTCCGCTAAAATGGATTAAATACCTATGAGCACTGTGAAGATCTGTCGTCTAGTGATGTCAAGTTAAGGTGGAGTTTAGTATAGTCATGAGCATGCACCTTTTCGTTGATTTCATCCTATTAATCGCAAACTAATGAAAAATATTTACTTTCTTACATTTAGTTTATCATAAACACCTGTGCCAAATTACAACCTTCTACTTTGGTTTAAAGTGAGAAAAAAGCCACATTCAACATTTTCTTATTGCAGAAAAAAACGCTTTTTATTTAGAAAAAAACCATGTATGAACAATTTGATAATTTTGTGTGAATGTGAGCATTATTTTGGATTAATATATTTTTTTCTGATATTTGATTAGTTTTATTAAAAAAAATAAAATCGGATAGGTATAGTAAGTATAGTTATTGAGCCTATTTTTTCGAAAATTTTAGGAATTTCAAGTTTGACAAATTCATAAATTTTAAAATGCTGTAAAATTTTAACCAGTAGGAATATCGATACAATTTTTCGAGATTTTTCTAAATTCCCACAGGAAAAGGGTTTTTACCAAATTTCATAAAAATCGGGGAGGGGGGTATCGAAATACGTTTTCTTCTAATGGATTTGACGTGGATTAACCACATTTTTTTTTTATTCTTAATGTGTTTCGGTACTACGTTAAGGGGACTTCGTACCCTTCAATTTTTTTTTATTTAAGCCTTCAAAATTATAATATTTGCATATTTGGACTGTTACGAATTTTTGTATATTTGTAAATATTTCGTGGTGTAATTTTGTAAATAGGAAAATTTATGTACATTTCGCATAAGGCAGTGCAATAGTTCGTCTTAACTTGGCTTCCCTGCAGTGGTCTATTAATGCTTGATAACGAGTTTTACAGAGATAAGGCTGGGAAGCGAGTTTTACAAGGAGCAGGGCATTTAAAATTATGGTAATGGCAATCACGTCAAATTGGCGAGATAGAGCCAAGTTGGCGACAGTTTTGGCGACTAATTTTTGTAGCCAAATTTGGCGAGATTTTCGGTCCCCATGTACATGTATAGGACTTTTCGACTACGATCTGGAAAGTTCTCCAAATGTCTATCTCTGGAAGATTCACGAAAGTTCGCCTCCCCTATATAAGACCGGCCGTGAATGTAATTGGTTGGTTAGTTGTTAGTTGAATCCGTGAATTGACTGAAATTACTGAGTTAGTTGAGATACTGACTGAGTTTAGTTACTGTCAGCGAACTGTATTGCATTGTCTTTTGCGGTGATTTAGCAGTTGTGTGTCAAGTTTAACTGCTGTTTGTTCTCTATTGTTGTGTATAGAACTGTATTGAGTCTACTAGAACGAGAAGTTCTGCAGTTGTAAAGGAATCTGTGAAGAGTTATATTGGAATAAATTTCTGTAAAGTTTTGATCTGCTTTGGCTTCAAATCTTTCGAACCCATCAATGCAACAGGACGTATTACCAAGTAAAAACTAAATTTCATAAAAGTTAACTTAGTGTTCTAAATTTTCAAAATTTAAAATTTTGAAAAAAAAAATTAGTAAATTTTTAAATTCTATCTTCTTTTTTAAATTTCTTGATTTTTTTAACAAATTTTTCTTAGTAATATACTTTAACTTTTTAGGCATCGGATTTAGAATTATTAAAATAGTTTTCGAGAAAAATGATAATTATTGTACCTTTATGTAAAAAAAGCATAAAAAGTGTATTTTTCAACATTTAAATTTGTAAGAATTTTTTTTTTTATTTTATTCAAAAATCCATGCCTATAGTTTCGTTAATTATATCATTAGAATGACACATTTGCTGAAGTAATAGCATTTTTAGAAAGATGGTAATTTAAAAAATCCCGTATTAAGAAAAATTCGTTCGAAACATTGAAAGAGCTATTGCAGTAATGCATGCTAAATTATCAATAAAAATATAGTTTTTCTTCAATTGCAGTAATCGGATCAGCTCAAAAACTTGCCAGGATAAGGAGAAGGTTTTAAAGATTCATTATAAACACGCAAAAAATAGAAATTTGATTTTTTTATAATTTTTTGGGAAAATAAGGGGCACCAAGTCCCCTTTTAAATAATTACAGTTTGGGGTCTTAATCAAGACAATAAAATTTAAAGTACGTTAACATATTTTAGGGTTGCTAAAAGCCCTTCAAAATTGAATTATTTCATAAAAGTGTACTTAAAATTGGAGGCTTTTGGAAAAGTATTTAAAATGTAAAAATATAAATGTGACATTGCATATAGTGTAGAGGTCGGAAATATCGATCAAAGTAAATATCGATACTATATCGTTGAATAGAAAAAAATATCTATAAAATATCGATACATTGATACATGATTTTTTTTATTCTTTGATTTTCAATTTTGCCATAAACGAAGCTTTTCGGGGCAAATTTCTACTTTTCATGTTTTAATAAATAAATTATAAAAATTGTTTTTATAAATAAATTATATTATCAATCAGAATAAATAAAATACATCTGGATGCCAATGCATAAATTCACATTTATTTTTAAAGAAGAAATTTCGAAAAGTAGTTTACCGCATATTTTGCTGATAGAAATGTTTTTAATATTTAAAATTAGATGCAAATTCCAGGCACACGTTGGCAACAGGAACGACTGACAACTAATAAATGATCTTTTCTTTCCATTATATTGTGTTTTCTTTTTGGTTAGGGTGCCATTTTAACTGTTTCTCAGCCAAATCCAAACTTTAGTTTTTAAGTTTTTGAAAAGGGAATAAAGAAAATCGAAAAAACACATGAAACTATAAAACGATCATCAAAAAACTAAAAATTTTGGAAAATATCGATATATAGGTGACTTGTATCGATATTTTTAATATCGATATTTTTTTAAAATATCGATAAAAATATCGACGTATCGATATATCGCCGACCTCTAATGTAGTGTCACAAACAAGCAAGTAAAACATGAATTGTGTGAACCTATAATATCTGAATTCAATACATACACATAGCCATTTTTTAATGAGAAATCCATAAATAGATTTCAGAATAAATAATGAAAACGGGAAAACAAGTCACCATGTTTAATACTTATTCTAAAGTACTCAAAATCGTACCGTATACTTTTAATTATGTGAACCATTGTTTGAGGTTGTCATTTGAGCAATACAGTTCAGCACATAGTCTATTAAACAGTCTATTATCACAGTCTATTAAAGTACAATATAGTACATTACATTACAATACAATACAACACAGTAAATTACAAATATATTAACTGTTAGGTTATTTTTTTTTTAACTAACTTCAGTTATTTACTGGTTAAACGAAAAATATACCCAAGCCTTTTATCGTGATTTCAAATTTTATTGAGAGTGTACTAGTCTATGAAATTATAAAAAGATTTGGAAAATCAATACATTAAGTAATTAAAACAGCGTCTTTGGTATTACCTACTCGAAATTTATAGGAATGGAAAACTTGATAAGCATTTAAATAATGTACGGAAAGATTTAAGTTTTGCTTTACTGTTTGCACATTTATTTCCTAGATAAAAAGTAGTATTTCTATTTTGAATTATTATTATTATTTTTTTTTTTTTGCAAAAGCACTTAAGTTTTTATAAGACATTAATATGATGAATAGTAAATGTAATTTATTTTACTCGGTGATGTTTGCTATTTATTAATATGACTATTTTAGAAAGTATTCTGTAAAAGAAAGAATCCATGGCAATTTCGGATGCTGAAGTGTTTGATAAAAAGAATAACAGATGGCAGCACCAACATATGAGAATGTTTTCAATGACGTGCAAAATGAATAGTGATGATTTCACTTATATGGAAGGTATTATATTATATATAAAAAAAGAAAAAAATAGCGACAAGGGCATGGATATTTTCCCAACAAAATTGTCAAAAAGCATATTTTTTTATTTGTTAGCTATTAAAACTCATTTTATTATCTGAGGAAAGAAGCCAAGATTAATTTTTAGGAAATTTGACTCATTAAAAAATTTAGTAATTACACATTGTCTTCGCAAATGCAATTTATATAACTAGTGTGGGTGTTTACAGTTTATTAACCATATAAGTTACAGTCAGTCACTAATTTGAGAAATTGTAAATTTAATTTCAAGGGTTAACAATGGACAATTCCCGCATTTTTAAAACTTCTTTTTATTCAATTCTAAATGTTTGGAAAAGACCATAAACACAAAAATGTCTGCTTACTGCGCTGAAAAAACGACACATTCAGCTTGAAGTGAATATGACGTTACTTCATCTGAAACAACTTAGGTTGAAACGCATCAGCGGTACCCAGTTTAGCAAGTTTCTTTCAAAATCGCGCCAATCGGTACGGGATACAGCAATTGTCTACCAAACACACATCAAAAATTTGGCAGAAACCTCACGATAACCAGAGAAACGGAAGGATGTCGTGACGTCACAGCTACAGCGGAGGAACGTTTTGATCGGACTCTGATCAAACATGTTTCCTCGCAATTTGTTTTCTTAGTATTTATATAACTAATTATTTTAAAGAGCTTTTGTATGAATATTTGGAATTAGAAAGAAATTCTTTTTGAAAATTGATTCATGGGAAAAGAGAGAAAAGGCGTCAATACAATTTACGAAAAAGTGATAGATAATGTTACAGTGTCCAAATAGCAGGTATTACTGGAACCCTACGTCTACTGAAGAGTATTGTTACGAATTTTTCCGCTGAGGCAATGATGGTACAGTTTTCACGGTATAAAAATATTTATTCTCTCTTCAGAAAACTCACAAAATTTATTTACAGGCAACAGTTTAATTACTCTCAAGCTTCAACCCAAGCTTCAACAAAAATAACTTCGAATTCAGCGATTATACAAGCTCACTCCAATAGGTAAACAAAGCGATCAGCTTTCATCGAAGTCCGAAGTCAATCAATCTGAAAACTTTCCCGTTCTCCAGTCTTTTATATACAAGCGCGTGACACATTCTCGAAATTTCCAGCCAATTCATCGGAAAAGAAATATCTCGAAACTTCTCGATTACTCTAGGTGTTGCCACCTTTTTCTAACTTGTATAATCGCTATTAATTAATAAATAAAATAAGATAAAAATAAATTACAATAGAATTTTGAAATAATACGTCACTATTTACAATATATACAGACATTTTGTGCAACAGTATTCTGAATCAAAGGTGAACTTATGTATCAACTAATAATGCTGGTACTCTGATGTAGTAGACGTAAAATGTGTAAGCATATTGGTGACTTTCTATCAGTCTCAAATTAGCAACGATTGTCACATGAATAGTTGTTGCCCTTAGTTTCAATGTTGTGTTTGACAGAAAGTGAGATTGTTTTCAATAATATTACGCACATATATAAAAAGTATTAATAATAACAATACAATAAATACAAATATATTGTTGCGTGGATGTTTTCGAAAGACTTGAAGCCAAAGCAGATTAAAGCTTGAAGAAATTTATTACGATATAACTCTTCGCAGATTCTTTTACAACTCCAGAACTTCTCGTTCTAGTAGACTCAATACAGCTCTTTACACAAAAATAGAGCACAAACAGCAGTTAAAAACTTGACACACAACTGCTAAAATCGCCACAAAAGACAATGCAATACAGTTCGCTTTTGGAACTACTTTGAATGCTCACAGAGACAACCAACTCAGTACCTCAACTCAGCTCCCCCGCTCTCTTGGTCGGTCTTATATAGGAAAGCTTTCTTCGCGAACCTTCTAGAGATAGAAATTTGGAGAATTTTCCAGATTACAGTCGAAAAGCTCTATACAGGTACAAGGGGATCGAAAGTGTTGCCAAATGGTCGCCAAGTTTGGCAACATTTGGCGATTTCTCACCAAAATTGGCGACCAAAATTAGTCAAAAAACCGTCGCCAACTAAGCTCTATCTCGCCAACTTGGCGAGATAGAGCTTAGTTGGTAACTTGGCGAGATTGCCATTAACCATAATGTTAAATGGCCTTCTCCTTGCAAAACTCGTTTTCCAGTATTATCCCTTTAAAATTCATTTTCAAACATTAAGAGACGCATTGCAGGAAAGCGAAGTGAAGACAAACTCTTGCACTTCCTTAGGCGAAAAGTATATAAATTTTCCTTTTTATATAATTAATACTACGAAATATTTACAAATACACCGAAATTCGTAACAATATTTATAAGTAACAATATAATAATTACAACTATTATTTATTAATAACAACACAGTATATACATATATTTTTCCAATATGATTGTCAAACGCTGTGTCAACTTTGTATACTGTATTGTATTATTATATATGATCCTGTGACTATTGTATATTGTATGTATGATCCTGTAAGCTTTTGTATTATAATTTGTTAAAATTATTTTTCTTAGTATATTGTTTAATATGCAATTTTGTTGTCCTTATAAAAAAACTGTATCTTTTATTACTTTACTAATAAATTTTTGTATATTGTGTTAGGCAAATTCTGTTTATAAATAAGTATATATATATTTTTTCACATGACCAACTCTGTCTGGCCTTGAGCCGGTCTTTGGTCTTAAAATTTGTATTAGTATTTGTTTACAATTCATTAATAACAATACACTAAATACAAATATGTTAAATTTAAGTTAAAAATAACTAAAACGGTTTTTGAATAGATATTATTTGTGGAGTGAACATACTCAGAATTATTATTCTACTTAAATTTGATACCATATGGCTGGGCTTAAGCAAGTGAACAAAAAACTAATCATTGCAAAAAGTTTTTACAGTAGATCCTTTATGTGTATTGCAAAATTGTATTTGCAATTGCAACTTATTTAAGTGATTTTGCGCTCAGATCAAGTCATAGTGTTTAACTACTAAAAATAAAAACATACATTCCCTGCCATCGAATAACTTTTTTTCCCGTCCCCAAAACTTGATGGAAGGTATTGTCCCCATCAACGAGTCAATCTGCCAAAGTTTCAGTTTCATTGGATGAATGCAAATGAAGCCTTACTTAGATTTTGCCTGCCATAAACAAAATCGAAGTTAATATAAAGGATTTAAAAATATGGTACCTCCCCATAATGAAAAAACAGACTGCTATGTTGAAATATTTATTTTTGATTGTTCATGTTTTTTAATCTTAATTACCCTATATGTAATTTCGGGTAATGAATGTATTGCATTAGCTCTAACAAATATCGATTTTTTTAAAGAATCTTTATACATTTTGGAAGTCCCGAATCCAACAAATGGGCATAGAAAAATGTTTGTGCGTCTTCCTATGGCAATCAGGGTTCCTACTCTTATTGTCCGAGAGGCGGTTGAAATTTTTGGACCCCATCGAACATCATTCTGAATTTTTTATAGATATTGGAGGAAAGTGAGTAGATTACGAATCCACTGGTCTGCCGTGGCGAAAATGGCCGAAATTGGTCAAAAATCGACTTTCAATAAGTTGAACTAAAATCCGATGGCCAAATATGTCATAACTTACCAAAGAGAGAACACACTTTTTCGTCTGGCAACCCACTGCATTTTGATTTTCAATGAGAAAAAGCGCAAACGATTTCTGATCTCTGGCTCGGAAAACTTGTATCTTTTAAAAGTAAGCCGAATTGGAGACATCAGTTACGTCATCAGTGACGTAATGTTTATTGCCAAATTGGCTCATTTGTGAAAGATGCAAGTAAGCCATAGCCACGCATTCAAATCGTCTGCAACCTTCTTAATTGAAAATTAAAGAGTGGGGGTTACCAAATAAAAAAAAAAATGCTCAATATTTGGCAAGTTATGGCGCATTTGGCAATTGGATTTAGTTCAACTTATTAAAAGTCGATTTTTGACCAGTTTCGGCCATTTTTGCCACGGCAGACGAGTGGATTCATAATCTACTCACTTTCCTCCAATTTTTAAAAAAAATTCAGAAGGATGTTCGATGGGGTCCAAAAATTGCATTCGCCCCTCAGTCTATTATTGAAGAACACAATTCAAGGAACTTTTTAAGAAAATTCAATGATCTTTTCAGGAAAATTCAAGGACCATAAAATTACATATTCTGGACATAAAAATACAAAACGGAGATTATCGGTTGTCACTTAAAAATTCAAGGACTTTCAAGAACCTTATCCTTTTTCCCAAGGACTTTCAAGAACCTAATTTCATAAAAAAAATTCAAGGACTTTCAAGGACTATGGGAACCCTAGTAATCATAACTCCCAAACGGAATGACCTATGATGTTCAACTTTTGTATACCGGGTAAGGTGGCCAAGGAACCTGTCACTAAGGTTTTGGTCAAAATGTCGCATGCGCATTAGTTACTTGCCATTTAAAAATGTATGTTTTTTGGCAATTGCCAATAAAATATAAATTACTATTCTTATTTTTTTTATATAAGTTTATAAAGTTTATAAGTTTATAAAATTATTTACAATTTTTTATTTTAAATTACTCATAAAGAATCACAGAATAAATTTCCTCTTAATTTTTAATAAACATTATTAGAGTTATTTTATATATTTTTTTAACTTCAAAACCTCCAATAATATTACGATTTTGATTGCATGGTAATAAGTTTAAGTTTTCTATTTATAAGTTTTTCTCGTGGTTATGTGGTAGTCGACCACGGACCTCCACTGGATTTCATTCAACTCTCCATTCCTATCTAAATAAATAAATAAATAAATGAATGAATGAATGAATGAATGAATGAATGAATGAATGAATGAATGAATGAATGAATGAATATATGAAGGAATGTATAAATGAATGAATGAATGAATGAATGAATGAATAAATAAATAAATAAATAAATAAATAAATAAATAAATAAATAAATAAATAAATAAATAAATAAATAAATAAATAAATAAATAAATAAATAAATAAATAAATAAATAAATAAATAAATAAATAAATGAATGAATGAATGAATTAATGAATATATGAATGAATGAATATATGAATGAATGAATGAATGAATGAATGAATGAATGAATGAATGAATGAATGAATGAATGAATAAATGAATATATGAATGAATGAATATATGAATGAATGAATATATGAATGAATGAATGAATGAATATATGAATGAATGAATAAATGAATGAATAAATAAATAAATAAATAAATAAATAAATAAATAAATAAATAAATAAAGAAATGAATGAATGAATGAATGAATGAATGAATGAATATATGAATGAATGAATATATGAATAAATGAATAAATGAATAAATAAATAAATAAATAAATGAATGAATGAATGAATGAATGAATGAATATATGAATGAATGAATATATGAATGAATGAATAAATAAATAAATAAATAAATAAATAAATAAATAAATAAATGAATGAATGAATGAATGAATGAATGAATGAATGAATGAATGAATAAAAAAATAATTAAAAAAAAAAAAATGTGAAAAATGTTGGGAATCTAGTGACAGAGATGTGCTTATTTGTAAAATGGATAATTCTTTATTAAATAGCTCTTTAATAATATTAATCCCTCGCAAAGCCGGAAGTAATTTGATTGTTTTGTGGTCATAATTTTTTTTCTTCCAAGTTCTGTTTGGTAGTTGTACTCAGTTACAGTGCTAGAAGTGTGGGTAGACTCGGGGTGACGCGTCCCCCCACTTGTCCAGAAAATACCCATGCGTCTCCCCACTTCTAAAAACACTGAAATCCACCCCCCCCCACTTCTAAAACCACTGAAATCCATCCCCCCCACTTCTAAAAACACTGAAATCCATCCCCCCCACTTCTAAAACCACTGAAATCCATCCCCCCCCACTTCTAAAAACACTGAAATCCATCCCCCCCACTTCTAAAAACACTGAAATCCATCCCCCCCACTTCTAAAACCACTGAAATCCATCCCCCCCACTTCTAAAAACACTGAAATCCATCCCCCCCACTTCTAAAAACACTGAAATCCACCCCCCCCACTTCTAAAACCACTGAAATCCATCCCCCCCACTTCTAAAACCACTGAAATCCATCCCCCCCCACTTCTAAAAACACTGAAATCCATCCCCCCCACTTCTAAAAACACTGAAATCCATCCCCCCCACTTCTAAAAACACTGAAATCCATCCCCCCCACTTCTAAAAACACTGAAATCCATCCCCCCCACTTCTAAAAACACTGAAATCCATCCCCCCCCACTTCTAAAAACACTGAAATCCATCCCCCCCACTTCTAAAAACACTGAAATCCATCCCCCCCCACTTCTAAAACCACTGAAATCCACCCCCCCCCACTTCTAAAACCACTGAAATCCATCCCCCCACTTCTAAAAACACTGAAATCCATCCCCCCCCACTTCTAAAACTACCGAAATCCATCCCCCCCACTTCTAAAACTACCGAAATCCATCCCCCCCACTTCTAAAAACACTGAAATCCATCCCCCCCACTTCTAAAAACACTGAAATCCATCCCCCCCACTTCTAAAACCACTGAAATCCATCCCCCCCACTTCTAAAAACACTGAAATCCATCCCCCCCACTTCTAAAACTACCGAAATCCATCCCCCCACTTCTAAAACTACCGAAATCCATCCCCCCCACTTCTAAAAACACTGAAATCCATCCCCCCCACTTCTAAAAACACTGAAATCCATCCCCCCCACTTCTAAAACTACCGAAATCTATTCTCCCAATTTAAAAAAACATTCAATCCGTCTAAAAACTAAAAGGGGAGATGGAGGGGAAATAGAATTAACCATATTCATTACTTCTGCTTTTTCAGGCTTTACTTTTTATACTTTAATTTTTGTTTTGTTTAAGGCAGATTCAGTCAATTTTTCTTGGAAATGCGCGGCGGCATTTAAGCATAGTTCACTTTATTTCAAACCATTAAAGAGAATAAGGGCGCGCCATTGGTCAATTTTCCTGTTAGACGGAGAATAGGGCGTTGACAAAATTGGAAGCCACGCCCACAAAAAATTGCGGTCAAAATCATGAATATTCTGAGTGTGGGTTGACTAGCAAACTTAAATTTTGTTTTTAAAAATGTAAATATAAAAAAAAATGAAGTTATTGTTTTCATTATAAGCAATGTTAAATCATTGGATGAAGAAAATTTCGGTGGACGATTTTGGCAATCTTCCGACTGAATGAAATTCAATTTTTGTCTATAGGAGAAAACTGTGTTTGCTGGTAAATTATTCTTGATTATTATAATTTTTTAATGAAATGTGATAATTGGTGTAGTCACACTCAAGTAATTTGTGATTTCAAAACTGTAATATGCGTATCAATAAATACGAATCTAATTTTTAATAATAATGAATTAAAAATTTGAATAGTGGCGCCATCTGTGAGAATTTAACAAAGTACAATTTTTGAAAAATAGGTGTTTATTTTATTAAGGAAACATTTTTTTTTTTTTATGCTCATTAAAATGAAATTTTCCATTATTCAATGGAGAATCAAGCATCCCCCCCCCCCCCCATACACACACCTTATTTAAACATGTACATTTAATTGTGACTATTCATTTTATAGACATTTATTATATATGAATCTAATTTCAGGAAGAAGTTTGTGTGTCAACATAGTTTCTTCGAAACAGTGCCAAATAATCTTAACAAGAAAGAAATATCAAAGAATTAAAACTGATTTGCTTTAATGAAAATAAACTTTACGCTATACACAAACGGAATTAGAAAAGTTATGAATTCTTTCGGTTTCGTAAGAATTAATATTCATGGCAAACGCTTTAAGTAAAAAAAATATTATGTTTCTTTTTGCTTTGTGGATGGACAAAAAAGAAAAACAAAATATATTATGCTTATATTTTATTTTGTTGCTTACATTTAAATTATAGCTAGCCTTTTATCATAGCTATAGATACTTTATCAAAAAATGTGGACTATAAATTAATTTTATATTAGAAATTCAGTTCCTAAATTCACGATTTAAAATATAGGAATGAGTATCATCCAAAACATCTTCCGAACTCTTTACTTATAGAATAAAAGAAAACAATAATATTCTTCGTATCAATACAGTAACTATTGTCACATAGGAGCATTGATGCGGCCCTTCATTCAGAAATATTTTAGTTTCCTCTTTATAATGGCAACAAACAAATGATTATTAATAAATTAATAAGAATTGATATTTTCAGAAATAGTATTCGAGTTCCTGATTCACGCGAATTTTTTTTTTTTTAGGTCTAAATGTGTACAAAAAAGAAAAAAAATATCAAACTTGAAGTTGTTGTTGTTTCAAAAATTTATTCCAGCTACAAAATGTTCCTTGATAAATATTCAAAATTTGTACTTTGTTGTTAAAAGCAGTTAATTAGATTGAATTGGAATAAAACATTAATCGGAAAAAATTATCATTTATAAAACGTTCTCAGTTTTAGAATCAGTTCCTAAAGTTAAGATTTAATACTTAGAAACGACTATAAATTTAAACGGCTTTAATTCTCTGTGTTAGCACTGTAAACATTGTCACGTGTTGGCGGCTTTCATGAAAACAACGAATCAGCCAATGGCGCACCCTTATTCTTTTTAATGGTTTGAAATAATGTGAACTATGCTTAAATGCTGCGCGGCGAGTTTCGGCGCCCGTTGTCTGGGATTATTGAGGAGTGGATAGAAAAATCTATATTTATTGCCCTATCATTTCCTGTTCTGTCCTCGACCATTTACTTTAGAATGTTTTGCGTTTTATTGATTATTAGTAGAAAACCGTGTATTACTCCAACTTAACCATTAATTCTTACTTCTGATTCTAAACGGCATTTGTATTCGTAATCCATCCAGTACAAAACAAGATGAGATTGATATATTTGGCTTCAAAACTGTAAGAAAAATAACTCCGATACACTACCAGAACGTTGAGGAAGGAGCAGTGGAAAATGTGCAAATGCATCAAATTGAAGAGACCACGTGGAGAGAGAATCTAGCACGTGGCAGCAACAGTAAGCAAAAACGCCACTGCAGTAATGATTATCCAAAGTATTGGACATAAAATGATACGCACCTTCAGAAATACAACGAGTATCCATGGCTTACTTGTGAAGAACAAAAACTTGGATGCAACTCATACAAAAGGCTGCTAAAAAGCTTGGAACCAGAAAAAAACATGGTTTGAAACTCTAACGAATGGGTAGGGTGTAACATTTTGCCACATGGAGACAAGGAATTTGACTAACGAGAATCCTTAAGAAAGCAGATTTTTAAACACAAAACCAGTAAAACTCATAAATGCGCAGGAAAAATTATTCATGAATCCAAACGAGAAAGCTGAAAAAATGCAAACATTTCCTTTAAGAAGGTAAAATATCATTTTGCAATTTTTTTACTTTCAATTTTTGAATGCACGATACAATACTTGTATATACTATCAATGCCAAAATTGTTGAAACGAATTCATCTTATCACTGTCTTCCGAGTCATGTAATTCAAAACTGCATAATTTTTTTTATTTATTCCCGACTATATTTTTCAGTTTTTATCACTAATTTTGTTTATAAGTTTCTTTGAACATTAAGCAATACTGGGCATGGGATATTAGATAGTACTAAAATTAATTAAGCATATATTTTCTTCTTAAAAAATATACCAAGCATGTAGGGAAATGCGAAATGTAATGACACTGGGAAAAAGTTTTAAGTTACTGAAAAAATAGCTATTTATGTCGTAGTGTTATAAAAATGTATTATACTACTTTGTAATAAGATATAGGTATTTTCACTTGGTTAAATTTTAACTTTGAAGGAACTAGAAAAAAATATAAAGACAAAGTATTTAAAAAAAAAAAAAAAAAAAAAAAATGGAATTCCTTATTAATTTAATTTTATGGAAGAATATTCATTAAAATAACAATAAATTTTGGACCCTTGTTCGTGTTGAAAATTGTTTCCTTTCTACAAGTTAATTGTTATTTCTTTAATTGTTATAAATTTATTGTTATTAGAAACGAAATTATAAAATTTATCGTTGAGGGGGTGCACTTGTCACCAACTTTTGGCCGTCCCCCCCCCCCTTTTTTTTTCATACTTCTACCACTGCTCTGTTACCTTCAAAAAAGAAATGAGAATATTTGAAGGAAGGAAAATCAAATCAATTCCTAGCTAAGAAACAAATTCCAAAATGAAAAATATCGGGAAAAACAATCGTTCGAACAATTGAATTCTTAGTAAAAGAAAAATGCCCAGTTCCAATTCTTCTCTCGTTAAAAGCAACGGTATAGTGGTTAGTGTGCTGGCTTCTAGACCGCGAGGTTGCGGGTTCGAGTCCCGTGTTGGCATGGATGTTTGTAAATGTATGTTGGTTTGTTAAATGACGAAATGTTTCGGCGCATTATAGCCCTCGTGTTGCTGACGGCGCCAGATAATCTGAATACAACCAACTCTCGTTAAAAGCGTTGAGCCGAGTCAGCACTTTTGCCATTTCGCTGAGTTTGTTGCATTTAACCAGGAAGAGATTAAAAAAAACCGCCGGCATTTTATTGAAATTTTGGCTCAAGAAACGATTCCTTCTATTAAAAGTGAAAAAGAAACGAGACAAAATAAGTAGTGGTTTTAATTTTAATGATCTGGAGTCTTCAAGTACTTGATGGGGAAATTTATTATTTTTTTTCCCTTCAAAGGGAAATTTCGTGCTATTTTGAGGATGAATATTTCAGGGAAAAAAATAAAATATTTTGAAAATATAATCTTTTCTTTATTGGATGATTCTAGTAATTCGGTTTTGTTTTGGAAAGAAAGGCTGATGGAGATACGTTTTTCAGTTGAATTTTTTTTTTTTTTTTAAATTTGTAAAGTTGAACGATGAACTTTTGTTGGAAGAAGAAAATAAATAAATCCATGACCTTGTTGAGGTCAAAATGGAGATTTTTTTAGGAAAAAAACTTTGAATTATCAGTTTTGTTAAAACACATAAAATTTTGTTGGTAGTTTCATACTATCCCGTCAACCGTTGACGAACTTTTTTTTAAGTTCAAACAGCCTGGCCTTCTTGGGGATCCGGTTCAGCTCGGACCAGCGTCCGAGCCTTCTCGTGCAATGTTTTAGCTCCTTGGATGACCGGGCATCAGTACCAACTAATCGTTTCGACGGATAAAACCAAAAGAAATTCGTTTGGCGAACTTTTTGTCTCGCCCACAGTCGACGGGATAATAATTAAATAACCTAGTTTTTTTTCGAAGAAGGTAATTAAAGAGATTTTCTTTTGTGAGGAATAGATTTTTTAGGGCATAATTCTTAAGAAGATTGGAATTCAGTTAGGCAATGGTACATTCCAAAATAAGTTAATACTGTTACACTAATTGTCTGTATATAGTGTAAATAGTGACGTATTATTTTAAAATTCTATTGTAATTTATTTTATCTCATTTTATTTATTAACAGCGATTATACAGGTTAGAAAAAGGTGGCAACACCTTAAGCAATCGAGAAATTTCGAGATGTTTGTTTTTCAACGAATTGGCTGGAAATTTCGGGAATGTTCTCACGCGCTTGGTATATAAAGACCGGCGATCGGGAAAGTTTTCAGATTGACTTCGGACTTCGATGAGAGCTGATCGCTTTGTTTACTAGAGTGGACTTGTATAATCGCTGTATTCGAAGTTGTTTTTACTGAAGCTTGTGAGTGATTACACTGTTGTCTGTGAATAAATTTTGTGAGTTTTCTGAAGAGAATAAAAAAATAGTTTTTATCTCAAAAACTGTGTGTGAAAAATTCATAACAATACCAAAAGTTTGCAAATGGCGCTGAAGAGGTATTGGCAAATGGATGTCTGGGGTTTTGTCACTTTCTCCGTTTCCAAATCTTATATTTTAATTTTATTTACCTACGAAGGCATTAAGTCAGCTTTGTTGAATAAGATGAAGGGGGCATTCCAACAGGGGCACATTTGAACAGTTTGAATTTCTCATCAGTTGCATTCTTATTTGGTAAATGAACGGGTATGTAGCCATATTTCATAAAATACAAATAATAATATTGTTACGAATTTTTGTATATTTGTAAATATTTCGTAGTGTTAATTTTGTAAATAGTAAAATTTATGTACATTTCGCATAAGGCAATGTAATAGTTTGTTTCCCTGCAATAAGTATATTGATGCTTGATAACGAGTTTTACAGAGGTAACGCTGGGAAGCGCGTTTTACAAGGAGCAGGGCATTTAACATTACGGTAATGGCAATCTCGCCAAATTGGCGAGATAGAGCCAAGTTGGCGACGGTTTTGGCGACTAATTTTTGTCACCAAATTTGGCGACCAATTGGCGACTCTTTCGGTCCCCATGTACATGTATAGGACTTTTCGACTACGATCTGGAAAGTTCTCCAAATATCTACCTCTAGAAGATTCACGAAGATTCACCTGTCCTATATAAGGCTGACCAAGAGAGCGGGGAAGTGAGTTGACTGATTTTGAGTCACTGAGTTAGTTGTTAGCTGAGTACATTAGTTGAATGGAATTACTGATACTGAGTATCAGTGAGCGTTCAGAGAGTTCCGAAAGCGAACAGTATTGCATTGTCTTTTGCAGCGATTTGAGCAGTTGTGTTGTCAAGTTTTTAACTGCTGTTTTGTGCTCTATTGTTGTGAAAAGAGCTGTATTCTGTCTACTAGAACGAGAAGTTCTGGAGTTGTAAGAGAATCTGAGAAGATGAGTTATATTGGAATAAATGTCTGCAACTTTTGATCTGCTTTGGCTTCAAATCTTTCGAACCCTACCAACGCAACAATATAATCCATAAAAACAGAGTTTTTATAATATCCTTTATATGTACTGTCAATTTTTGTATTCATTAACACAGTGCCGGTATCAAACAACCGAAACATTACAAAATTAATTTATTCTGATTCAAACGTTTCAAAATTTATTTATTAAAAATTAAAGTGAATTTATGCTCGTCATTTATTTATTCTGATTAAAGTAATTTTATTATTATTATTTTTTTTTTAAATTTGGCATCAGGAAAGAATTTCAACTATGATAGCTTAAAGGCTATTTTAGTGCGATTGGATTACTGTAAGTTGGTTTATTAGTATTACGTAAAAGCGACTTTTTAGTGACAGTCACAGCTCAGAAATTTGATAGAATGCTTATCATCAACATCGAACCTATCTGCTAAGTTTCAGCCCGATTGGATGACGGCAAGAGGGTTAATTATGCCTCCCAAGATTCCGCTTCCATCGACAAACAAACAAACAAACAAGATTGAAGTTAATATAAAGGATTTAAAAATAGGTTTTCTTGTATTTTTTCATCAGAAGCCCTTTGATAAATTAAAATTACAATTTTTATTTCAAAATCGAATTTATCTCCGCTTCTTCAATTGGCTCAACAGCCCTTTATGTGCTAAGGCTTTTGCCATTCTAGTCTTAAATCGTTCCATTGTGGTCTATTCCTTGACGAGGTGTTTAAAATGATGACTCTTTTTTTTTTACTCCGCCTGGTCATTGCATCTCAGTCTGAGTCTGTCCTTAATTCGGATTCCTATTGGTTTAAAATTGAAGTTCCTGTATGCTAGAGAGGAGGAATCCGATCCGAAAATGTATGCGATTAATTTTAATATATTTATAATACCTGCCTCTATTATATTGTTATGAATTTGAGGTAGTTCCGTGTACAAGTAACAGATACAACACCTAGGCACTAATGGTCACTTTTGTCTAGTGGTTAACACTCTTGTCTACTGACCTAGGAGCGCCTGGTTCGACTTCCCGTTGGCTCACATCGCTGCACATTTTTCTCAGAGGATAAAAAACTAAATAAAAACTGTAATTTATTCTTCCTTCAAAAGCTCTCAAAACTTTTTCGAACAACAGAACAATTTCTATCAAGCATCAATACAAGCTACGGTTCATACAACTTCGAACTCAGCGATAATTAAGTCACCGTGAAAGTAAACAAAATTTCCTTTGCTTTCCGAACAGCATTAAATACTCGTCTGCTCTGGATTATATTTTGTTTTAATTCTTCGGCTTACATATTTGTAGTGTAATTTTTTTTTATTTACATTTTTTTTAAAAAAATAGGTTTAACATGTAGATCTAACTATAAGTAAATGCTGTTAAAAATTTTATTATTATTTGAATTATACTTTTTGAGAAAAGTGTACCTAAATGTGAAAAAAAGCTATTTTGAGAAAAAGCGAAAAAACGTAGTACTTACGAGCAACTTTCCAAAAAAGTAATTTAGTGACACCCAGCTCCATAATCTGATACATCCATTTTTGCTGCATCTTCCTCTTTCTGTTTTTGTAGCCTTTTGGCAATTCTGGCTGTCTTCGAGGTGGCTTTCCAAGCCTTCTCCGCCTGCTGTATTCGCAAGTCATCAATTCGATGAAGCGCTGTCATCATGTTTTTCCCGGGTTTGATACCCAATTCTGAAAATACTTCTAGCCGGGCACAAGATCCCTCATTGAAACACAATACCGCATCCATAACTCCAATTTTTAAAGTCTTCAAGCCCACAAATGTTGTTTTAGGAAGTCTTTCCCAGATGACATTGTTTACACTTTCATTGGGATTTTGAGTCTTCCCGTGTAAACACTTTTCCAGCAATTTGGGATTACTCAGAGCGCGAAATATGGGCTTGATTTCAAGCATGACTGCTTCGGGCAAAGAATGTTGGTGAGTATAACTTTTGCCTTCGATTTGTGCTTTGTTATACTTGCACCAAGAATCGGTTCCACTGGGACAGAGGCCATGTTGTGGTGCATTATCGTTGGACAATTTGTGAAAGTAAATTGCCCAGACTGCTTGTGACATCTCTTTCACAGTTTTGTTTACATTGCGCCTAATAGCTAATCCATAATAATTTTGGATTAGCAATATCTGTGCGTCAGTTAGCCGGCCACGTCCAGAAAGCCCTTTGCCATCCGATAATTTAATTTTTTTGCGCTCATCCTTCAATTTTTTCAATCTTGATCCCATTCTCTTTTGCACATGGCCGACACATTCCAATTTGGTGATCTCTGTGTTGTAAATATTGGCCTCCTGAACATCTTGAAAAGCCCTGCAGTCACCATCACCTAAATAGTTGATGTAACGTACATTACGAGTTTCTTCGGATCTTTTAAAAATCTCCATAATCCCAGCACACTCCATGCCACCGCTAGATCCCGTATAATTTTTATTGCACTGGTGAGGCACAGAGGAATCTTTTGGACAACAACAATATTTGGTGAGGCACTCAAAATCCAAAACCTTCCCAGTGTCGAGACTCGTTGTGGTAACAACGGCATTCAATGATGTATGGCCTCTCTTTTGCCACGTACCGTCAAAGGCTGCAGATAAATCCCGTTGACCTGCTATCTCTGCACTTTCTTCCACAGCTTTCAGCATTGACTCTTCGCATGTCTTCTGAAGACCCTGGGACAGAACGTTGTACATATCTTGGAATCTTGTAGGTGGAGAAGGAAGGTTCAGAATGCCACAAAGCGTTTGAGCAGCCTTGATGCCTTTTCCAATACAGCGGAACCCATAAGCTGCACGTATATTGACATCATACGCCTTGGTGTCACAATTTTTTGGAGACGTCATGGCACTTGTAGCATTGCCACAAACAGTACACATTAAAGACAGGTTTATTGCAAGACCCATGTTTTTGTTGTCACACTTGGCTGTGATGCAATTCACATTATTACAGAATTTACACTTCGAGAAGCCTTGAATAAGAGATGATAAAATGTCCACATCTATAATAATATTGCAGTTATCATCCATTACCAAGGACTGTTTAGCAATGGAGGGAATCTTTCTTTTGGAAGCACTACATTGGGAATCGATGTTGGTTTTTTTGGCTACAGATGAATTAAATTGATTTCCACAATACTTCCGCTTACCAAAACCCCTTTTTCTTGCCATCTTGCACAGAAACAATATCAAAAACAAATTATTCTTCAACAAAAAATACTTTTTCTAGTAAAAAGAAATATCTTTCAAAATCAAGTTCAGTAAGCACATGGAATTACTGTTTGTATTTATAGAATATTCTATTTGACATGTGCTACAGTGCTACATAAGAAACAGTTACAGTTAGTCTAAGGAAACGCTAAAATGAAAAGTAATTAAAATTTAAGTTTTAAAATAATACAACATTGCAAATTGAAAATTGCCTTAGAATAACACGTGTCAAAAAAGGGGTGTGGCATATTTGTTTATTTATTAATTTTGACATTTAGATCACTAAATAAACGAATTTTTTCAAAATTTTGGTATCAAACGATAGGTAATGACGTCGTCTACCCAATAAGATAAAAAACAAAAAACCGATTTTTTGGCTACATTGGTAATCTTTTCCCTTGATCTAAAGTTACACAAGTAATGGTGAGGCTTTTGACTGTTTTTCTAAAGAACTGACGTGGTTAGAGCAACCTTCGGATGCAGATCAAACTGAACTATTGCCTTCAAAAAGACTCCGGGATAGAGCAGCGAAACAAAGATTATCAAGATTATTGCAACAAAAACTCATTTCCAACAATTATGTCATAAAAAAACATTAAAAGTCCTGTATTCAATAAACGAAAATCATGTACTCTTTATTGTTTTTTACAACTCTCTTTTATCCGGTATTGTCGCTTAACCGACCTACCTTTGGTCCGAATTAGGTCGGTTAATCGAGATTCTATTGTTTAGGAAATGCATTCGATTTATAATACTTAATAATGTTATTGTGCTCGTAAAAAGTGTGGATTTGACACTTTTTACGAGGTATATAGGTTCCATAAATGCTGCATTTTTAGCTATTTCTTATCTGTAGGTATTTTTGAGAACGTTGCCTTAAGTTTTAGAAGGGACATACAATTTTTCAACATTTACTTCAGAAGCAAGAATTTTGACAACGAGTAAGCGATTTCTGTTAATACAGATTGATTAAATAACCAATTTATAATCTTAGAAAGTAATAACCACACTATTTTTTTACTTTCAATTTTCCATTTGTTAACAAATGGCAATTAAAATATAGAATTATTATGTAAAAAAAAAACGATTTTTTTTCCCTTTTGCATTTCTCTACATTTCGGAACATTCTCAGAGGTACAGAAAAATGTATGTCTGTGGTCAGCATAACTCCCGAACGGATTACCAACGATGTTCAAATTTTGTATACAGTTTAGTGGTGACCGTGGGACCTACCATTAAGGCTTTCGTCCAAATGGCGCATGCGCAAAAGGTTTTGTGTACAGATGGGACCTGCCATTAAGTTTTTGTCCAAATGGTGCATACGTCTAATGGTGCATGTCATTAAAAAAATCAAGTTCTTCAGCAATTGCTAATTAACAATAGTAATCCCTCGAGCATCTCCCAAAAACGACAGAGAATTGTTTCTCCTCTGACTTACAAGAAAAGATGATGTAAGAATTATTGAAATACATGACGCCAAATTTCTCATTTTGAAGTGTTTTTTAGGCTCATGGAAGAATTATCGCCAAAAATATCGCCAAACTGGCCATTTCTTTTGAGATGCAATTGAAAGTTGAGCGACGTTCCCCTAGTTTATCAAATATAGATACTATAATGTACTAATCGACATGTATTAAACTACTGCTTTTGAATTTTGTTTCTATGTGACTTGTTGTAAATAAACGAGGAAACATATTTTCAAGACATCTAGCTTTTGTTACAATTCTGTAGGATTTTTAATATATTGTTGCGTGGATGGGTTCGAAAGATTTGAAGCCAAAGCAGATCAAAACTTGCAGAAATTTATTCCAGTATAACTCTTCACAGATTCCTTTACAACTCCAGAACTTCTCGTTCTAGTAGACTCAATATAGCCCTTTTCACAACAATAGAGCACAAAACAGCAGTTAAACTTGACAACACAACTGCTAAATCGCCGCAAAAGACAATGCAATACAGTTCGCTTTAGAACTACTCGGAATGTTCACTGAGACTCAGTAATTCCAGTCAACTAACTGACTAACCAATTTGGTTGATCTTATATAGGAAAGGCGAACATTCTTGAAACTTCTAGAGTTAGATATTTGGAGAACATTCCAGATCGCAGTCGAAAAGTAATATACATGTACATGGGGACCGAAAATGTCGCCAAATGGCCACCAAGGCGATTTCTCACCAATTTTGGAGACACAAATTAGTCGCCAAAACCGTCGCTAACTTGACTCTAACCCCTCCAATTTGGCGAGATTGCCATTACCATAATGTTAAAGGCCCTGCTCCTTGTAAAACTCGCTTCCCAGCGTTATCTCTGTAAAACTCGTTATCAAGCATCAAGAGACTCATTGCAGGAAAACAAACTAGTGCACTGCCTTATGCAAAATGTACATAAATTTTCCTATTTACAAAATTAACACTATGAAATATTCACAAATATACAAAAATTCGTAACCTTATGTTATCAGATTCCATCAAATAAAACAGTTTTACTATTTTGGGAATATATATTTTCAAACAAGTGAATCTTTTCTTTACTATCGCAACAGTGTTTTAGATGGAAATAGCTTTAAGAGGGAAGTTAAACATGTTCTTGTCCCATAGACTTTAGCCATAACTTCTGTCAAAGCTTTAAAACATCTGAATTTTTACACCAAGTAAAACGACATCAATACTAAATTATCAACAATACTTGATGGATAAATGACTGAGTGTTTCTAGTGCTAACATTTGAAAAGTTTTAAAAGTTTGCTCATAAAAATGTTAAAAAATTAATAAATATCAAATTGTAGTTGTTTATATTTTTATAATTTTTTTAAATGCTCCTTCATCTCTTTTTTTGTTGCATCTAGTTAAAATCATATATTTAAAGTGATACTTTGGAAGATGTTATGGGAAAGAAAGAAATAAAGAAAGAAAGAAAAAAAAGAAAAAAAGAAAAGAAAGAAAGAAAGAAGAAAGAAAAAATGAAAGAAAAAAAGAAAAGAAGGAAAGGAAAGAAAAAAGAAAAGAAAGAAAGGAAATAAAGAAAGGAAAAAAAGATAAGAAAGAAAGGAACGAAGGTAAGAAAGAAGGAAGTAAAGAAAGAAGGAAAGAAAGAAAGAAGGAAAGAAAGAAGGAAAGAAGGAAGGAAAGAAAGAAAGAAAGAAGGAAAGAAAGAAGGAAAGGAAGAAAGGAAATAAATAAATAAATAAATAAATAAATAAATAAATAAATAAAGAAAGAAAGAAGGAAGGAAGGAAAATAAATAAATAAATAAATAAAGAAAGAAAGAAAGAGAGAAGACAAACAAACAAACAAATGAGTAAATACTAAGCATTATCTCTATGTGACAGGGACATACTAACATTTCCTCTTTGACTTTTATTGAACGCACACGAAGAATGCTTTCGCGTTGTCGTCATCTGGATTGTATAGTTTGGATACACAATGATACTTAATACAAGTCTTCTTGTTGCCTCCATGTCAGCTATTGTTACTTCATTACTCTGCAGCTGTTCCATTAACGTCAACTAATGAGATTTCCTCCGCCCACAAATTAAATTAAATGCAGGCGATTGAGTATCCTTCACTATGCTCGCTACTAATCTTAAGTAAGCGAGATTTTTATTAAAATAAATTATCGATATTTAGTTGCAGATAAACGAGAAATATTTCGTGTTAGAATCATCGATATAGATAAACTGCTTAACGCTGGGAAAATGAAGCAGTTGCCAGACAGTTGGGTGGATGAAAAAATACGAATTGAAGAGGATATAAAATAAAATCTTGGGTGTACACAGCAGAACTTTCAATAGCAGACCTTAAGTAGTAATAATCTGCAAAAAAATATTATTTATCTGGAATGGAGCTACTACACATACACATTAAAATGTTTCCATTTTGTAGATTTTTTTTTACATGTGTAGTTTTTGTTATTTCTCCTTAATTATTTTCCTTTATTTTTAGTCCTGTATCCAAAGTTAAATAATACATACATCGGGTAATGCTTTTAAAAAAATCAGGAAAAAATATTGAAAAATGAAAATCTTGGTGACTGTTTCTACGAATTAACCCACTGACGGTCATGCACGTATATACGTCATTTGATTCCCAGTTTTTCCAGCAATGCACAACATTTTTAAATTTATAAATGAAATTTTAAATAAAACATTTTTTAAATATTTTTATTAGGATGATATTTTAAAACCTATCTAAAACAGAATAAATAAAAAATAATTAAAAAAAATTATGTATTTGAATTAGAAATATAATTTAAAAACTATTACAGGGAAAACAACTGTAGAATTTTGTCCATTCCCATGACCGTCAATGGGTTAAGGTGAGTAGTTAATCCTGAAAACTCTTTTTTTTTTTGTTAAAGGCATGCTAATAAAATGCTATCTTTGCTGAAAAGTAAGTTAATTATTTTATGTATAATAACAAAATCCATTTTGTTTAAAGCCTAGATTAGCAAGGATATAAGGGAACAAATTTCAATAATTTTACTTCCAATATATTAGTGTCCTTCATTTAGAAAGATTTAGTTAAATGTCTCGTATTTTATGACGCAATTCCGAATTGAACAATTTCGGATGATTATAAAAACTGTTTATAGTTTTGAAATAATACTAACACTTTTGAGAATTTAATATGGCGTTTTATTAAAATTAATTACATTGTAATAGTTGAGTGAATTTTTAATAGTACTATATTGTAAAAGAATATATAAGCTCTACAAAATACGTTTTTTATTTGATTGTGAAACACTGATTGTCAGTTTGAAAACTTTGTTTCTTCTAATTATTTAGTAATAAAACACTGATTTCTTTATATATTTTTACCATTGAATGAGAAATCAAAGCATAATTTTTTTAAAAATAAATATAAGTGCAAAATTAATGTCAAATTTTTTTATTAATTACTTTTTCTAGAAAACATTAACAGAATATTTGGTTATAATGATTGACAAAAATCCAAAACTTCTTAAACGTGGTACTACTTAAAGAGGAAATTAATTTTGTTTTATTAAATTAGTAAATTATTGTTTCATTCATGATGCATCAAACAATAAATACAGATATTTAATATACTTTTCAATAGATTACTTACACACCAAACAAGTTTTTTAATTTATATAGATCAACTGTAAGAATTTATCACCTGTCAAAAATTTCGTCTAATCCAAACTATTCTTATTATCGTTTGCAAAAGTTTTAAATTTAATATACAGTAAGGTTCATTACTGTTTCTGAAAGGTCAATCCACAATTTCAAGCTAAAATTATAATGTATAACCCCTTTTATTTTAGCAAAACAAACATAATTCCTTGAACAAATACTTATATTATCTTAATGGTACATCAAACAATAAATACAGATATGTAATATACTTTTCAATATGTTACCTACACACCAAAAGAAGTTTTTTAATTTGTATAGATCAACTCCAAGAATTTATCATGTGTCAAACATTTCGTCCAATCCAAACTATTCTTATTATCGTCTGCAAAAGTTTTAAATTTAATATACTGTTAGGTTCATTACTGTTTCTGAAAGGTCAATCCACAATTTCAAGCTAAAATTATAATGTATAACCCCTTTTATTTTAGCAAAACAAACATAATTCCTTGAACAAATACTTATATTATCTTAATGGTACATCAAACAATAAATACAGATATGTAATATACTTTTCAATATGTTACCTACACACCAAAAGAAGTTTTTTAATTTGTATAGATCAACTCCAAGAATTTATCATCTGTCAAACATTTCGTCCAATCCAAACTATTCTTATTATCGTTTGCAAAAGTTTTAAATTTAATATACAGTAAGGTTCATTACTGTTTCTGAAAGGTCAATCCACAATTTCAAGCTAAAATTATAATGTATAACCCCTTTTATTTTAGCAAAACAAACATAATTCCTTGAACAAATACTTATATTATCTTCATGGTACATCAAACAATAAATACAGATATGTAATATACTTTTCAATATGTTACCTACACACCAAAAGAAGTTTTTTAATTTGTATAGCTCAACTCCAAGAATTTATCATCTGTCAAACATTTCGTCCAATCCAAACTATTCTTATTATCGTCTGCAAAAGTTTTAAATTTAATATACTGTTAGGTTCATTACTGTTTCTGAAAAGTCGATCCACAATTTCACGATAAAATTATAATGTATAACCCCTTTTATTTTAGCAAAACAAACATAATTCCTTGAACAAATACTTATATTATCTTCATGGTACATCAAACAATAAATACAGATATGTAATATACTTTTCAATATGTTACCTACACACCAAAAGAAGTTTTTTAATTTGTATAGATCAACTCCAAGAATTTATCATCTGTCAAACATTTCGTTTAATCCAAACTATTCTTATTATCGTCTGCAAAAGTTTTAAATTTAATATACTGTTAGGTTCATTACTGTTTCTGAAAAGTCGATCCACAATTTCACGATAAAATTATAATGTATAACCCCTTTTATTTTAGCAAAACAAACATAATTCCTTGAACAAATACTTATATTATCTTCATGGTACATCAAACAATAAATACAGATATGTAATATACTTTTCAATATGTTACCTACACACCAAAAGAAGTTTTTTAATTTGTATAGATCAACTCCAAGAATTTATCATCTGTCAAACATTTCGTCCAATCCAAACTATTCTTATTATCGTTTGCAAAAGTTTTAAATTTAATATACAGTAAGGTTCATTACTGTTTCTGAAAGGTCAATCCACAATTTCAAGCTAAAATTATAATGTATAACCCCTTTTATTTTAGCAAAACAAACATAATTCCTTGAACAAATACTTATATTATCTTCATGGTACATCAAACAATAAATACAGATATGTAATATACTTTTCAATATGTTACCTACACACCAAAAGAAGTTTTTTAATTTGTATAGCTCAACTCCAAGAATTTATCATCTGTCAAACATTTCGTCCAATCCAAACTATTCTTATTATCGTCTGCAAAAGTTTTAAATTTAATATACTGTTAGGTTCATTACTGTTTCTGAAAAGTCGATCCACAATTTCACGATAAAATTATAATGTATAACCCCTTTTATTTTAGCAAAACAAACATAATTCCTTGAACAAATACTTATATTATCTTCATGGTACATCAAACAATAAATACAGATATGTAATATACTTTTCAATATGTTACCTACACACCAAAAGAAGTTTTTTAATTTGTATAGATCAACTCCAAGAATTTATCATCTGTCAAACATTTCGTTTAATCCAAACTATTCTTATTATCGTCTGCAAAAGTTTTAAATTTAATATACTGTTAGGTTCATTACTGTTTCTGAAAAGTCGATCCACAATTTCACGATAAAATTATAATGTATAACCCCTTTTATTTTAGCAAAACAAACATAATTCCTTGAACAAATACTTATATTATCTTCATGGTACATCAAACAATAAATACAGATATGTAATATACTTTTCAATATGTTACCTACACACCAAAAGAAGTTTTTTAATTTGTATAGATCAACTCCAAGAATTTATCATCTGTCAAACATTTCGTCCAATCCAAACTATTCTTATTATCGTCTGCAAAAGTTTTAAATTTAATATACTGTTAGGTTCATTACTGTTTCTGAAAAGTCGATCCACAATTTCACGATAAAATTATAATGTATAACCCCTTTTATTTTAGCAAAAAAAACATAATTCCTTGAACAAATACTTATATTATCTTCATGGTACATCAAACAATAAATACAGATATGTAATATACTTTTCAATATGTTACCTACACACCAAAAGAAGTTTTTTAATTTGTATAGATCAACTCCAAGAATTTATCATGTGTCAAACATTTCGTCCAATCCAAACTATTCTTATTATCGTCTGCAAAAGTTTTAAATTTAATATACTGTTAGGTTCATTACTGTTTCTGAAAAGTCGATCCACAATTTCACGATAAAATTATAATGTATAACCCCTTTTATTTTAGCAAAACAAACATAATTCCTTGAACAAATACTTATATTATCTTCATGGTACATCAAACAATAAATACAGATATGTAATATACTTTTCAATATGTTACCTACACACCAAAAGAAGTTTTTTAATTTGTATAGATCAACTCCAAGAATTTATCATGTGTCAAACATTTCGTCCAATCCAAACTATTCTTATTATCGTCTGCAAAAGTTTTAAATTTAATATACTGTTAGGTTCATTACTGTTTCTGAAAAGTCGATCCACAATTTCACGATAAAATTATAATGTATAACCCCTTTTATTTTAGCAAAACAAACATAATTCCTTGAACAAATACTTATATTATCTTAATGGTACATCAAACAATAAATACAGATATTTAATATACTTTTCAATAGATTACTTACACTCCAAACAAGTTTTTTAATTTATATAGATCAACTCCAAGAATTTATCATCTGTCAAGCATTTCGTCCAATCCAAACTATTCTTATTATCGTCTGCAAAAGTTTTAAATTTAATATACAGTTAGGTTCATTACTTTTCCTGAAAAGACAATACACAATAATCCGCTAAAATTGTTACGTATAACCTCTTTTATTTTAACAATACAAACGTAATTCCTAGAACAAATACTTTTACGCCACTCCAAGGAATTCGTTTTAATACCGATAACAAAGAAGTCTGACAAAATGATATGTTGCCAGAGATAAGCGGTCTATTCTTACCAAAATGGTTGCATTCCGTCTTTTCTTGAGCCATTTAATATTCCGAGTCAAGAAAGAAAATTGAATAAGCGTTGTTCGGATTTATGATATGGCCCCAAAGACCAGACACGGTATTATTGAGGTGACTTTCTGAAACACCCATACGTTTGGAATGATATATTTTATGATACATTTCGGTTCATTCCAAAAAAAAAAGTGTTTAGAACTTGAATTAAAGCTTATTAAATAATATTTTGTTAGAGATGAGTTTTTTTAGGCAGTTTTAAATATTTTCGAATTTGGTAGTTTTAAAATGGCACTGCGTTCTTAAAATTATTCAAAATATTTTCTAAACAAAGCTCATTTCGTTCAACACTCAGTGTTAAAAACCATTACCACAATTTTGAAACTTGATTTGTAAGGAACTAGTTTTTGTTTAGTTTAGTTTGCTCGGTTCCGGCTGTCAATTTCTGCCGCTATGAAGTGCTTATCACAGCCAAATACGTTTGAGCTACGATAAGATTGCAAGGTCGAAACCTTATCGTGCATACATAATTTTCCACTTATTGACTTATAAAATGTGCACCAGTATCCATTATAGTAAACACCTGAGTGCTGCGAAGCCACGACCGAACCCATGATCTACCATTCTTGAGCTCGGTGCCTTACACCGCCGGCCACTGAAACCGTCTAGTTTTTGTTAATGTTAGACTTTTTTTTACCAGATATAGCTTCAGTTTAAATCAAGTTCTTAAAACAAATAATGTATTTAAAAGTGCAAGGAACTTATTACAGTCTAATACATCTACATGGCAACTGATATGCCAGTTTTCTAACGCTTGTGAAGTATGGAAAAAAAACAAATGTTCGGTCCTTTTCAATTAAAGAAGCATTTTTTGTTTCAATGTATACTGATATCTTAATAGTTTTTATCGTATCACGACGCTATGCTTTATCTAAAAACTATGGTAAAACTTGAATAATCAATATACACTTGATGAGAAGCCTTTGCTTCTCAATAATTGAAACTTTTAGAATATATTTACGTATTTATATAAAAACATAAAAAAATACGATAAATTTAAAATATTATGGAAATGAACTCTAGAAAAATGGCAATATTTTGATGTATAGGAAAAAAAGTTTGGAATATTTCTGAGAAAATTTAATAAATAAGAGTAGGTAGAAAATGAAAGTTCTGCACCCTGCCGGCGGTGCTTCAGTTCAAGGTCATTTTAAGGTCGTATCTTAGACTCGCTGCCTGGGGTAGAACACTAAATAAATAATTTCTCTAAGACTCCATCTTCAAATCACAGGCTAGCTAAATAGTTAAGTAATATTTTCAATTCTTATGGATTAAAACTTTAATGTCGATTTGCTCTTTGAAATACTTAAACATTTAAAGAAAAAAATAAATTATTGCATTTTCACCCATATGTATGCATAGGGTAATGAAAGCATAGCATTCGGACAAAATTTTTGTTGTTGATTTTTTTTGCATTTCTCCACGTTTTGGAACATCCTGATTTCAAAAAAGTTATCTAGAAAAAATGTCTGTGTGTGTATGTGGTCAGCACATTGATCTACAATATTCAAATTTTGTGTGCGAGTTGGTGGTAGCCATGGGACCTGCCGTTAAGGTTTTCGTCAAATTCGCGCATGCGCGTAAGGTAGCTGCCATTGAAAAAAATCATATTTTTCAGTAATTGCTAGAAAACGACTCAAACGATTTTGTTCAAAATCACTGTGGTAATGCCTATTAAGATGTTCTAAACATCCTCACCACCGAAATTCCCGTAAAAATGCTTTAATGGCGTAAGCAGTTGAAAAATGAATGCCTTTAACACAGAGTTCTCTTTCCTTGAGCATAACCTCATCAACGATCGTTTTTTTTTTTTTTTTTTTTTTTTTTTTTTTTATTATCTCTGCTTAGTTTTATTAACAAGAAAGGATATTATAAGAATTATCGATAAGCATATCGCTAAAATTCCCTTTTTTTTAAAGATCCATGTAAGAATTATCACAAAAAATATCGCCAAACTGGCAATTTTTTCCAAGTGACTGATAAAAATCAAAAAATGATAAATTACACAAATCCCCCTCAGCAATATAGTGTAATTGAAAGTTGTGCGATGTTTCACACTCATAGTTTATTTTAATTTTCTTTATGTTGAGGTGTATTTCGAAAATTATTCCTACAACTTGTATTCATTATTTTATATGTGAATTAAAAAAAAATAATAAATTTTAACGATTTAAATAGTTCGAACTGTAACTAATTAAAGCAAAGAATGACTAATTTAGTGCAAAACTTGACATTTATTACAAGCAGTTAATAAAATGTTACCAATATCTTTCAGTAACAGGTTTGATGAATGAGAAAAGGGAAAAATTCAAATTATTACTGAAAATAAACTAAAAAAATACCGAAAAATAAATGATGAATGGCATACTATATATTTCGAATAAGCCAAATGACAAATGATGATAGTTTAACTCTTCAGCGAACAATTTGTCGATTTAGGTCAGCATACTTTTACCGTTTCACTTTTTAAGCGCTAACCACTATACCGTTTGGTCGGCTTCACTTTTTAAGAAAACTACGTTTAGTTAAACTGTAAAATTATGAAACATTTTCGAAGAAATTTCTTCTTGGATTGTAAGTTTATTTTTGAATTTCCAATTAGTAAAATATTAGTGCACGTGCAAATTCAATCTTTTTACTTTCAATTACGCATATGTATACATAGAGTAATAAAAGTACAGCATTCGGTCAAAAAAAAAAATAAAAAAAAAAAAAAAAAATATATATATATATATATATATATATATATATATATATATATATATATATATATATATATATATATATATATATATATATATATATATATATATATATATATATATACATATATATATATACATATATATATATACATATATATATATATATATATACATATATATATATACTACATATATATATATACATATATATATACATATATATATATACATATATATATACATATATATATATATATATATATATATATATATATATATATATATATATATATATATATATATATATATATATATATATATATATATATATATATATATATATATATATATATATATATATATATATATATATATATATATCTATATATATAAGGCAAAGCCCTCACTCACTCACTCACTCACTCACTCACTCACTGACTCACTGACTCACTCATCACTAATTCTCCCACTTCCCACATAGTCACAACTCTGAAAATCGGCACAAATATCAACAATGGTAAAAATAGAAAAAGTAAACTATTCCGATCTCGATTAACACACTTTAAGGGGTCGAAAAGGGGTCAAACGTTCCAAACGGGGGACATTCGAAAATCCTACTTCCCACATAGTCACAACTCTGAAAATCGGCACAAATATCAACAATGGTAAAAATAGAAAAAGTAAACTATTCCGATCTCGATTAACACACTTTAAGGGGTCGAAAAGGGGTCAAACGTTCCAAACGGGGGACATTCGAAAATCCTACTTCCCACATAGTCACAACTCTGAAAATCGGCACAAATATCAACAATGGTAAAAATAGAAAAAGTAAACTATTCCGATCTCGATTAACACACTTTAAGGGGTCGAAAAGGGGTCAAACGTTCCAAACGGGGGACATTCGAAAATCCTACTTCCCACATAGTCACAACTCTGAAAATCGGCACAAATATCAACAATGGTAAAAATAGAAAAAGTAAACTATTCCGATCTCGATTAACACACTTTAAGGGGTCGAAAAGGGGTCAAACGTTCCAAACGGGGGACATTCGAAAATCCTACTTCCCACATAGTCACAACTCTGAAAATCGGCACAAATATCAACAATGGTAAAAATAGAAAAAGTAAACTATTCCGATCCCGATTAACACACTTTAAGGGGTCGAAAAGGGGTCAAACGTTCCAAACGGGGGACATTCGAAAATCCTACTTCCCACATAGTCACAACTCTGAAAATCGGCACAAATATCAACAATGGTAAAAATAGAAAAAGTAAACTATTCCGATCTCGATTAACACACTTTAAGGGGTCGAAAAGGGGTCAAACGTTCCAAACGGGGGACATTCGAAAATCCTACTTCCCACATAGTCACAACTCTGAAAATCGGCACAAATATCAACAATGGTAAAAATAGAAAAAGTAAACTATTCCGATCTCGATTAACACACTTTAAGGGGTCGAAAAGGGGTCAAACGTTCCAAACGGGGGACATTCGAAAATCCTACTTCCCACATAGTCACAACTCTGAAAATCGGCACAAATATCAACAATGGTAAAAATAGAAAAAGTAAACTATTCCGATCTCGATTAACACACTTTAAGGGGTCGAAAAGGGGTCAAACGTTCCAAACGGGGGACATTCGAAAATCCTACTTCCCACATAGTCACAACTCTGAAAATCGGCACAAATATCGACAATGGTAAAAATAGAAAAAGTAAACTATTCCGATCTCGATTAACACACTTTAAGGGGTCGAAAAGGGGTCAAACGTTCCAAACGGGGGACATTCGAAAATCCTACTTCCCACATAGTCACAACTCTGAAAATCGGCACAAATATCAACAATGGTAAAAATAGAAAAAGTAAACTATTCCGATCCCGATTAACACACTTTAAGGGGTCGAAAAGGGGTCAAACGTTCCAAACGGGGGACATTCGAAAATCCTACTTCCCACATAGTCACAACTCTGAAAATCGGCACAAATATCAACAATGGTAAAAATAGAAAAAGTAAACTATTCCGATCCCGATTAACACACTTTAAGGGGTCGAAAAGGGGTCAAACGTTCCAAACGGGGGACATTCGAAAATCCTACTTCCCACATAGTCACAACTCTGAAAATCGGCACAAATATCAACAATGGTAAAAATAGAAAAAGTAAACTATTCCGATCCCGATTAACACACTTTAAGGGGTCGAAAAGGGGTTAAACGTTCCAAACGGGGGACATTCGAAAATCCTACTTCCCACATAGTCACAACTCTGAAAATCGGCACAAATATCAACAATGGTAAAAATAGAAAAAGTAAACTATTCCGATCTCGATTAACACACTTTAAGGGGTCGAAAAGGGGTCAAACGTTCCAAACGGGGGACATTCGAAAATCCTACTTCCCACATAGTCACAACTCTGAAAATCGGCACAAATATCAACAATGGTAAAAATAGAAAAAGTAAACTATTCCGATCTCGATTAACACACTTTAAGGGGTCGAAAAGGGGTCAAACGTTCCAAACGGGGGTTCAACAATGGTAAAAATAGAAAAAGTAAACTATTCCGATCTCGATTAACACACTTTAAGGGGTCGAAAAGGGGTCAAACGTTCCAAACGGGGGACATTCGAAAATCCTACTTCCCACATAGTCACAACTCTGAAAATCGGCACAAATATCAACAATGGTAAAAATAGAAAAAGTAAACTATTCCGATCCCGATTAACACACTTTAAGGGGTCGAAAAGGGGTTAAACGTTCCAAACGGGGGACATTCGAAAATCCTACTTCCCACATAGTCACAACTCTGAAAATCGGCACAAATATCAACAATGGTAAAAATAGAAAAAGTAAACTATTCCGATCTCGATTAACACACTTTAAGGGGTCGAAAAGGGGTCAAACGTTCCAAACGGGGGACATTCGAAAATCCTACTTCCCACATAGTCACAACTCTGAAAATCGGCACAAATATCAACAATGGTAAAAATAGGAAAAGTAAACTATTCCGATCTCGATTAACACACTTTAAGGGGTCGAAAAGGGGTCAAACGTTCCAAACGGGGGACATTCGAAAATCCTACTTCCCACATAGTCACAACTCTGAAAATCGGCACAAATATCAACAATGGTAAAAATAGAAAAAGTAAACTATTCCGATATCGATTAACACACTTTAAGGGGTCGAAAAGGGGTCAAACGTTCCAAACGGGGGACATTCGAAAATCCTACTTCCCACATAGTCACAACTCTGAAAATCGGCACAAATATCAACAATGGTAAAAATAGAAAAAGTAAACTATTCCGATCCCGATTAACACACTTTAAGGGGTCGAAAAGGGGTTAAACGTTCCAAACGGGGGACATTCGAAAATCCTACTTCCCACATAGTCACAACTCTGAAAATCGGCACAAATATCAACAATGGTAAAAATAGAAAAAGTAAACTATTCCGATCTCGATTAACCCACTTTAAGGGGTCGAAAAGGGGTTAAACGTTCCAAACGGGGGACATTCGAAAATCCTACTTCCCACATAGTCACAACTCTGAAAATCATCACAAATATCAACAATGGTAAAAATAGAAAAAGTAAACTATTCCGATCTCGATTAACACACTTTAAGTGGTCGAAAAGGGGTTAAATGTTCCAAACGAGGGATATCCGAATGTTCCTCTTCCAATGTAGTCATTTTTCTGATATTTTTTTGCAAATGTTAAAAAAATAAGTCATTCCAATATCGATTAACGAATTTTTAAGGGATGAAAAGACGACGCAACATTGAAACTATACGAGGATTAACTTAATGTCTAATTAACTTAATTCCAATACAGCTACTACTTTGAAATTTAGAACTAAGAGCAAACATAAACACAATAAACTATTCCAGTTTACTATTCACAATTATAAATTTCGTTTAAAATGTCAACAAAGGAAAGTTCCTATTTTGATAAATCAATTTGTCGGGATCGAAAAGGGAGCAAACGTCTGAAGTGTAGAATACATGAATGTCTTTTGATCGCTAAAATGCTAATGGTAAAATTTCGTAGCGCAGCACGGGTATTCAGCTAGTATATATATATATATGTATATAAATATATATATATATATATATATGTATATATATGTATATATATATATATATATGTATATATATATGTATATATATATATATATATATATATATATATATATATATATATATATATATATATATATATATATATATATATATATATATATATATATATATATATATATATATATATATATATATATATATATATATATACATATATATATATACATATATATATATACATATATATATATATATATATATATATATACATATATATATATACTACATATATATATATACATATATATATACATATATATATATACATATATATATACATATATATATATATATATATATATATATATATATATATATATATATATATATATATATATATATATATATATATATATATATATATATATATATACATATATATATACATATATATATATATATATACATATATATACATATATATATATATATTTATATACATATATATATATATATATATATATATATATATATATATATATATATATATATATATATATATATATATATTTTTTTTTTATATAAATATATATATATATATATATATATATTTTTTTTTTTTTATATAAATATATATATATATATATATATATATATATATATATATTTTTAAATTTTTTTTTTTAAATAAATATATATATATTGCATTTCTCTACGTTTTGGAACATCCTGATTTCAAAAGAATGATCTATAAAACAGGTCTGTCTGTTTGCATATGTGTCTGTGGTCAGCATAACTCCCGAACAAACTGACCTACGATGCTCAAATTTGAGATCAGGGTTAGTGGTGACCATGGGACCTACCATTAAGGTTTTTTTCAGAATCGCGCATGAGCATAAGGTAGCTGTAATTGAAAAAATTATGTTTTTCAATTATTGCAAAAAAACTGCTGCAACGATTTTGATAAAAATAGCTGTGGTAATGCCTCTTAAGGTGTTTTAAACATCCCCACCTCCAAAATTCTCGTAAAAATGTTTTAGTGGCTTAAAAAGTTGAAAAACGAATGCTTTCAACACAAAGCTCTCTTGCCTTGAGCATACCTCTTCAAGGATTGTTTTTTCTTCTCCCCTCAGTTTCCCTTATAACAAAGGATAATCTAAGGATTATCTAAAAATATATTGCCAAAATTATCATTTTGGTGTAGTGTTTTTTACCATTTCCTCTAAATGAATGATGAAAATATAAAAACGGTATAAAACATAAATTGACATCAGTAATATCGTGTAATTGAAAGTTGTGCGATGTTCCACACTTCTAGTTTAAAATGGCAGTACTTGACAAACTACGAAACTTTCCAATACGGACTTGGAAATATTCCAATACATTTATGAAATAAATTATAAACATGAATTCGAATTCTCTAATCGAGGCTAACTGTTTTTTAGATTATTTAAAAATGTCATTTTACGCTCTTATGAAAAATTGAATAAACGACAAAAATGAAGGCACTGTAACTATGGATATTCTATAAAATGTCTTTTTGATTCGATAAAATACTATAACCCTAGAATTGCAATACTTAGAATTAACACAAAGGCATAAAGTGAATTTCAAACTTAAACTATTGGTTTAGTTTGAAAATTTTTTTTATTTAAAAAGATGAAATTCATTTGCCGAAATGGCGATCAATTTTAATTCTTATACTTGTGAAAAATCGATATTATAACTTAATATACGAAAAAACTTCACATTCAAGAAAACTATTTCCATTTGTTTTTATAATAATTTTACATACATTTTGTGCATGCACCTGATTGGCTAAAAAGAAGTATGTCTTTTAGGTGCAGGACTCCTAGACTAGAGGGCCGACCAAAAGGTATAGTGGTTAGCATGCTAGCTCCTAGGCCGCGAGGTTGCGGGTTCCGAGTCCCGTGTTAGGCATGGGTGTTTGTAAATGTATGTTGGCTTGTCTAATGACGAATGTTTCGACGCATTGTAGCCCTCGTGTTGCTGACGTCGCCAGATAATCTGAAAAACAACCAACCTAGACTAGAGGAGATGCAAGTTGCCTTTTGCACCAAGCGGATTTTAAACCACATGGAGCATCCATGCCTAACTTAGGATTCGAACTCGGTACCTTTGGAATGCGTGGCTTGAACGCTAACCACGGAGCCATCAGGTGGTTAATTTAAATTCGTAACAAAATCATACCTTGTCTTAAATAATTTGTGATAAGGTATCCCATTTTAAGCGTTTTATTTTAAGCTTTTTATTTTTGTGTTTTGATTTCCAAAATATATTTTATGACTTAAATTTATATTTTATTGTTTGAAATATCCCTAACTGTTATTTTAAGTTTATTACACACACTAAGGCAGTGGTGAAAAAAAAGTGGGGGGGGGGGGACGCTCAAAATATGGTGATAAGTGCAACCTCTCCCCCCCCATCCCCTTTCATCATCTAGTAAAGTTGGTTGTTTGGTTTTTTTGTGATTATCTGGCGCCGTCAGCAACACGAGGGCTATAATGCGCCGAAACATTTGTCATCAGACAAGCCAACATACATTTACAAACATTCATGCCTAACACGGGACTCGAACCCGCAACCTAGTGGTCTAGAAGCTAGCACGTTAACCACTATACCGTTTGGTCTGCCATCATCTAGTAAAGAAACACTTCCTAACATTTGCATTAAACGAGGGTTCAAAATTTATTGTTATTTTACTGAATATTCGACGACTTAGTTTTTTTTTTACCTGGAAGTAAGATATAAAGTTAAGTAATAATTCCATGTTATAAACACAACTGTTTATTTAGATTTAAATAATACTTATAAATGTGGATACTTTCATGAGATTAAATAAATAGAGAATTCTAAAAAGTTTTTTTTTAAAAAAAAAATAGCTTACTTTTATATTAAACAAGAATAGAAATTTAACTTCAAAAAAGTTCCTCTAAATTTGAAAGTTGACAAATTGTGAGTGTATTTGTTTGTAAAATTACTTATATTTCGTATAAAGTAGTACACATTTTTAACACGCTTTTATTAGTTTCCGACTCTTTGTAACCGACTCTTTTGGACTCGATTTTGCCCTACTTTGAGCGATCAGATTTGCTTCAAACTTTGCACACTTGTCAAAGACCGATGACAATACAATAATTCAATAAGTTTGTACCTTTATCACAAGAATTAGCTCTTGTTGCCCTTGCGCCGTTAAATTCCAACCGACCAACCTTCTCCGGAATCGAACCCTGGTGTGCCGTTTGAAAGATTTGTCGGGTGAACGACGGTTATACAAAGCGTGTTTTTTTAGTCGCATTATCCTTACCAGGATCTTCAGGATTAGTGATTTTTCATATTCAGAGACACGGTAGTGTTTTGTACAAGTAATACGGCGTGTACTAAGGTATACATATGACTATTGGTAGGAACAATTGGAGAGTTTTGTACACTTAACTAAAAAAAGTTTAAAAAAAATTATAGTTTACAAAAAAAAAAAAAAAAAAAAAAAAAAAAAATTAATAGTTTAAAAAACTAAAAAACACGCTTTAATAGAAATCCAAACTAAAAAGTAGAAAATAATTAATAGTTTAAAAAACTAAAAAACACGTTTTAATAGAAAAGTGAACTAAAAAGTAGAAAATCATTTTAAATAAGTTTGAAATAAGAATAGAGTGATTAACAAGAAATATTTATTTTATCGTAAAAAAGAGTGGGGTGCTTGATGTCAATTGTTGTAAATATTTAATGACATATATTGGTAAAAGTAGAGCCATTATGAAAATATCTTAAAAAGCACCCCACGCTTTTTTACGATAAAATAAATATTTCTTGTTAATCACTCTATTCTTATTTCAAACTTATTTAAAATTATTTTCTACTTTTTAGTTCACTTTTCTATTAAAGCGTGTTTTTTAGTTTTTTAAACAATTAATTATTATAATAATATGATATATATATACCATAAATAGTTTTAAAGTTTTCAAATGTAAAAATAAATAACTTTTTCTCAGTGTCACTACATTTAAAGGTTAATGTTGTTTTTCATTAGTAGTTTTTAGGCAGATTGAGTGCTTTTAAAAGTGGGGGGATGGTTTTAAGTGGTTTTAGAAGTGGGGAGACGCATGGGTATTTTCTTGAAAAGTAGGGGACGCGTCACCCCACGACTACCCACACTTCTAGCACTGCACTAAGGAATACCTAGTCTTAAGGATATCCAAGTAAGAATTTTCCCCCTATACTTGCTATGTTACAATTTTCTAATCCAGTGCATTTAGAAACTACTTTCTATAAAACCTTGATATTTGGTGCGTAGGTACAAAAGTGATCACTTAATGAAATGACATAAATTAAAAACTCGAAAATAGCCTCGAATATATATTATTTTATATTTGAAAACCTTACGTCAATGCACATGAAGTGGCTCCACCTGGTTTTGTCTTTTGCTATTTTAATTTTTCTTTATAATAGACGGACATTACATGAATACATGTTGCCGACCAAACGGTATAGTGGTTAGAGTGCTAGCTTCTAGACCACAAGGTTGCGGGTTCCGAGTCCCGTGTTAGGTGTTTGTAAATGTATGTTGGCTTGTCTAATGACGAATATTTTGGCGCATTATAGTCCTCGTGTTGTTGACGGCACCAGATAATCTGAAAACAACCAACCATGAAAACATTTTATGTCATATCATTAGGTCATCTGTTTTGTACCTACTCACCAAATGTCAAAGTTTTATAGAAAGTAGTTTCTAAATGCACTGAGCTAGAAAATAGTAATATAGCCAGTGGTAGAAGGGGGGAACAAAAAAGTGGGGGGGATGCCCAAGAGTTGGTGACAAGTGCGAGCCGCCCCCCTCCCTCACCAACGATACATTTTATTATTTCGTATATTATAATAAAAATACTAATTATTAAGGGAACAATTTTTACTTCTTAACACTAACATTGAACAAGGGTTCAAAATTCATTGTTATTTTAATGAATATACTTGGAAGTAAGAGTGAAGTAATGATTCAACACATTTTATACATTACTGTTTATTTAGATATAAATAGTGCTTCAAAATGTGCATAATTTCATTAAATTAATAGAGATCCCTAATTTTTTTTCCCTAATCCCCTGTTTTTTTTTGTTTTTAATAGCTTGTCTTTTTATGAAACAAGAATAGAAATTTAACTTAAAAGAAAGTTCCTCCGAGGTTAAAAGTTGGCCAAGTGTAACAGTATTTGATAATAAAAAAACTGTTACGAATTTTTGTATATTTGTAAATATTTCGTAGTGTTAATTTTGTAAATAGTAAAATTTATAGAGATGTATTGTGTCTACTACATTTCGCATAAGGCAATGCAATAGTTTGTTTCACTTCAATGAGTCTCTTGATGCTTGATAACGAGTTTTACAGAGGTAACGCTGGGAAGCGAAGCGAGTTTTACAAGGAGCAGGGCATTAACATTATGGTAATGGCAATCTCGCCAAACTGGCGAGATAGAGCCAAGTTGTCGACGGTTTTGGCGACTAATTTTTGTCGTTAAATTTGGCGAGAAATCGCCAAATGTCGCCAAACTTGGTGACCATTTGGCGACATTTTAGGTCCCCATGTACATGTATAGGACTTTTCGACTACGATCTGGAAAGTTCTCCAAATATCTACCTCTAGAAGATTCACCTGTCCTATATAAGGCTGACCAAGAGAGCGGGGAAGTTAGTTGTTAGCTGAGTCCGGTAGTTGACTGGAATTACTGATTCTCAGTGAGCATTCCGAGTAGTTCTAAAGCGAACTGTATTGCATTGTCTTTTGCGGCGATTTAGCAGTTGTGTTGCCAAGTTTTTAACTGCTGTTTTGTGCTCTATTGTTGTGAAAAGAGCTGTATTGTGTCTACTAGAACGAGAAGTTCTGGAGCTGTAAGAGAATCTATGAAGAATTATATCGGAATAAATTTCTGCAAGTTTTGATCTGCTTTGGCTTCAAATCTTTCGAACCCGTCCACGCAACAATACTTATATCTTTATTATACAAAGTAATATAATACATTTTTGATATACAATAATTTTTTTTAAACTTTTGAAAACTATATATCACTTTTTCTCGGTGTCACTACTTTTTTAGATTAATGTTATATTTTTTTAGTAGTTTTTAAACGGATTGAGTGTTTTTAAAAGTGGGGGGATGGATTTCAGTAATTTTAGAAGTGGGGTATTTTCTTGAAAAGTGAGACGACGCTTCACCCCGCTTCTACCCACGCTTCTAGCACTGAATATAGCGAGTGTATGGAATGACCCTTTCTAGAACTTACTGTTAATAAAAGAACTAAGATGCTGTAAGAAGAATATTCCTAAAAATTCCACTAAATTGTAAGGGATTACACTAACATAATGCTCTTTCGAGAGCTGAATTTGACTCCAAAGTTTTAAAGTCTTCTTGGTATATAATGGATGTTTCTCCAAGATTTCGTATCAGAAATATAGTTAAAGTTTTGCTATATTTCGAAGAAAGTTCAAACTTATAAGAGACTTTCGTTTTCGGTATTTAAGGAAAGCAGCTCAAGCAAATAAACATAAGATTTTAGTATTTCATTTCGCGATTTTCGAAATGCGCTTTTATGAGCCAGCGAAATAAATTGTATTTCCTGAAACGTTTACGGTACTTGACTTTTACGATGTTGGTGATGCGCGCGAGGTACTTTGGTATAAATAGAATTTTGAAAATACAATTTATAGGAAGAATTTTAATTTTTTTTTTTTTTAAATGGAGATGTTGCATCTTTCTTGGAGTGTTAAAATAAAAAACTAGGGGTGTGGAACATCGCACTACTTTCAATTACACTATAATAATAACGTGGGCTTGTGTCATCTACAGTATTTATATTTTCATCATTCATTTAGTAAAAATGGATTGCTTGGCGATATTTCTTGCGATAATTATTGTATGGCTTTTTTTTTTTTTTTTTTAAACTTTCGCTAGAATGGGGATTTTGGTGGTATACTTGTGGTGGTACGGCACTTCAACAGATATAGTGACTCATCTATACCACTCAACTCTGGACTGGTAGCGTCGAGCAAGCCACGCCCCTCCAGAGTTGTATAAAAACCGAAGACAGTCTTTCAATGTTAGCTTCGTATCTCGAGATTATGATTATGTTTAGTTAAGTTATTTTAATTCTTAATTGTTAAGTTTAGATTAATAAAGTTTACATGGTTATCAAACTTGGAGTCAAATTTAATCAATATAGACAGCATGGACCTAACTCCAAATACTTTTCTATAATTCTTATATTATCTTTTCTTATAAGTGAAATTGAGGACAGAAGAAAAAACGATCGTTGACGAGGTATGCTAAAGGAATGAGAACTCTGTGTTAAAGGCATTCTGTTTTAAACTCTTTACGCCATTAAAGCGTTTTTTACTGGAATTTCGGAGGTGGGGATGTTTAGAACACCTTAAGAGGCATTACCGCAGCAATTTTTAATCAAAATCGTTAGAGCCGTTTTTTAGCAATTACTGAAAAACGTGATTTTTTCAATGGCAGCTACCTTATGCGCATGCGCGATTTTGACAAAAACCTTAATGGTAGGTGTCATGGTCACCACTAATCCGCACAACAAATTTGAACATCGTAGGTCAATTTTTTCCGAAGTTATGCTGACTACAACACACACACATTTTTTCTGCATCACTTTTTTGAAATCAGTATGTTCCAAAACGTGTAAAAAAAAAAAAAAAAAAAAAAAAAATTTTTTTTTTTTTTTTTTAAACCGAATATTATACTTTCATTACCCTATGTATACATATGGGTAATTGAAAGTAAAAAACTATTTCGATGTAAAATTAGATTTTAAAGTCTTTGTATCAATTTTTCAAAAACCACTATTTTTACAATATGGTTGTCAAAAATTGGAATAATTTGGAATAATGTTGTTAAGTCCGTGAATGTATAGAGTTTTAAGGTATCCGATTACGTACGGCGCAACGCTTTTTTGAAAATGGATTATTGAGTACAGTTTATTTTTTTTTGGATTTTATTATACAAAAGTCTGAAGTAAAGCAAAAAATTAATCAAAAACAGTTTTTTCAATAAAAATAAAGCAGTTTTAGACAAATTTTAAGAAAAATTTAGTAGAAAACTAAAACGCGCTACAAAAAGATCTATCATACCAATCCTAGGTGCCTTCTACAACCATATATTTATGATAGTAGAGAGGGGGCAATGAACCGAAAATCAAAGAGATATTCTAAACAGTTAAAAAAAATTGAACATTGTCCATTCGTTTTTATGAATTTTGTAAAATTTATGTCTACCATTCTAAAAAACTGCTATACATTAAAAAGTAAATAATGCTAATGTTAAATTTCTGGTACATTGCCTTATTAATATAGTAATAAATATTTTCTGAAAATTTCATACAGAAATCTCTACAACTTTTAGTGAAATCATGTTTTGCGAGCACAACATTTAACGAAAAATTCAACGCGTTTTAAGTTTTCATTGATGTTGAACTTTATACTTAATTTATGTTTAACTTAATAACTTCTCTTCTAACTAACGCAAATAAAAAGTAAAGACTGTTTTGGAAAGTTAAAAATATGGGCAAAAAAGTTAAGGAATATAATTTTTTTTTTTTTTTTTAAATTTCTTAAAAATTGAATCTTTCAACGTAGTTGAATACTTTAAGTTGGTTGATTGTTTTCAGGTTATCTGGCGCCGTTAGCAACACGAGGGCTATAATGCGCCGAAACATTCGTCATTTGACAAGTCAACATGTATTTACAAACACCCATGCCTAACACGGGACTCGAACCCGCAACCTCGCGGTCTAGAAGCTAGCACTCTAACCAAGGCGAGTTTGAGTATGCCCAAATATGTGACGTTGTACGGAATAGTATTCCTTATATTAATAGAGATATCAAAATTAAAACTGTAATGCTAGAGAAGTTTTCTTACCCAACTTACCAACATTTTGGTTTATAAAAAAACTTCAAAATGTACATTCTTGATGGTATTGCCCGTCTCATCAGGAGAAAATCTTTTGCGAGATAGTCTGGTTGGTAGCAGTCGATATAGAAACAAGATTTGCCTATTAAGAAAAAAGGTTATGCATGTGTAGTGGTCACTTTTGTCTAGTGGTTAGCGCGCTTGTCTTCTGATCTAGGAGTTCCTGGTTCCACTCTCCGTTAGCGCACACCGCGACATTGGTGAAAGATGTTTGCACACATCAGTGGCTCCATCTACTGCGCAACTTCCACACTACCATCTCAACATCTCTCTGGCGAATCACTGCCACACGTAACGCACTCAACCCACACGCAAGCAACTCAATGGACAATTCCCGCATTTTTTTTTTTTTTTTTTTTAATTTTCTATTTTTTATTATTATATTCTAAATGTTTCGAAAAGACCATAAACATAAAAATTTCTGCTCGATTCGGATTTTTTTTTTTTTTTTTTTTTTTAATTTGCGATCAAAATTACCTTGTTAGAGGCTGGCGAGAAAACGACTAATTTCGTTGGCATTGAACGTGACGTAAAGAGATCTCAAACATCTTTGATTGAAATGCAGCAGCGGAAACCAGATTTGCAAGTTTCTCGCAAGTCACGTAATAACCTGTACGGAATGTGGCAATGGGTCTACTAACGCCAACTTTTTTAACGATAACTATTCGGCAGAAGCCTCACGTAACCATAGAAACGTAGGGATCTATTTACGTCACGAATTTTGTTGACTGTTTTGATCGGACCGATTTTGGCTGGATTTTGGGGCACTTTCTTTTCTTAATATTTAAATAACTAATTTTTTTAAAGAAGTTTTGTTTAAATATTTGGAATTAGAAAGAAATTCTTCATAAATATGTACTAATTTCACTCGTTTTTTAAAAAAATGCTGGAATTGTCCATTGTTCCCCTCTTCAAGACTCATCGGGAAGGGGCTATGTAGTGGTCACTTTTGTTTAGTGGTTAGCTCAACTGTCCTCTGATTTAGGAGCCCCTGGATCGACTCCATGTTATCGCACATCGCTGCACATGTAAGATATTGGCATCGAAGAATGTTACATTAGAGCAAATGTGTCGATGGCTTTCTCATGGACATGACAAATTGGGCTTGTCTTGTTTTCATCACAACAGACAACGCTAGACTACCCGGTGGGAACTATTTTGGTGACAAACAAACAGGTGTGTAAAATGGAGCATGCATGAAAAATGTATGTATACTAAACTCCAACTTAACTTGACATCACTAGACGGTAGATCGTCACAGTGCTCATAAGTATTTAATCCATTTTGGCGGCGTGAAAGCATAATGTTCCGCCAAACCACAACCCTGTAGAGAACAAAATGCTATAAGGTTTGGCGAGAATTATGTCTTCACTCCGCTAAAATGGATTAACTGCCTATGAGCACGGTGAAGATCTATCGTCTAGTGATGTCAAGTTGGAGTTTAGTATAGACGGGATGGATTTTTAATGATAATGTCACTGTCCAACTTGTTTTATACTTGTTTTTGGGTTTTCAGATTTGTGTATATCTCAATAAAAGTTGTCGTAGATGAATAAAACTTAGACATATATATTTTATTCTTTTTTCTTTTACAATTTTTTTGGCTTTGGTCAAATTGCTCTAGCTAGAATAATTGATTAAATATACAATTTTAAAATTATTTATATGCAATGATCACTGTTAAAATGAAACACAGAAACATATGTTTTAATTTATAAGAATACTTGTAATATACAGAATATCTCATGAATGTTGGAATGGACATTTTATATTTTTAACTTAAATACTTAAATAAGCAATTAATTTCTTCATTGGAAGTAACATGGAAAAAAAAAAAAAAAAAAAAACCGTGTGATTATTTAAAATAGACAATTAACGGTTCATATAAGAAAATTTGTTTTGATGCATCTTTTTATTCTATTATAAAAATCAAAAACTAGCCTGTACCTATAATATTTTAAATACTGATAATGCTTTGATGGTAAAGGAATAAGGATGGTTTTTGAAAGCCATTTGTTATAAATAAACTATAAATACGAAGAACCTATATGATGGTATCCCAAAATAAACAGGAGCACCGAACAATTCGATCCTGAGGGAAAATAATCGAAAATGGAATAAATAAAAACTGTAATAGGTTTAGGGCAGAAGTACAGTTTACCCTGAGCCTTAAGTCAAAACCCATAAAAAAAAATTATTTTTTATTTTTATTTGGGTTTTATAAAACCTCAATTCATCAATACAACTGAACAACATCCGCGTACATATCGTTTTTTACAAGCAGGCGGAGCTGGCGCATGTCCACACAATGCCTTTCCAGCGCATGCCCAAACATTTATTAAGTGGGGACAGACACCGGACCACAGTATTGATCAAATAAAAACCGGTAGGGAACATCGATTCATCAATACAACTAAACAATATCCGCATACTTTTTTTTTTATACAAGCAAGCGGAGCAGGCGCATGCCCACACAATGCCTTTTCTGCACATGCTCAAACATTTATTAATTGGGGACAGACACCGGACCACACTTTTGATCAATTGAAAACAGGTATGGGACCATCGATTCCTCAATACAACTGAACAACATCCGCATACATCTACTTTGATACAAACAGGCGGAGCAGGCGCATGCTCACACAATGCCTTTCCAGCGCATGCTCAAACATTTATTAATTGGGGACAGACACCGGACCACACTTTTGATCAATTGAAAACAGGTATGGGACCATCGATTCCTCAATACAACTGAACAACATCCGCATACATCTACTTTTATACAAACAGGCGGAGCAGGCGCATGCTCACACAATGCCTTTCCAGCGCATGCTCAAACATTTATTAATTGGGGACAGACACCGGACCACACTTTTGATCAATTGAAAACAGGTATGGGACCATCGATTCCTCAATACAACTGAACAACATCCGCATACATCTACTTTGATACAAACAGGCGGAGCAGGCGCATGCTCACACAATGCCTTTCCAGCGCATGCTCAAACATTTATTAATTGGGGACAGACACCGGACCACACTTTTGATCAATTGAAAACAGGTATGGGACCATCGATTCCTCAATACAACTGAACAACATCCGCATACATCTACTTTGATACAAACAGGCGGAGCAGGCGCATGCTCACACAATGCCTTTCCAGCGCATGCTCAAACATTTATTAATTGGGGACAGACACCGGACCACACTTTTGATCAATTGAAAACAGGTATGGGACCATCGATTCCTCAATACAACTGAACAACATCCGCATACATCTACTTTGATACAAACAGGCGGAGCAGGCGCATGCTCACACAATGCCTTTCCAGCGCATGCTCAAACATTTATTAATTGGGGACAGACACCGGACCACACTTTTGATCAATTGAAAACAGGTATGGGACCATCGATTCCTCAATACAACTGAACAACATCCGCATACATCTACTTTTATACAAACAGGCGGAGCAGGCGCATGCTCACACAATGCCTTTCCAGCGCATGCTCAAACATTTATTAATTGGGGACAGACACCGGACCACACTTTTGATCAATTGAAAACAGGTATGGGACCATCGATTCCTCAATACAACTGAACAACATCCGCATACATCTACTTTGATACAAACAGGCGGAGCAGGCGCATGCTCACACAATGCCTTTCCAGCGCATGCTCAAACATTTATTAATTGGGGACAGACACCGGACCACACTTTTGATCAATTGAAAACAGGTATGGGACCATCGATTCCTCAATACAACTGAACAACATCCGCATACATCTACTTTTATACAAACAGGCGGAGCAGGCGCATGCTCACACAATGCCTTTCCAGCGCATGCTCAAACATTTATTAATTGGGGACAGACACCGGACCACACTTTTGATCAATTGAAAACAGGTATGGGACCATCGATTCCTCAATACAACTGAACAACATCCGCATACATCTACTTTTATACAAACAGGCGGAGCAGGCGCATGCTCACACAATGCCTTTCCAGCGCATGCTCAAACATTTATTAATTGGGGACAGACACCGGACCACACTTTTGATCAATTGAAAACAGGTATGGGACCATCGATTCCTCAATACAACTGAACAACATCCGCATACATCTACTTTGATACAAACAGGCGGAGCAGGCGCATGCTCACACAATGCCTTTCCAGCGCATGCTCAAACATTTATTAATTGGGGACAGACACCGGACCACACTTTTGATCAATTGAAAACAGGTATGGGACCATCGATTCCTCAATACAACTGAACAACATCCGCATACATCTACTTTGATACAAACAGGCGGAGCAGGCGCATGCTCACACAATGCCTTTCCAGCGCATGCTCAAACATTTATTAATTGGGGACAGACACCGGACCACACTTTTGTACAATTGAAAACAGGTATGGGATATGGCAATTGTCTACCAAACACCGATGCTAAACACCCACCTACTATTTCGCAGAAACCTCACGAAAACCATAGAAACGGAAGGATGTCGTGTCGTCACAGCTAGAGCGGATCGTTTTGATCGGACTGGGCTTCAGGGCAATTTCTTTTCTTAATATATAAGTAATTAATTTTATTAAATAATTTTTATTTAAGTATTTGGAATCAGAAAGAAATTCTTCATAAATATAAACTATTTTCACTGGTTTTTTAAAAATTCGGGAATTGTCCATTCCATTACAAGTCTAGAAAATCTTAAATTGTGATACATTGAATTATAATTCACTTGAACCTATTTTCTTGTACAACTGAAATACAGAAGAAAGAAAAAAAAAAAAAAATGGAAGGCTACCACATGATTACCTTACTATTCAATTCTTATCTTAAATCTATTAAGAAGATTTTTATGTTTATCTACAATTCTTGAATAAAGATAAGTGTTCGGTAAGTTCAAACTTTTAAGGACACATTATGCATTACAATAACGTGGTTTCTTCATATTATCCTAACAAGTAACAGGTTAGTAACTCGTTAAATTTTAAATAACAAAAAATCAATATCAAGAAATTGATGGTACTAATTTTTAACAAAAATTAAAAAATATAATGACTAACAAATATGTTAATATTCAACATAAATTCATGCAATTTCATAACACTTATTTACAATAAACACATGACAAACGAGATTTAAAATACACAATAACGAACAATTCCCGCATTTTTTATTTAATTCGAAATGTTTCGAAAAGGTCATAAACACAAGAACATCTGCTCACTGCTCTTTTTTTTTTTTCTTTTCTTTTTTTTTTAATTTGTAACCAAAGTTTGCCTGTTAGAAAAACGACGCAATCAGCTCGAAGCTAATGTGACGTTAAAAGATCTGTAATAACTTGGCTTTTGAAACGCCGCAGCGGAAACCAGTTTTGAAAGTTTCTTACAAATCCCGCCAAACCGCGCGGGGTATGGCGATTGTCTAAAAAAACTCACGCGAACTATTTGGCAGAAACCTTACGATAACCATGGAAACGGAAGGACCTCTTGACGTCACAGCTATAAGGTAGCGTTTTAATCGGACTGCGATTGTACTAGGTTTTCGGGTATTTTCTTTTCTTAATATTTACATAACTAATTTTTTTAAAGAACTTTTGTTTGAATATTTTAGTCCGAGAGGCAACTGCAATTTTTGGACCCCATCGAACATCATTCTGAATTTTTTATACAAATTGGTGAAAAGTGAGTAGATAACGAATCCACTGGTCTGCCGTGGCAAAAATGGCCGAAACTGATCAATAATCGACTTGGAATGAGTTGAACTAAAATCCGATTGCCAAATATGTCATAACTTGCCAAAAATAGAACAAACTTTTTCATCTGGCAACCCACTGCATTTTTATTTTCAATGAGAAAAAGCGCAAACGATTTCTGATCTTTGGCTCGGAAAACTTATATCTTTTAAAAGTAAGCCAAATTGGCGACATTAGTTACGTCATAAGTGATGTAATATTTTTTGCCAACTTGGCTCCCTTTTAATAGATGCAAGTAGACAGTCGCCAGATATCTGAATCGTCTGCAACATTCTTAATTGAAAATTAAAGAGTGAGGGTTACCAAATGAAAAAAAAAATGCTCATTATTTAGCAAGTTATGGCGCATTTGGCAGTTGGATTTAGTTCAACTTATTAAAAGTCAATTTTTGACCAGTTTCGGCCATTTTTGCCACAGTAGACCAGTGGATTCGTAATCTACTCACTTTTCACTAATTTCTATAAAAAATTCAGAATGATGTTCGATGGGGTCCAAAAATTGCAGTCGCCTCTCAGTCTATTTGGAATCAAAAAGAATTCTTCATAAATATAAACTAATTTCATTCGTCTGTAAAAAATGCGGGAATTATCCATTGTCCATCAACCATAAGTATAAAGATCACATGAATTGTACTTAGTATACTGCTAAAATTAGTGATTAAAGTCAAATTTATACATCATTCACATTAGAGAAAAAGAGTCTAAAACAAATATAAAATAATTACAAAATTATTTATATAAGTTTGGGCTTTTCTTCAAAGAACCTGGTTTTATTACTCACGTGAATATCTGATTTCGCTCAGTATATTCAATTAGAGGCATTTTAGTAATAAAATCAAATTCGTGATATATTCAGAGATATTCATAAGTAAATTGCTCTGAAAATCGATTTGTAGTTGCAGTACAAAACTGTCCTTTGTAAAATGACATAGCTGCCTTTGAAACTGTTATTTGTTTCATCGATATTATGCACGAGTATAGCATATGGTTCGTACGCTCACTATTCGAATATATAATAATTCGTACATTTTTTTACTATACACACAGTTGAAAGTCACTATACACACATTCTCTGACTATGAATTATATACAGAATATCTGTTTGCGATTTTACAGCAGGCATATTTATATAAAAAGTAGCTTTGATGTTTCCTTTGGGTCGAATTGATTTTCTACCTAAGCTTAATACAGCAATCGAATAAGTACTTTAAAACATACCATTGAGGGGACTGACATATACTGTCCTTCATACTAAATTTTCACTGTACATAAATTGAATTTCAGAAATCAGCACGCTGTCTATCACAAGGTTACTTCTCGCCACCTAGTCTAGCGATGTCTGTAGAGGGTTTTTTCAAACTTCTCTTGATAGGGCATTGATGCCACTTCTTGCATCCAACAAACCTATGCGAAATTGACGAGTTTCGTTTCTATAGCGACCGACATCGATCAGACTGTCTGGCGGGAGGTAATATCCTGATAGACAGGTACATGTTTCTACAACTGTCAAGTATTCAATGACAACCCTGTGTTGATCTTAGCACAGCCCACCTCTTGGCATCTTTTGGAATTCTCGCCAAACGGGTCTCGCCAAAACTATTCGAAATTCTGAAACCTGATTGGTTAATTAATATGTATTCATTTTTTCCCGTCATTTATGCTTCTGGTCTCTTAGGAGAAGGTTTTTATGATTTTACGAGATTCTTTATTCGGCAAATCATTAACACGTACCCTCCGCCGGCAATGGATTAGCAAACGCATTTATGGTAAGTCTTAATTTTTTTTTATAAAATATTATTATTTCTGGCCTTTAAGTATCGTTTTTTAATTGAAAAATAATAATAATAATAACAAATATTCAATTAGTAGTCAACTTGGCGAGATTTGAAATAAGTCGCCAAGAGGTGGGCCCATCTAAGATTTTACCCTAACCCTAATTGGATTTGCAATTGATTTGATATGAATGCAAAAAAACAACAACCTTCTCCAACGTATTAACACATTCAATGGAGGCAACTAACGAGAGATGAGGAGGAATGACGAATTCTAGTTGTTGAACTCATTCTAGTTGTTGAACTCATTCTAGTTGTTGAACTCATTCTAGTTGTTGAACTCATTCTAGTTGTTGAACTCATTCTAGTTGTTGAACTCATTCTAGTTGTTGAACTCATTCTAGTTGTTGAACTCATTCTAGTTGTTGAACTCATTCTAGTTGTTGAACTCATTCTAGTTGTTGAGCTAATTCTAGTTGTTGAGCTAATTCTAGTTGTTGATGAATGAGAGTTGTTGATGAATGCGGTTGATCAAACCCACACCGTTCTAATTGCTGTTGGGATTTATATGTCTACGTCACAATCGGTTGAATAAGTCATTTTTCTTTTTGGTATCCATCCTTTAATTTTTGGCATATACTTTGTACTTTTTGTCATCCATTTCAATCAATCATCCTAATTGTTGATGAACGAGGAGTTGTAGTAAATAAACGAGGTTGATGAATTACACACAATTCCAATTGCTGTTGGTTATTTATACGTATATGTCACAAACGGTTGAATAAGTGTTCTCTTACCAATCAGGACATTATAACTTCCAGATGAAGTTGTCACGTATCTGCAATAGTAATTGGTAAATTGTTCCAATGCAGGCCATCCCTTACGCCTAATTACTGCATTATAGTAATAGTCCGAGAGGCGACTGCAATTTTTGGACCCCATCGAACATCATTCTGAATTTTTTTATAGAAATTGAAGAAAAGGGAGTAGATTAGGAATCCACTGGTCTGCCGTGGCAAAAATGGCAGAAACTGATCAATAATCGACTTGGAGTGAGTTGAACTAAAATCCGATTGCCAAGTAGGTCATAACTTGCCAAAAATAGAACAAACTTTTTCGTCTGGTAACCCACTGCATTTTGATTTTCAATGAGAAAATTCTGATCTTGGCTCGGAAAACTTATATCTTTTAAAAGTAAGCCAAATTGGCGACATCAGTTACGTCATAAGTGACGTAATATTTTTTGCCAACTTGGCTCCCTTTTAATAGATGCAAGTAGACCGTCGCCAAATATCTGAATCGTCTGCAACCTTCTTAATTGAAAATTAAAGAGTGAGGGTTACCAAATAAAAAAAAAATGCTCATTATTTGGCAAGTTATGGCGCATTTGGCAATTGGATTTAGTTCAACTTATTAAAAGTCGATTTTTGACCAGTTTCGGCCATTTTTGCCACGGCAAACCAGTGGATTCTTAATCTACTCACTTTTCTCTAATTTCTATAAAAAAAAAAATTCAGAATGATGTTCGATGAGGTCCGAAAATTGCAGTCGCCTCTCAGTCTATAATGGTATTAAGATTCGTTGACAAAACAAGTCTCCTTACTTGTTTTATCGAATCGAATTCAGTTGATGAAAAAAATCTAATGATTGTTTTACAATCGTTCATGAATAAAAAAAAAAAAACACTGGTGAAGAAAAATTAAGCATTGATGAATGAAATAGAACTTCAATGTAAGTATTTGGCCGAAGCTGCCCGTGATGACAGAAGATGGCAATGACTCAATTCAACTTCGATTCCTAATGGTACAAGCAGTAATCAAATAAAGTTCATCCACTTGGAACAAGTTTATCCAACCTAGAAGGGACAGGACAGTGAGCCTTGTCTATATTTATCAATATATTTAATATTGATGCGTAGTGTAACTGAACCCGTTGTCAGACATGGAAAAAATTTACATTCTGGATAAGAGATTCCACATTTTCTGGGTTGCGTCTTTGTTGTTGGGTTATGACTCGGGTAGTTCCTTATCAGCAAGTAGTTTACCTAAAAAGAATAAGTGGTGATTAACTGTTATAGTTGAGTGTAGTAATTTCAAATAACAAGTGCTGGTGAATATTAACTTAAATGTTAGTAAAAAGAAGTAAAAAACGAGTTACGAATGTGAGAAGCCATTAACGCATATTTTACCCTGTATAGTGTAGTATATATGCCATACAACTCGAGAGTACAATTTTTGGGGAGTCAATAAAACCACATGAACCTACAGTTCAAACTATTTTGAACCATCCTGTATTCAAACCATTTTGAGTTAACCGTTAATGTAATCAATGCATTAGCCATAACACAAGATGGGTACAGTAAGCAATATATATATATATATATTGTTATGAATTTTTCCGCTGAGGCAATGATGGCACAGTTTTTACAGTATAAAAATATTTATTCTCTCTTCAGAAAACTCACAGAATTTATCCACAGGCAACAGTGTAATCGCTCACAAGCTTCAACACAAGCTTTAGCAAAAAACAACTTCGAACACAGCGATTATACAAGCTCACTTCAATAGGTAAACAAAGCGATCAGCTTTCATCGAAGTCCAAAGTCAATCTGAAAACTTTCCCGTTCTCCAGTCTTTTATATACAAGCGCGTGAGACATTCTCGAAATTTCCAGCCAATTCATCGGAAAAGAAATATCTCGAAACTTCTCGATTACTTTAGGTGTTGCCACCTTTTTCTAACTTGTATAATCGCTATTAATTAATAAATAAAATAAGATAAAAATAAATTACAATAGAATTTTGAAATAATACGTCACTATTTACAATATATACAGACAATTGTGCAACATTTCCCCCTTCTTAAAGACTGCACTTCCCGGACAGTGAAGTCCTTAAGCCATTCAATGACTTCTACCATAATATGGGGCTAGCCTATTGTAGTGTACAACTCTAGGTTTACAGGAAGGTGTCCGTTGAATTCTCACCACGACGTCGTTGATCTTCTTAAGGATCCCATACGGCCCTTCCCAGTTCGTCTGGAGCTTAGGGGAGAGTCCTTTCCGACGTTTGTCACCTTCCTGGAATGAACGGTCCATGGCCTTGGCATAGTACCGGATCTTCATGCGCTCTTTCATGATGTTGTTTCTCTCTCTGGCGAACCGATGTACGGCTTCCAAACGTGCCTGCAGATCATCTAGATACTGGACAGGCGAGGAAGGAGTGTCCTGTGGTTGTCCAAAGAGGAGGTTGCTGGGGAGCCTAAGGTCTCTTCCACACATCGTTAGAGATGGAGAAAATCCGGTGGTCTCGTGAGTTGCACTCCAGTATGCCAACAGAAGCGGTGAAAGTTTCTGATCCCCATCTTGCTGGTTATATGATTTTGAGATTGCGTCCGAATCATCCGCGGGTGCAGCTGATAGATCCCGGGACCTCCGTTCGATGCTTGTAACAGGAGTACGGATGTCGATTCCCTCGTCACTAACTTTGTCCATTTCCACATGAACCACTTCCTGGGAGGGTTTCATCAACGTCGCTTTCTTCGGTTCTCTCTCCGAGGCTGGAGAGGTACTTTCCATAGATGTGGACTCTTCAGCATTCTCTATGACATTGTCTTCATGAGCTACAATCCGATATACGCACAGCTCTTTCATGTCTAGATCGTGCAAAGGAACTTCGCCCCTCCATGTTTGCAGCTGGCTTCTCTCAAAATTCAGCGTAATTCCATTTTTCTTCAAAAAGTCTAGTCCGAGAATGCACGGATCTACAATTTCGGCAACATAAACGGTGTGCTTGTAGGTGTTAAATCCAAGGGCAATGTCCACTTGCAATTTCCCATGAACAGAGATATTACCACCAGACACAGTTTGTAGAGAAACAGAGGGCGCTGTGTAGAGGAGTCGGCTGTTCAGGCGACGAGCCACGTCCGTCCTTACGATCGTTACGTTCGCTCCCGAATCGACGATTAGACGACATGGAGTTCCGTTGATCTCCCCCTTCACGAATAAACCCTGGTTTCCTCCTTGTCGGGATGAAACGTGGAAACGACTGGTCGGGGCTTCACCTGTTCTACATTGCAGCTTCTGCCCTGCGAGATGACATCTTCCTAGATTCAGTTGTGGAGAATCCGTGGTAGTGTTATCCCTTCTCTTTTTCAAATCAAGGCAGTTTCGTCGTAGATGCCCTTCCCGTTTGCAGTGCCAGCAAACGACTCTGGTCCTTCGATCCCTGGCTCCGGGATAGCTTCTCATCATTCTATCAATTTTGCTCTCCAGTTCTCGAAGCTTACTGGTGACAAAGTCAGAAGAATCCTCGGCTAATGCACCACGCACATATCGTCGGTCTTTTCCAGAAGCTAGCTGCGCGGCTTCTACTCTCATGGCGTACACGAGGGCCGACTTCAGGTTTTTGTTTTGGGATAACCTTACCGCCTGCTGCACATCTGGATCTTGAATAGCGTCGATGAAATACTGCAGAGAAAGATCGTCTCGTACATCCGGGGGACAGTCAGGGAAAGCGAGGAGCGACAGTTTTTCTATATCCGATGCCAATTCTTGAAGAGTTTCATTGGCCTTCTGCTGTCTCACTTTCAATTGCAGTCTGTTGTAATCCTTTAGATGCTGCTCCCCAAACCTTAACTCCAACGCACTTGCCAGCGCCACGAATTCTCCCCGCTTCTCTTCAGGTATTGTCTGTAAAATGTCGGCAGCTTCACCTCGAAGAGATGCTGCGAGATGGAATGCTTTCGAAGTATCGTCTCAACCATTCGCAGAAGCAATAATTTCAAACTGCGTTTGATAAACGCGCCAAGACGACCTCCCATCAAAAGTGGCTACTTTGATGTTGGAACGTGGCGCAATGAAGGGAGTGGAAACATTATCCCATTTAGGCGTTGCAACGGTCATAGCTTCTCCCGTTTCAATTTTCCGTAGCCTTTCTTCAACAGCGTCATTAAACTTTTCCTGCTCTTCTTTCATGGTGGAAACCTTTTCTCCCAAGCAGTCAACTTTCCCATTAACCGCCTCAAAACTCTCACTGATTTCTTTTCTTACTTCACTCAGAACCTCTTCTTTTACCGATTGTAGAACACTTGTAGTAGTCTCTATTATCGTAGATTCCACCATTGTAGCCAGTTCGGATTGCATTTCTTCTTTAATCCCAATTATAGCAGCTGATGTGGATTCTTGGCTGGCGGCGATTGCGGCGGCGAGTTCGGCATTTGTCGTTTCTTGACGGGCTTGACCAGCAGCGATTGTAGCGGCGGTTGATTCTTGTCCGGCTTGTATTCCAGCAATCATTTCCATTAATTGTTTCATTTGGTCTTCCATCATTCCTCTAGTTGTCGGCATTCAAAATTACTAAATCCCACTTCTGACACCACTGTTATGAATTTTTCCGCTGAGGCAATGATGACACAGTTTTTACAGTATAAAAATATTTATTCTCTCTTCAGAAAACTCACAAAATTTATCCACAGGCAACAGTGTAATCGCTCACAAGCTTCAACACAAGCTTTAGCAAAAACAACTTCGAACACAGCGATTATACAAGCTCACTTCAATAGGTAAACAAAGCGATAAGCTTTCATCGAAGTCCAACGTCAATCTGAAAACTTTCCCGTTCTCCAGTTTTTTATATACAAGCGCGTGAGACATTCTCGAAATTTCCAGCCAATTCATCGGAAAAGAAATATCTCGAAACTTCTCTATTACTTTAGGTGTTGCCACCTTTTTCTAACTTGTATAATCGCTATTAATTAATAAATAAAATAAGATAAAAATAAATTACAATAGAATTTTGAAATAATACGTCACTATTTACAATATATACAGACAATTTGTGCAACAATATATATATATATATATATATATATATATATATATATATATATATATATATATATATATATATATGTATGTATGTATGTATGTATGTATGTATGTATGTATATATATATATATATATATATATATATATATATATATATATATATATATATATATATATATATATATATATATATATATATATATATATATATATATATATATATATATATATATATATATATATATATATATATATATATATATGTGTGTGTGTGTGTGTGTGTGTAATAGAAATCCTTTTTTAGAACCGACAGTTAAATTAATTCCTTTTTCCATAGCACAAAATCCTCTATAACCAAATCATTCAGCAACTTATTTATGATAACTGCCCACGTCAAATTAATGTGTAAGATCTTTGCAGAGTCAGCATTCTTGTTATTCATATCCCATAATTGGTATTCCGTTCTGGCGCCAACATACTTGCCTTCTCACTTCGATGTTTATGAAATACCCGTGCTAATTCAGCGATTCCCACGATTTTAACACGACGCTGTTCTCTGTTCGACAGTACTACGCATTACATTCTAAATCCTATCATCATGTTGTAAAGACGTACTCTCTCTCTCTGGTAAATTTTATGGTTTTTATCTTAATAAATGTTTTATAATATATATATCTTATATATATCTTATAATATATATATCTTATATATATCTTATATTATCTTATATATATAATATATATATCTTAATAAATGTGTAAGTACATTACATATATATATGTATCCGAACGATGACTATATCTTCGGTTCTAATTATTGTAGAATCTTGAGGTTTGCCCCAAAACATTTTGTTTACTATTTTCTATAAGTCTGGTGCAAAATGTTTTTCTTAAGGGGCTGTATACTAAGTAAATTTAACTATATCTTTAAAAATTCCAATACGAACCATTATTTTTTTATTCGATTTAGAGTACTTCGTTTATCCTAGATACCAAATTTCAGTTCATTATCTTAAGAAACACGTCACTTATGGTCGAAAATGTTTTGGCCGATCTTGAGGGCAAATTTCTTTATAGCGGGCTGAATCGAGCGTTTTACATGCTTCAAGGCGTAATCTATTACGCGGTAACTTGAAGTGAGCTTTTTTACATTTTTTCTAAAATACTGAAAACCAAAAGTTAAAATAGAATGAAGAAAATTCTGGAGGTGTTTTCAACTATGATAATTCTAATGGAAGTAGGGAAAAAAAAAAAAAAAAAAAAACATGCTTCTATTCAAAAAAGTTTTAAACCTGTTTTATTAATAATAATTAATTATTTAAACACTGTTTAATAGTTTAATACAAAAGTTGCATGTTATTTATGTTTAGACTTTGATAAATTATCGTTTAAAACAAAAATTGTTAAAATATACTAACTATTTAAGAATTTATTGCAAAAAAAAAAAAAAAATTCTATTTAACATTATTTTGCCCATTTTTCGACATCATTTAAATTACTAACCATTCATTGGAAAATTATGAAATTTGGTATTTAGGAGTTTTTTTTTTTTTGGTTTCTAAATCTAAATATGGTATAATATTATGGGGTTGCCATTGAACTTTTTATAGTTTGGCGGTTTAGTTTTAATATGTAGATGACCCATCATAATAAAATATTCTTATACAATTAATAAAGACCTTCCACGATTTACCAACGGTACTTGACTTTTGTTATTATTTTATCAATCAGAATATAATAGACCAGGGTTTCTTAACCTTTTTGGCACAATGGACCACTTTAAAAATTTTAAATATGTCACGGACCCCTCTGTGAAAAAAAAAAAATTGCTTAAACATCATTTATTACAAAATATATTCTGTTTTATTATTTAATTATTTTAATATTTTTATTTCAATAGTATAAAAAATTTGAAGAAATTAAAATTTTTAATGTGAAGGCTGTTGCTGCTTTTCCTTGATTAACAGATTGAATTGAGGGATGGTTTTCGACAAAGCAACGCGCATATCATCATGTTCGACATTCAGTCGAATTCGATGTTTTGTTTTTATTGTGACAAGTGTGGAAAATCCCCCTTCGCAAAGATATACTGTAGCAAACGGAATAATGGCTGACATAGCTCGTTTTACAAGCAATGGGTAGGCTTCTCTTAAAGAAGACCAAAACTCTCCAAGAGTTTTTGAATCGAAATCCATTTTTAACAAGGACTTTGTTTTCAAATCAATTAGCTCATCTTTGGCAAGGTTCATGTCATCGAAACAGTCAATATCACAAAGAAAAGGATTACGAATCCACAACTCATCTTTTATATTTATTTCATCCGAATTGGAATATTTTTCAAATGAAACTTTAAGTACTTCCAGGTGTTCACAGATTTCATTTTTCAAGTTATTCAATAACAAACTATCTTGCCGAGATCCATTTTCAAAAAGCACTTCGTCCAACATTTGAAAGTTTGCATATATCCCATTTTGAATTCTAATTTTCCAAAGTGACATTTTCAATAAAAATGCCTGTAGTTTCTCAGTGGCATCTATAATTGTTGTATCAGGCCCTTGAATTGAAAGACATATATCGTTCATGTGCGTCTTACCTCCAGGGCAGATTCAACGGAAATAAAATCGTGAATCAAGTTTAAAATTATACCGCTATTTCAAACTCAAACAAATTATCGACCAATGGAAAGGCTAAAACAAAAGAGAAATAAATGAGCATGTGCGAAAAAGCGTCTCAAATTCTCTTCTCCGGAGGAGTGGAAAAAGAAACAGGGTTGCCATACAGAGCGCGCTAAGGATGAAGTAGGTCCGGGTTACCACTGCTGGCTAAATATTGATGCAAACATTTTAAAAATTAGGATCAGTCGGCGGACCCCCAAAATATGACCCATGGACCCCCAAGGGGTCCATGAACCACAGGTTAAAAAACCCTGTAATAGACTGAGAGGCGACTGCAATTTTTGGACCCCATCGAACATCATTTTGAATTTTTTATAGAAATTGGTGAAAAGTGAGTAGATTACGAATCCACTGATCTGCAGTGGCAAAAATGGTCGAAACTAGTCAAAAATCGACTTTTAATAAGTTGAACTAAATCCAATTTCCAAATGCGCCATAACTTGCCAAATAATGAGCATTGTCTTTTATTTGGTAACCCTCACTCTTTAATTTTCAATTAAGGAGGTTGCAGAAGATTCGGCGGATGTGTGGCGATGGCTTACCTGCATCTTTCACAAATGAGCCAAATTGGCATTAAACATTACGTCATTAATGACGTAACTGATGTCGCCAATTTGACTTACTTTTAAAAGATACAAGTTTTCCGAGCCAGAGATCAGAAATCGTTTGCGCTTTTCCTCATTGAAAATCAAAATGCAGTCGTTTGCCAGACGAAAAAGTTTGTTCTCTTTTTGGCAAGGTATGGCATATTTGGCAATCGGATTTTAAATCAACTTATTCCAAGTCGATTTTTGATCAGTTTCCGGCCATTTTTGCCACTGCAGACCAGTGGATTGGTAATCTTCTCACTGGTCTCCAATTTCTATAAAAAATTCAGAATGATGTTCGATGAGGTCCAAAAATTGCAGTCGCCTCTCGGACTACAAGATATAGCCATCGTTCGGATTTTTTTTTACGTACTGTATCTACTACTTTTTACCTACTTTCCTTGCGCTGCATTGCTGGTCCTCTCTTGTCTGATGGACGAGAATGTGAGGAAATGGCTGTTGTGTCGCTTTTGTGCAGAAGGTGGCAACTGACGGATGGTTCGGATCTTCTCCAGGCTCCGCCACAGCAAGTTCAAGATCTGGAGAGATAATCAGGTCAATGTACTTATAAATATCGAACGACGGTGTTCAAAAACTCCCTTAAGACTAAAATTGTAAAAAGTGAGTTGTGGATACGCGAAATGCGATTGCGTGTTAGTCCGAGAGGCGACTGCAATTTTTGGAACTCATCGAACATCATTCTGAATTTTTTATTAGAAATTGGAGAAAAGTGAGTAGATTACGAATCCACTGGTCTGGCGTGTGCAAAAATGGCCGAAACTGGTCAGAAATCGACTTGGAATGAGTTGAACTAAAATCCGATTGCCAAATATGTCATAACTTGCCAAAAAGAGAACAAACTTTTTCGTCTGGTAACCCATTTTGATTTTCAATGAGAAAAAACGCAAATGATTTCTGATCTCTGGCTCGAAAAACTTGTATCTTTTAAAAGTAAGCAAAATTGGCGACATCAGTTACGTCATCAGCAACGTAATGTTTATTGCCAATTTGGGTCATTTGTGAAAGATGCAAGTAAGCCATCGTCACACATCCGAACCGTCTGCCACCTTCTTAATTGAAAATTAAAGAGTGAGCGTTACCAAATAAAAAAAAATAAAATAAATGCTCATTATTTGGCAAGTTTTTGCGCATTTGGCATTTGGATCTAGTTCAACTTATTAAAAGTCGATTTTTGACTTGTTTCGGCCATTTTTATCACGGCAGACCAGTGGATTCGTAATCTACTCACTTTTCTTTAATTTTTATAAAAAATTCAGAATGATGTTCGATGGGGTCCAAAATTTGAAGTCGCCTCTCAGAATATGTGGTAGTGTTAGCAGTACCTGTTATGACCATCGATATAGATAAATTACTAGATGGACTGATCCGACGGCAATGCAAGAAAAAAAAAATAAAGTTCATGTGTTTGATGATGATGGGTGGATGATTAACCAATCACAGTTCACTTTTAGAGTTGGGTGGGAATGCGAGACAGCTTGTAAAGGGCTATAGTAGATTTTTTTGGTTTGCACATTGTTGTTAATTAAGGTCTATTATTGACAATTCAACCGTTCACAACCCAAGATCTTAATTTCAATCCTCGGCAATCAGTATTTTTTTCGTAAACAAAATGATCTGGCAACGGCTTCAATTTTCCAGCGTTAAGCAGTCTATCCAGTTGTTTATCTATATCGATAGGTATGTCTTATAGATATTCCTTACATAGTGATGCATGTATATCTTATAGAGCAGGGGTTCCCAACCTTTTTGCACCTGCGTACCATTTGACTTTTTGAGAAATTTTGGCGTACCACCAGACCTAAATATTTTAATAAATGTATAATATTTACTCTCCTAAAAGTGGTCAAAGGCTTTTTGAATTAAATTCCTGAGAAAACTTCATACTTAATGGTTAGATATTTGTTTATTTATAATATGCTTATAATAAAGGAGAAATAAAAAGACTAAAATGGCATTAATTTAAAGTTTTATTTATTATCCATAGGTCTAAAAACATACATCCAGAAGTTAATTAAAGATGTCTCTTTAAAATAATCTTTACAGAATTATCTTCTGTAAGATCGATAACACTTTCTTTTAGTTCCAATTCAATTGTTGAGGTTCTCGAAAAAGGATTTCTGATCCAATCCACTTTTGAATAATCTTCAGAGAAATACTTCTTAAAGCTTTTTTGAAGGCCTTCCAAGAGAACAATGATATTTGCAACCACATCTGGCATTGGAGATATTTCATTTTCTTCAAAAAATGATGATAGAGTGGGAAAATACAGATAAATTCTTCTCCTGTATTTGTGAACAAAACATGACCAACTTTCTCTTGAAAGAGTTTATTTTGTCACTGGCTGTGAAGGCTGTTGTGTTTGGTCCCTGAAGTCCCAAGTTGAGTTTGTCAAAAATGTCGGCTAGATAAGCCAATCTTGACAACCATTCTTCACCAGCAAGCAATTTTTTCATGTCATGATTTTTTTCACTTAAAAACATAAAAACTTCTGATCTCCGTTCAAAAATCCCCCCCCCCTCCCCACTAGATAACCGCCTCACTTCTGTATGCAGGAGTAAAGTCTTGAACTTGCCACCCATTTCTTCACACATCAAGGAGAATAATCTTGTGTTTAGAGCCTTTATGAAGTTAATAACTTTCACAGCATCTGATAGAACGGAGTTAAGATTTTCCGGCATACCTTTAGCAGCTAGTGCTTCTCGATGGATGACACATTGCGTACTCTTGCATTCAGGAGCAACTTCCTTTATTTTTGCTGCTAGCCCTGTCAATCTTGCTGACATAGCTTTTGGCCCATCTGTACACAAGCCAGGGAATGCCTACTTTGAGCACATATTCATCAATTACATTGAAAATGAGTTCCGCTGTGGTATTTGATTCAAGTGGTTTGCAGAACAAAAACTCTTCTATCACCTCTTCATTATAATCAAATCGCACGAAAACTAGTAGCTGCGCCATGTTTGTAACATCGGTGCTTTCGTCAACTTGAAGTGCAAAATAAGTGCATTTTTGGATTTTGAAAGCCAGTTGTTCTTCAATATTATTAGACATATCGACAATTCGTCTCTTTACTGTGTTATTTCACAGTGATATTTTTTGAATTTCTTTGGCTGCCTTTTCTCCTAACACGGCTTGGACCACATCCACAGCGGCAGGCAGTAAAAGCGTCTCACCGATTGTGTGAGGCTTTCCATCTTTTGCAATTCTTAAACTAGCAAGGTATGACGCCTTTATCAAGTTAGTATCAGTATTGACAAACTTCGTCAAACATTGGGTTTCCTTCTTAAAAAAATCAGATTTTCTTTTAAAAAATTCAATTGGCTTACCAATCAAGTCAGGGTGCTTAGTATTTTGGTGTCGCATCAGTAAAGAAGGCTTCATGCTTTGGTTCGAAAGTGTTTCAAGACATACAACACATTGAGGAATAGTAATGCCACTGGTTTCAGCTTCTAGGCCGCGAGGTTGCGGGTTCGAGTCCCGTGTTAGGCATGGGTGTTTGTAAATGTATGTTGGCTTGTCTAATGACGAATGTTTCGGCGCATTATAGCCCTCGTGTTGCTGACGGCGCCAGATAATCTGAAAGCAACCAACCAAGCCACTGGTTTCAGTCCCAAGCTTCTTTATAAAACCGTACTGTAAGTAGCTTTCATCGTATTTACGATTAGCCGGTGATTTAGGTTTTTTAGCACAATCCTTTAACCTTTAACTGCTGTGGTTGGGTGGTTTGAGGTTTTTGGCGCAAGAGCAGCACATGGTCCATACAGCGCCAAACAAATTTATGGACATCAGTTTAAAGTTTAAGAAACATAGTATCAGAAAAATTAAAATAAAAGTCAAAGATGAGATATTTTAGAGGGTGGAAGCAATCCACAAAAAATGACTCGCGGTCTGTCAGACCGCTTACAGTAGTTAAAGGCTAAAGTAGAAGAGGACGTCAGAAATCGTTTCATAGTTCAGTTTTCTTATACGAAATCACAATTATTACAACACCCACAACGAACCATTACAACAACATATAAACATTGCACAATCACTGGCAATATTGTGAGGCGGAAGAATGTAGGTGCAGGGGAAGTTACTAATAGCGTGGGCCGTGGAGGAAGACAGCTCTCGGCTCTGTCACTCCTCCACTCCTGCAGAGACAAGCAGCTGAGTAATGTTTGCGTGCTCACTGCTCATGCGTACAGAAGCTATTTATAGCATGTTGCTCACATCATTCACGCGTACCACCTGAAACGTTCCCGCGTACCACCAGTGGTACGCGTACCACCGGTGGTACGCGTACCACCGGTTGGGAACCCCTGTTATAGAGAGTTGATGCCTCAAAAAAGATATTACATTCAAGGTAGGTATCCCATATTAAAACGCTTCTTCAAAATGTTGTAGTGTGGTGTAGTTGATCCATACATGGATGCTGAGCATGCTGAATATCAAATATCTTTTAAGGTGTATGTATACCCTACAATTTCTGAAAATCGATAAGAATATTAATTTTTTTGTTATGATATCATAATATTCTCCGATACTTTAGCTTTCAAACAATACTAAACGTTTGAAAATATCCTTAATAGTTTTTAAGTTACAATCAATTATAGGTAGGTACTTCCCCTATTAGATACCACGTTTTTAAAACTTTAAACCTGTTTTCTGACGAACTGTATTTTGATTATGTCACGCTTTATTCAAACAACGATAATTCAATAACAAAATGTCCAATTATAATTTTTTTTATATCATAGAAATCTACATAATATGCTGGATGTTTTGAAACTCAATCATATAATATTGGTTGAGAAATTGATTTTTTAGGGAATTTTAAATCTTAGAAATCTTTGAAAATATAGATTTTTTTAATGTTTTCACACAAAATAAATTGTAAAACAAAAAGTCTTCTATATAAGAAACTTAACTGAGTTTAAAAACATTGAAAATAATATTTTTAATGGTTTCCAAGTAGAATTGCGTTTCTAAGTAAATTAGAATTTGATATATCATTGTTTGAAAAAGGTACTAATTATCTAATTAAAGCTTAATTTACAAATTAACAATTGTCGAAATTTGAAATTTTTTTATGAAATTATTTTAATCATATACTTTCTAACTAATGTAAAAAAGAATTGGATTTTTAAACTCAGAATTAAAAAAAAATGTTCTAGGGTATACATACACCTTAAGGTATACATATACATTAGAAATTGCAAAATTTGACTCAAGTCTGCGTTTTTGTCTTTTTGTTTTAAAATATTCCCGAATTCATTACCTTTAAAATGATACCATTTTCTTTCTGAGACTCAAATCACTTTTTAAATTTCAGTGGGTTTTGTGAACCTGTTTTGTATCACGCTCATTAGTGTAGTAAACTTTGAACGCGTTTTCTGAAGAATGACATTTTGGTGTTATATGACTTTACGCCAACGGTCATAACTTCGTAATAAATTGCCCGATTTACAAAATTCTAATTTTTTCTGCAGACACAAGTTGTGAATGTGTTTCCTATAGAGAATCTAGCGTATAATGTTATAAACAAATTTTTTATGAATATTTTAATCTTAATTTTTTGTTAAAAACTGTATTTTTTTAAAACTTTTTATTTAAAAATTTATAATTAAATAAATATTGCAGTCAAATTTAAAATTCTCCATAGAAACATGCGCCAATATAATATCTTTTATTTGCAGTAAAAATCATACCTCTGAGTTAATTACAAGTTTATTTATGTATGTTCTAATAATGTCGTAATTAGTCACTTTAATTGCAATTAGCTGACTAAAAAAATTGATGGAAAAAAAAGTTTATATATATAAATGCATCATTTTTAATTCTAATATACTGCCAAAAAGTATTAAATTATAAACTAAAAATTAAAGAAAATCATCTCAATTGTATTATGTATACCTTAAAAGAAGTGATAATTTGCACTACACCTTAAACGGAATAAAGTTATAAAGAAAAGCATATAAGAACTGTTTTCTCCAATTTTGTCTTTATATTCAATAATATATTTTACCAATTTAAACAAACTTTATTAATTTATAACTAGCAAATTATAACGCAATATTAATTGAGGTGTTGAGTGCCAGAACTGATCCACATTTATTTTTCTAGGATTAGACTGTTTCTACCCCAGTTTTTTAAAGCCATTTATACCAAACTAGGGGGCTCCGCCCCCTGCTCGTTGACGCTCGCCAACCTCCTGGATTGCTATGCAATCCCCTTGGCTCGCTTTGCTCGCCTTAAAGAGAAGCATTTAAAATATGCCCTAGCAAAAAGCTATTTCAGCTGCATGATGTCATGAAACTGAACCTTTTATTATTTATGAAGAGTCAGAATACTTGCCACGTCATTATTCTGTTGCTGTCGAGACGCGTTAAGCAGGGACAGTGTGGCAACGTAGTAGAAAGATCTTGGAAAACAACAAAAATAAACAGTTTTGTACATATATTTAAAAAAGATCGGTTATTTCATTGAACAATTAAAATTTACGGGCTGGTTTTGTATGAAGCGCCAAAATAATTAAAGTTGCTTATCGAAATTTCTTAACGAAGCAATCATATGCTCACTTAATCATTTTTGCGATACTTAGAAAATAAAATAAAACAGTGAAAGGCCAATTATCCAGCATTCAATCAACCGGAATTTTTTGAAAATCAAATTTGGCGAGAAAATTAGCCATATTTCGTAAATAGTTTTTTTTTTTTAAATTTTCATATGAGATTTTGAAGTTGAGTGGGTGGTTTTATTCGTTATTTTGATAGTTTTTAATTCGTAATAACTGAATTTGCACTGATTAAAGATGAGTATAGGTTCAGATTTACTGCACAACGCCTGTTAGCGATTTTTTTTAAAATTGGCGATTTAGCGCTGAATGCAACCTGGCGACCTCTGGAACATGTTCCAGCAGATAACTTTTCCGAAAAGTCTGATTTATCCAGAAATCTAATCCAAAAGAAATGTACACATCTTGGATCTATTTATTCTTGCATCATCGTAACTATTAAATTAATACGTTTTAAATAGGCAATAATTTCTATCTGTAGATTGTAATAGGAAAAGAAAAATATAGCGAATCCAAGTTGTTTCTGTTGCCAGATGTATTAGTCGAATTTCAAAAGATATATTGTGATTGGCTGGAAATTCGTGCATAAAGTGCATTTAGAAGATTGGTGATTGAAGTCGTTGCCATTCTGCTCACAGAAATACAGCCAAATTTGGACGTTACGCAAGAGAATTATATATATAGATGTGGTTTATTTAATGACCAACCATTAAATAAACCACATTTGTCATGAACATCTTTAACAAAACAGATCAGAAACAGCATTCACTTTAGAAAATAAACACTGTTGGGATGAGCCGTTCTGGTGCTAAACGCCCCAATTACACCCTCACTATTGTTTTGAATGTAGAACTCATAATAAACTTTTGGCATGCAAGAGACGTAATTTTGTATTCAGGTAGGATTATTTCGGTAACATTTCGAATTTAGTTTTTGGCGTAGAAACAGGCTAGTGTTCATATTTCAACTATTGTTAAAAATATAAATTAAAGTAAAAATGACTTTTAATCACAACGTGCACAAAATTAAACTATTTTGAATAAAAAATAGTGGTGAAAGTAGCACTGTTTCGCGAGGTGTGCGGGAAAATAACTTTTTCTCACAAGTGGGAAAAATTACTTTCTCGCACGCGTCGAGCTAAATACCCGTGCTTCGCTACGAAATTTTAACTTGTGCAATATTTAAGCTAGCTGTGTATTCCTCACGTTGCGGAAATCTGTCATTCGTGTATAAGACCTAGTTTTTGGCGCTTCGCTCGCAGGAAGGTTCATCACTACGCAAAATCGAGCTCGATTCGTTCGCTAAATTAATTAAAAAGAAACTAAATAAAAATTTAAAATTCTGTTTTTCATAAGTCCAATTAGAAGTCTAAAACTACTTATGTTGAAAATTTCAGAGCTGTAGACCAATTAGTAGTCGTTTTGTAAAATGTTTATTAATTAATTAAAAAAATTAATTAAAAATAAAAAATAAAAATTTAAAATTCTGTTTTTTAAAAGCCTATTTAAAAGGCCAAAACTACTTATGTTGAAAATTTCAGAGCTGTAGCCCTATTAGTAGTCGTTTTGTAAAATGTTTATTAATTAATTAAAGAAATTAATAAAAAAAGAACTAATTAAAATTTTAACATTCTGTTTGTGATGTATACAATTAGAAGGCCAAAACTACTTATGTTCAAAATAATTTCAGAGCTGTAGCCCTATTAGATATTGTTTTGTAACATATTTTTTATTAATTAATTAAAAAAGAACAAAATAAAAAATTTAAAATTCTGTTTTTTAAAAGTACAATTAAAAGGAGAAAACTACTTATGTTGAAAATTTCAGAGCTGTAGTCCTATTAGATATCGTTTTGTAACATATTTATTAATTAATTAAAAAAATTAATTAAAAAAGAACTAATTAAAATTTTAACGTTCTGTTTGTGATGCATAAAATTAGAAGGCTAAAACTACTTATTCTGAAAATTTCAGAGCTCTACTCTAATTTTAAGTAGGTTTCTATAGATCCACAGAGCCACAGACAGACAGACAGATAGACAGACAGACAGACAGACAGACAGACACACAGCTTGTTTTATTATTATAGATTTTGTTTGTGATGTATAAAATTAGAAGGCCAAAACTACTTATGCTGAAAATGTCAGAGTTCTACTTCAATTTTAAGTATGTTTCTATAGATCCACAGACAGACACACAGTTTGTTTTATTATTATAGATAGATGACATATTTTTAGAAGAAATTAATTGACTCGAGTAGCCACGAATAATAAATATGTGTATTAAAAATATTTTTTGCACGTGGTTATAAAAAATATTGTATGGAACTCGTGGCAAAATACTTTTTTCAACTCGGTAAATTATTTGACGATTGCGATAGCACTCGTCAAATAAACGCTTAACCTCGTTTGAAAAAGTATTACTTTCCCCACGAGTTGCATAAGTAACTATTTTCTATCGGCAACCTAAAGTTGGACATTAGCGAAATGAGAGAAAATTACAAAACTTCCATTTTAACCATCCGTCTTTCCTAAAAGAAGGGAATGTTATATTTCTACTAAATATGTCAAGAAACTTAATTGAATACATTCTAATTATTCCTATGCTTAAAAAAAAAAAAAAAAAAAAAAAAAAAAAAAAAAAAAAAAAAACTATTTTATAGTTTATGAAAATGGATTTTTTTTACCCAAATTGTTCTGGCATTGACTTTTCAGGTGCTTACAATATCCGCACCATCAAAATTCACGTTAAAATTTGTTGAAAAATGAACATCATAAATGAATGAAAATTGTATTTTTCAAAATTCACTCATCTTTACTCAGGATGTCATAATAAAATGTTACTAATTTTAACAGACAATTGAAAAAAAATCTATAAGCAATACTTAGTTGTTATTAGGCAAAAAATTGGCTGCTGAATTCTTAGGGTTTGGCGACCATTATTATTCAGTCCTTGATTCCAGGCGTGGAAGCCAAATTACCTCGCCAATAAGATCTCCAGATGTCATTACACTGGTTTTTTACTTTCAATTACCCACACAATTTTTTTTTTTTTTTTTTTTTTTTGCATTTCTCTACGTTTTGGACCATCCTGATTTCAAAAAAGTGATATAGAAAGAAAAAAAAAAAAAGAAAAAAAAAAAAAAAAAAACCCCGTCTTTGTGTATGTGTGTCTGTGGTCAGGATAACTCCTGAACAAATTGACCTACGATGTTCAAATTTGGTATGAGGGTTAGTGGTGGCCATGAGGTTTTTGTCAAAATCGTGCATGCACATAAGGTAGCTGTCATTGAAAAAATCATGATTGCTAAAAACGACTCTAACGATTTTGATAAAAATCGCTGTGGTAATGCCTCTTAAGGTGTTTTAAATATCCCCACCTCCGAAATTCCCGTAAAAATGTTTTAATGGCGTAAAAAGGGGAAAAATAGAATGCGTTCAACACGGAGTTTTCTTTCCTTGAGCATACCTCATCAACGATCGTTTTTTCTTCTTCTCTCAGTTTCGCTTATAAGAAAGGATAATGTAAGGATTATTGAAAAGTATTTCGCCAAAATCGCCATCCTGGCGGAGTTTTTTTTCTTTTTCTTTTTTAGACCCATACAAGAATTATCGCCAAAAAATATAGCCAAACTGGCCTTTTCTTCTAAATGGATGATGAAAATATACAAACGCTAAATGACACAAATCCACCTCAGTATTATAGTGTAATTGAAAGTTGTGCGATGTTTCCCACCCTTAGTTTCTTAACGAATGGTGGAAAAGTAAAAACTGTAAATGACACGAATCAAAATCATTAATATAGTGTAATTGAAAGTTGTGCGATGTTCCACACCCCTATTTTTTAAAAAATTGTTATAAAAAAATATGAAAACGCATACTATAACTTTTATTAATCTATTTCAGTATTGGCCTATATTAAAGTGTAATTGGAAGTTTTGCGAAGTTTTACATATCCAGTATTATTTGAATACATTACTGGAATATTGAAAATCAAGTTTAAAAGATTCAAATATTACTTAAAATACAATTTATCTTAAGGGGGTCCAGTACCGAAATTTCTTCAAAAATCCCAAATTTTTTTTCTGATTTTAAAAAATAGTTCATACATTCCTGAAGAGAATGATGTTCTTATCTTATTCCTCCGGTGGTTAGAACGCCACAAAATTGCCTGTGATTTAAACATCAGTAATGGGCGTAACATATTGAAGTGTCTGCTTAAAGTGTGTTTTCCGAGCACTAGTGTTTTTCACAGATTTTGCATATTCAAATCGATATATCTCCAGAACCATTCACAATTGGCTATTCAAATTTTTGGAGCATTTAATTTATATAGTTTTAAATATTTTGTCTTCACAGAATTTTATTTTTTTAATTCTGTTTTGAAATATAACATTTAGCGTAAAAGATAACATAAAAAAAAGCAAAAATTTCAATATTTTAACTTTGAGAATTTTTTTAATTTTTTTTAATTCACCTATCAAAATTCTGTGAAGACAAAATTTTCTTTATATAATTATGTATTACAGAAAGCTTTCACTTTGAAAATTATTTTTTCTTGACTTATATCAAAATACGCAAACATCAATTATTATGGATTTTTCTTGGTTTTTAAATTTTTTTTAAATAACTAAACACAATATTTAAAAAAACATTTTCTCAAAGATATATAAATAGTATCTCATATATAAAATAAATTTTTGACATAAAAATGTACATAAATAAAGTTTTATTTTATTTTCGGTACCGGACCCCCTTAAATTCAATTTATCTTGAATAACCTTTTATTTTTTGGCAATACTATCTTCCTTAATCAATTGAAGACGACTTTGAAATGGATAAAAAGTTATTGTTTTTAACTTTTACCTTGTTTGTTTTGATCATTTCAAGTATTGCAAATTTTCAGAATTTTTGCAAATTTTTTTTTATGATTTTTAAGGGGACATGGGACACTGAAACTACAAAAATATCATCAAAAAGGTATAAAAATTATTGGCATCACTAGCTTTAATTTCGCGATTGATGTTTTGAAATTCAATGATTTTAAATGGTTAAATTTTTATTTGAACTAACTATTTTAACGTATCGAATACTTGTAGGGAAAAGTTAAAAATTCATTTTTCTCAGTTTCGTTTTTATCACATTTAACGTTTGTTCGAAAGCTCCTTGCGATTAATTTTTTTAAAAAATCCACCTAATTTTTTGTAAAAATAATTTTTAATGTACTATAAAAAGATACATCCATACTTTTTTTTTTCCACATTTTTTTTTTTTTTTTTTAATGTTGGAAAGTTGAAAAAAAGGTGCATTTTTTTTATGAAAAATTACTAACGCCAAGTTTGAAATTTTATTTCTGTTCAACTATAGCACCTAAAGATAAAAGCATGTGTTTTGTTTGTTTTGTATTGAAACCACCGACTGTCTCTTTCTGCCACTTATAAAGTGCTTAAGGTATACATATACATTAGGAATCGCGAAATTTGACTCAATTCTGCGTTTTTGTTTTTTGGTTTTAAAATATTCCCGAATTCATTACCATTAAAATGATACCATTTTCTTTCTGAGACTCAAATTACTTTTTAAATTACAGTAGGTTTTGTGAACCTATTTTGTATCACGTTCATTAGTGTAGTAAACTTTAAACGCGTTTTCTGAAGAATGATATTTTGGTGTTATATGACTTTACGCCAACGGTCATAACTTTATAATAAATGGTCCGATTTACAAAATTCTAATTTTGTTTTGAAGAAAATAGTTGTGAGTGTATTTTCTATGGAGAATCTAATACATATTGGTATAAACATATTTTTTATTCATACTTTAATATTAATTTTGTGTTAAAAACTATGCATTTTTTAAAACTTTTTATTTAAAGACTTATAATTAAATAAATATTGAAGCCAAATTCAAAATTCTCCATAGGAACATGCGTCAATATAATATCTCTTATTTGCAATAAAAATAATACCTCTAAGTTAATTACAAGTTTATTTATGTATGTTCAAATAATGTCCTAACTAATCACTTTAATTGCAATTAGCTGATTTAAAAATTGACGGGAAAAAAAAAATTATATATAAAAATGCATCATTTTTAATTTTGATATACTGCCAAAAAGTTTGAAATTATAACCTAAAAATTAAAGAAAATCATCTCAATTGTATATGTATACCTTAACACAGCCAAATACGTCTCGTAATTTTGAGCATCTAGAAGAATACGATATCGAAATCTTCTAGAGTAAACCCCTCTCTCCGACCCCACCACACCAACGAGAGGACATTAAGGCCACGACAGATTTAATGTGCACCAGCCCCCATTAGGTACACACCGATATTTGTAGGACGGAGGCCCGAACACACAACCCTCCGGTTATGAGCTTGATACTCTACAGCAAGGATATCGGGAGCCCAAGCATGTGTTAAAATGTTTATAATATATTGATAAACAACTTCAAGTTTTTCTTTCATGTTTCTTAAAATATTGTGTCTTGAGGAACATTTTGGAAAAAAGTAAAAATTTCGTATTTCTTTAATTCATTTTTCTCAATAATTTAATATCTATTTTATATTATATGCTTAAATTTTGTTGTTGTCTTTTAAGTCATATCTTCTACGTTTGTGCCAAATTTTATTTAATTCTGAGCAAAACTAAGGAATTTTTGGAAAAAGTGTTCCATGTCCTCTTAAAAAAACACCAACTGGAATTACAATCGTAGCAAAAAAAAAATAAAAAAAATATAAATAAATAGAATAAAAAAAAAAACCTGGATTTGCAAATTTTCTTACGAACCGACGTTAATGGGTTAAGGATATAATCATTGAAAGAAAATACAAAAAAATTAATCTTTCTTTAGAAAAAGTTCCAAACTAACCAATACTTTTATGTTTTATGTAACTTATTTTTATTCGCGCATTTATAGGGAAAAAAATGCTGACTACATATTTTCAATGATAGAAGTAAAACAGTTGAGATGACTGATAGAACACAAAGAGAATTCTTTGAAGCATTCATTGAATGAAATTGAAATCTCTATATATATAAGGCAAAGCCCTCACTCACTGACTCACTCACTGACTCACTCACTGACTCACTCACTGACTCACTCACTCACTGACTCACTCATCACTAATTCTCCCACTTCCCACATAGTCACAACTCTGAAAATCGGCACAAATATCAACAATGGTAAAAATAGAAAAAGTAAACTATTCCGATCTCGATTAACACACTTTAAGGGGTCGAAAAGGGGTCAAACGTTCCAAACGGGGGACATTCGAAAATCCTACTTCCCACATAGTCACAACTCTGAAAATCGGCACAAATATCAACAATGGTAAAAATAGAAAAAGTAAACTATTCCGATCTCGATTAACACACTTTAAGGGGTCGAAAAGGGGTCAAACGTTCCAAACGGGGGACATTCGAAAATCCTACTTCCCGCATAGTCACAACTCTGAAAATCGGCACAAATATCAACAATGGTAAAAATAGAAAAAGTAAACTATTCCGATCTCGATTAACACACTTTAAGGGGTCGAAAAGGGGTCAAACGTTCCAAACGGGGGACATTCGAAAATCCTACTTCCCACATAGTCACAACTCTGAAAATCGGCACAAATATCAACAATGGTAAAAATAGAAAAAGTAAACTATTCCGATCTCGATTAACACACTTTAAGGGGTCGAAAAGGGGTCAAACGTTCCAAACGGGGGACATTCGAAAATCCTACTTCCCACATAGTCACAACTCTGAAAATCGGCACAAATATCAACAATGGTAAAAATAGAAAAAGTAAACTATTCCGATCTCGATTAACACACTTTAAGGGGTCGAAAAGGGGTCAAACGTTCCAAACGGGGGACATTCGAAAATCCTACTTCCCACATAGTCACAACTCTGAAAATCGGCACAAATATCAACAATGGTAAAAATAGAAAAAGTAAACTATTCCGATCTCGATTAACACACTTTAAGGGGTCGAAAAGGGGTCAAACGTTCCAAACGGGGGACATTCGAAAATCCTACTTCCCACATAGTCACAACTCTGAAAATCGGCACAAATATCAACAATGGTAAAAATAGAAAAAGTAAACTATTCCGATCTCGATTAACACACTTTAAGGGGTCGAAAAGGGGTCAAACGTTCCAAACGGGGGACATTCGAAAATCCTACTTCCCACATAGTCACAACTCTGAAAATCGGCACAAATATCAACAATGGTAAAAATAGAGAAAGTAAACTATTCCGATCTCGATTAACACACTTTAAGGGGTCGAAAAGGGGTCAAACGTTCCAAACGGGGGACATTCGAAAATCCTACTTCCCACATAGTCACAACTCTGAAAATCGGCACAAATATCAACAATGGTAAAAATAGAAAAAGTAAACTATTCCGATCTCGATTAACACACTTTAAGGGTGTCGAAAAGGGGTCAAACGTTCCAAACGGGGGACATTCGAAAATCCTACTTCCCGCATAGTCACAACTCTGAAAATCGGCACAAATATCAACAATGGTAAAAATAGAAAAAGTAAACTATTCCGATCTCGATTAACACACTTTAAGGGGTCGAAAAGGGGTCAAACGTTCCAAACGGGGGATATCCGAATGTTCCTCTTCCAATGTAGTCATTTTTCTGATATTTTTTTGCAAATGTTAAAAAAATAAGTCATTCCAATATCGATTAACGAATTTTTAAGGGATGAAAAGACGACGCAACATTGAAACTATACGATGATTAACTTAATGTCTAATTAACTTAATTCCAATACAGCTACTACTTTGAAATTTAGAACTAAGAGCAAACATAAACACAATAAACTATTCCAGTTTACTATTCACAATTATAAATTTCGTTTAAAATGTCAACAAAGGAAAGTTCCTATTTTGATAAATCAATTTGTCGGGATCGAAAAGGGAGCAAACGTCTGAAGTGTAGAATACATGAATGTCTTTTGATCGCTAAAATGCTAATGGTAAAATTTCGTAGCGCAGCACGGGTATTCAGCTAGTGCAGTTATAAATACTTAACCAGTTAGCATTTCAAACCAGAATACGCACAGATAAGGCACGTTGAGAACTTCAAATCAAAGTACTTTAGAAAACATAGGGGTGTGGAACATCGCACAACTTTCAATTACACTATATTACTGATGTGGATTTGTGTCATTTACCGTTTATACTTTTCCACCATTTTCTAGACTGCGAGGTTGCGGGTTAGAGTCCCGTGTTAGGCATGGGTGTTTGTAAATGTATGTTGGCTTGTCTAATGACGAATGTTTCGGCGCATTATAGCCCTCGTGTTGCTGACGGCGCCAGATAATCTGAAAACAACCAACTTTTCCACCATTCGTTAAGAAACTAAGGGTGTGAAACATCGCACAACTTTCAATTACACTATATTACTAATGTGGATTTGTGTCATTTATTGTTTTTATATTTTCATCATTCGTTTAGGAAAGCCGACCAAACGGTATAGTGGTTAGCGTGCTAGCTTCTAGACCGCGAGGTTGCGGGTTAGAGTCTCGTGTTTAGGCATGGGTGTTTGTAAATGTATGTTGGCTTGTCTAGTGATGAATGTTTCGGCGCATTATAGTCCTCGTGTTGCTGACGGCGCCAGATAATCTGAAAACAACCATCCGCTTAGGTTGGTTGGTTGGTTGTATTCAGATTATCTGGCGCCGTCAGCAACACGAGGGGTATAATGCGCCGAAACTTTCGTCATTAGACAAGCCAACATACATTTACAAACACCCATGCCTACACGGGACTCGAACCCACAACCTCGCGGTCTAGAAGCTAGCCATCCGCTTAGGAAATCTGGCCAGTTTGAAGATAATTTTTGCGATAATCCACGAATAATTTTTTGCGAAAAAATAATAAAATTTAATTAAAACATTATTAAAAAAAAAAAAAAAAAAAAAAAAAAAAGTAAATTAAATTAAAATATAGCTTAAAGCAAAATCCTCTGTCAGAAACAGATTTTATCCGGAAAATAAAATGCCAAATAAAATCACGCCAAAGAAATCTCCTCTACTATTTCTGTATCAAAAAAGTTTTGCGCTCTTCAAAATTTTTTAGTAGTATACCGAAAAAAAGTAACCTATTGCCCCTTTACCAACTTTACAATCAGGATGAAAATAAAGCGCCAAGGAAAAAAAAAAATCTTAAAACTAAAAAAAAAAAACTACTCTACAGGGAGCAAATTGTAAAATAATTTGGTGTAAATAATAAAACACGAATAAACTACAAAAATGCATTCAAATTTAGATTAAATAATATGTAGCTTGATACACAGGATAAAAGTAATCAAGAGATGGAATTCGATATTCTGAATGAATAAATATTTACTTGGGAATATAAAGAAAAATCATCAAACGTCGTTAAATGATTTTAAAGTTTTTAATGCATTTCAATAACATTCACGGAATCTAGTTATGACTTATGGTTTACATTCAGTATCTCTCTTTAAAACCGCACATGCGCAGAGCTTGCTAACGGTATCGATTGTGAGTAAATAACAATAACATTCGAAACACCCCCAAAATTGTCAATATTTAACAATCTTAAATATTGACAATTTTTACTTTTCCATTGAAAATTGGGGATAAGTGACACGTGCGACCTTTGGAAGGAAGAAATTTCCACCCCCGCAAACTGTGTTAAAATAGAAATTTAGAATTCATTGGATAATAGGTCAAGTAAAGGTGTGGCCTGCGAGATATTTTAACCAGTAGAGTTATTTTAGGGGAGGATTTTATTTGCCTGAACCAATCAGAAATAATATGACTCATAAAAATAAAGTTTTTAATATAAATCCTTTGTCTGCAATGCCAATCTTTATATTCATTAAAATAACGCCGTTTCTGTTGTCAGCGTGTGTTCGGTGTTTTCATTTAATTTCAAATATTAAAAACATCTCTATCAGTAAAATATGCGTTAAACTGTTTTTTGAAATTTATTCATTAACAATGAATGTGAATTTATGCACTCACATCCAAATATCTTTTATTTATGTCTGATTCAGACAATTTTTTTTATTTATTTGCTACCTCTGCATTTTGATTTTCAATGAGAAAAAGCGCTAACGATTTCTGTTCTCTGGCTCGGAAAACTTGTATCTTTTAAAAGGAATCCAAGTTGGCGACATCAGTTACGTCGTAATGTTTATTGCCAATTTGGCTCATTTGTGAAAGATGCAAGTAAGCCATAGCCACACATCCGAATCATCTGCAACCTTCTTAATTGAATATTAAAGAGTGAGGGTTACCAAATAAAAAAAAAAAAAATGCTCATTATTTGGCAAGTTAGGGCGCATTTGGCAACTGGATTTAGTAAAATTAATTAAAAGCCGATTTTTGACCAGTTTCGGCCATTTTTGCCACGGCAGACCAGTGGATTCGTAATCTTCTCACTTTTCTCCAACTTCTATAAAAATTTCAGAATGATTTTCTATAGGGTCCAAAAATTGCAGTCCCCTCTCAGTCTACAAGGGATCCCTGAGGTCATGGCAAGCAAGTCATTTTATTAATTCCGTTTGTAAATCATTTTCTCTCCGCAGAAATGTATTAATATAGCTGGTATAAACCATTTGATATTAAGTAATATTGTTGTCATTAATAGGTCAGTAATATATATATTACGAGTATTTCCTTTAATAATTTGGTTGGTTGAATTTCTTTTCCTTGTGAAAGGGCAACACTAGGGCAAAACAGCGCCATTCTCTTTTTGAATTTGTACAATTTAAGGAATATCAGTTTACTTTTAACTCATGTTCAGTTTTTTTTATAAATTATTTTTTTCTTATCTATTTAGCTTGCTAAGCATGGGAGAAGAACCACTATTTCACGTGCCAACACATTTAATTATTAATATTTTAAAATTTTTCTTCTTGGAACACTTACCCTTGAAAAGATTCTTTTAAGGCTTCTTTCCCTTCATAAGTGGTAAGTAGTTTTATCCTTTTTCATATTATCTAAAGATGTCATTTTCAATGCAATCAAATAAACTAAATAATTTTATTATAAAAACACACCTGTAAATCACCTTTCACACCTTGTAAATGCGAGCGTTTTAGTCCGAGAGGCGACTGAAATTTTTGGACCCCATTGAACATCATTCTGAATTTTTATTAGAAATTGGAAAAAAGTTAGTAGATTACGAATTCACTGGTTTGCCGTGGCGAAAATGGCCGAAACTGATTAAAAATCTACTTGGAATGAGTTGAACTAAAATCCGATTGCCAAATATGTCATAACTTGCCAAAAAGAGAACAAACTTTTTCGTCTTACAACCCACTGCCTTTTGATTTTCAATGAGAAAAAGCCCAAACGATTTCTGATTTCTCGCTCAGAAAACTTGTATCTTTTAAAAGTAAGCCAAATTGGCGACATCAGTTACGTCATCAGTGACGTAATGTTTATTGCCAATTTGGCTCATTTATGAAAGATGCAAGTGAGCCATCGCCACACATACCAATCGTCTGCAACCTTCTTAATTGAAAATTAAGGAGTGAGGGTTACCAATTAAAAAAAAAGCTCATTATTTGGCAAGTTATGGTGCATTTGCCAATTGAATCTAGTTCAACTTATTAAAAGTCGATTTTGACCAGTTTCGGCCACTTTTGCCACGGCAGACCTGTGGATTCGTAATCTACTTACTTTTCCCCAATTTCTATAAAAAATTCAGAATGATGTTCGAAGGGGTCCAAAAATTGCAGTCGCCTCCCAATCTATTAACATACATTTCAAAAGCTTTACATCCAAGAGCAATAAAAATCATTAACAAATAAAAACACTATGTTAGGTTTTTGATATATTAGTAACGCGTTTGGCTTAAGATATTAATTTATTTCAGACCTCTTATTTTATTACTGCTTGATGTCTCGTATTTAGACATTGATCAACAAATACTTTTAATGCAAATAAGTACTTACTTCTCCATTCATGTAGCAAAATATCAATGATACCAGCAAGCCCTGTAAGAAAAGAATTATTTACATTGAAATTAAAATGTAAGAAAATATTACAATAAGCTCTATTTATTTGGTGATTTCTTAGAATATTCAGTGATTAATTTTCATTGTAGCAGTAAAGGCAACTATTTAGACCATAGACTTATTATTATCAATAGACTGCGCGTTCCCACTTCAATTATGCAACGAGAATGAAACCAAAATGAATCACATGAGTAGGGCCTTTTTGGGAGCAGGGTTGCAGATTTGGCGGGTTTCTCCTCACTCAGGCGATAATAAGATTATTAGATAAAGGGTTAATTTTACGACGTAGCCAAATTAAAAACCACGTGACTGATAGACGAATTTTGTGATTCATTTTGGTTTCATTCTCGTTGTATGATTGAAGTGTGTTGGTTGGTTGTATTCAGATTATCTGGCGCCGTCAGCAACACGAGGGCTATAATGCGCCTTAACATTCGTCATTAGACAAGCCAACATACATTTACAGACACCCATGCCAACACGGGAATCGAACCCGCAACCTCGCGGTCTAGAAGCTAGCACGCTAACCACTATACCGTTTGGTCGGCCTGATGATTGAAGTGGGAACGCGCAGTCTATCGATAATAATAAGTCTATGATTTAGACTGATTTGAGTGAAACATCGGAGTGCATAATAGTGTTTGAGTTACTTCATCCAAAAGTAGATAGGGTAAAAATTAACTCTATGGTCCCATTTGGCGACTTTTGACACCGGGCTGCCATTTTAGAACTTTTATCGCCAAATGTGAAAAACAGCTCCTAGGGAGACCGTACAGTAAATCTGAGCCTTAGATTGGATATTTTCCAATGTGACAGAGATACCCGATGGTTTTAATGGGTACAGACTTACTGTAAGGTGCCGCTTGGCGACATTTTGAAAGTTGTCGATTCGTTGCTGGATGTGGCGAACCACCGATACGTTTTTCGGGCAACCCTAGTGTCCGTTTCGATTTGACAACACGGCGTTTTGAGACTATTGGATTTGGCGACACAGCCTGTTGACGTCATTTTCAATTTGGCGACTCTTTTGGAAAGTCGTCATAGAGGCACCGTACAGTAAACCATAACCGTATACTATACCGAAACATCGTTTTGGTGAAGACTGAGCTCCTAAAATGTCCAGAAATTCCTTCAAGAACCGTTCTATCTCTACGTTTTAACCCTACATTTTCTGATGGAGCTCACAAGTCCCATTTGGTTTTTCAAGGTACTGTATTAATTTAAGCGCTTTGAGATCCATTGGGGACTTTGAAAACCACTTATCTGAAGTATGTTCTTCGATTGTTGGATGGCAGCACAAACTTTCGAGGAGATTTTATAACAGGCAATACATTTCTGCAAGTTTTGATCTGCTTTGGCTTCAAATCTTTCGAACCCGTTCACGCAACAGTATATATATATATTTTGCAAAATAAAGAACGTCCAGGAATTCAACTAGTAGGTTTATTAGGAAATGACATCCGAACTGATAGCAAATATTTAACTGCAAAACCGATAAAATAAGCAAGAAGTAATACGATAATATATAAATTTTAGTATGTTTACTTTTCTTAGGCCCTTGTACTACCTTTTCCAAACGAGCATGCGGAAGGCATCATCTTGGGGGGGGGGGGGAATCTTCGCATCGGACCAGCCCATTTTTTGCAGACACTGACTGGCCAGGTGATTGCCCCAGACACCCCACCATTACGCTCCTGATGAATCATCAAAGTAAGGGGAATCATACCCAAGACTGCTTACTTGCGAAGTGGACGTTTTTATTAATACGCTTTTATTAGCTTCAGACGTATGTATGTTAGTATGTAACGGAATCTTTGAACATGATTTTGACCCCCTTCAAAACGTCGGATTAACTCGAAATTTGGCATACTTATTAAGGACCGATGACAATTCAATATTTTAAACAGTTTGACCCGTTATCCTTACTAGGATAATCAGGATTAGCGATTTTTGTTTTGTTTTCCTGAGACCCGGAGTGTCTGCGTCAAGAGCAATAAGGGAAACTACCAGGCGCGTTTGTCGCTTTATCACAAGGATTAGCTCGTGTTGCCCTTGCGCAGTTAAATTCCAACCAACCAACCTTCTCCGGAATCGAACCCTGGTGTGCCGTTTGAAAGATTTGTCGCTTGAACGACAGTTATACAAAGTTTTTTTTTTTTTTTAGTCGCATTATCCTTACCAGGATCTGCCGACCAAACGGTATAGTGGTTAGCGTGCTAGCTTCTAGACCGCGAGGTTGCGGGTTCCAAGTCCCGTGTTGGCATGGGTGTTTGTAAATGTATGTTGGCTTGTCTAATGACGAATGTTTCGGCGCATTATAGCCCTCGTGTTGCTGACGGTGCCAGATAATCTGAAAACAACCAACCAACCTTACCAGGATCTTCAGGATTAGTGATTTTTCATATTCGGAGACACGGTAGTGTTTTGTGCCAAGTAATACGGTGTGTACTAAGGCATACACATGACTTAAATTTGAGACAAGCATGTGACTATTGGCAGAAACAACTGGAGAGTTTTGTACACTAACTAAAAAAAAAATTAGAGTTTACAGAAAAAATAATTAATAGTTTAAAAACTAAAAAAACACGCTTTAATAGAAAACCAAACTAAAAAGTAGAAAATAATTAATAGTTCAAAAAACTAAAAAACACGCTTTAATAGAAAACCAAACTAAAAAGTAGAAAATAATTAATAGTTTAAAAAACTAAAAAGCACGCTTTAATAGAAAAGGGAACTAAAAAGTAGAAAATAATTTTAAATAAGTTTGAAATAAGAATAGAGTGATTAACAAGAAATATTTATTTTATCGTAAAAAAGCGTGGGGTGCTTGATGTCAATTGTTGTATATATATTGGTAAAAGTAGAGCCATTATGAAAATATCTTAAAAAGCACCCCACTCTTTTTTACGATAAAATAAATATTTCTTGTTAATCACTCTATTCTTATTTCAAACTTATTTAAAATTATTTTCTACTTTTTAGTTCACTTTTCTATTAAAGCATGTTTTTTAGTTTTTTAAACTATACATTTTTTATCTACACTTGAACGATGCAATGTAGAACAAATTATTTTTAATTCAATACTTTAAGTCCTGTACTTAATATGAGAAAATTCACGAATAGTTAAATTTATCCGAATATTCCAGGACTTAGTGTACTAAATTAATCATAGACATTGCTCTACGTGTGCTGCCATAAGTTATTTCCCGTACAAATAATTCAAGAAGACGCAAATTAAGATTATGTGAATTACAACATCTATTCATTTTAATGTTTTTGGTGACAAACATTAACAATCTTTAAATATCCATTCTCGAAGGGAAACCGATCGGATTGAAATCCAATTTTCCTGTCCTAAACAATGTTTCTTAAGATATATATTCTAAAATTAGGGTTGTCGAATGAATTAATCTAGAAGGAAAACATCATTAATTACAAGACTCAGTCGGAACAGTTCACGACTTCAAACTTGATAAATTTACTCTCGGGATTACAAATCTATTCTATTTCGTGGACATTGATAACATAGAAAGGATTTCAACAGTTAGAAGAGTAACCGTGAGGAAAAACAATATTTTTGAATAATTAGATGATCGAATTGTCTTATTTCATGAGTTCGGATTTTTAAGTTTTTAATATTGACTCTAAGGGGGGGTCCGGCACATGAAAATTTTTCAGGTTATTAATTTCGAGTTTATTATTGTTAATCAAAATATGCATTTTTTCTCTTTAAAATGATGCCACATTTGCATTTATATCTTATTTCAAAGTATTTTTAATAATTTTTTGAAGTAAACAAAATGTATGTATTTAATGCATGTTTTTTCACTTCAAAGTCGAATTTCTCAAAATGCCGTTTTTTCGTGTTTGGAGGCACATAGCTTAAAATCTATATGACATAAATGCTTAAATTTTTTTATATATGTTTCTCTTATGTATTTAAGTACTTTAACACGAGGAATTATTGATAAGTAGCATACTTTTTTTAAAAAAAAAATAATTAGTCTAAAATTTTAAAAAATTTCTTAAACATATTTTTAGAAAATCATAATTATTTTAATTTAAAAAAAAAAAAAATAACAAAAATCTCATGTTAAAGTATTCAAAAGTATCCAAATATTATACTGTGAAAGTTTCATAATGATTGAAGAATCGGTTATTAAATGAGATGCCCCCAAAGTTGTTGAATTTAACATGGGCTCCTATGGAGGTGCCGGACCCCCTTAATTTGTCCTGGCGCCACCTATTGGGGAAAACTTCTAAATATGTCATTTATTTAGTCATACTTCGAATTTAAGACGGATCTACATGGTACCAGTCGGGGTGCCAGTTCAGATCGCCAGTCCTTGAATCATGTGACGTCACCTGGCTGCTGGTTTCAGTAAACCACACATTTTCTGTTTACTGGCACCGGCAACTCCCGTCAACCAATCATGTGCCTTCACCCGTGATCGCCGACAGATGGCGCAGCGGTCGCTTAGCTGGCGTCACAGAACTGGCAATCTAAACGGGAGCCCCGACTGGTAGCGGTATAAAACGGGCTTTAGGATTTTGGAAGAGTATAAATAAAAACTGCATCGTTGTTGTCATAAAAAATGTTGTAAATTTTGAGACACTAAGTTGACCCACTTTACAGCCCGTCCTTATGAATAAATCATAAATTTTTGTAGCCGACCAAACGGTATGGTGGTTAGCGTGCTAGCTTCTAGACCGCGAGGTTGCGAGTTCCGAGTCCCGTGTTAGGCATGGGTGTTTGTAAATGTATGTTGGCTTGTCTAATGACGAATGTTTTAGCGCATTTTAGCCCTCGTGTTGCTGACGGTGCCAGATAATCTGAAAACAACCAACCTGTAGCAATAGTTCAAATTCAATATTGCCGACCAAACGGTATAGTGGTTAGTGTGCTAGCTTCTAGACCACGAGGTTGCGGGTTCGAGTCCCGTGTTTGGCATGGGTGTTTGTAAATGTATGTTAGCTTGTCTAATGACGAATGTTTCGGCGCATTATAGCCCTCGTGTTGCTGACGGTGCCAGATAATCTGAAAACAACCAACCTGTAGCAATAGTTCAAATTCAATATTGCCGACCAAACGGTATAGTGGTTAGTGTGCTAGCTTCTAGACCGCGAGGTTGCGAGTTCCGAGTCCCGTGTTAGGCATGAGTGTTTGTAAATGTATGTTGGCTTGTCTAATGACGAATGTTTCGGCGCATTATAGCCCTCGTGTTGCTGACGGCGCCAGATAATCTGAAAACAACCTACCAACCATAAATTTTTGTAAACGTACTATTTAGACTAAGGAAAAGTGATATATCACACAGTTGCTACTAAAGTGGTACATCTCCAAATTCTAATCTGTCATTATGTAGAAACTTTAATTTAAAAAGGAAGACTTTTAAGTTATGTGTGTGTCACTTTTGCTGGAAGGGTGCGATATGTGGAAGAAGGGGGGGGGGGGAGAGGAGGGTGTCGATATTGAACGGGTGTCTGAATCATCGATATAAATAAACAACTGGATAGACTGCTTAACGCTGGGAAAATGAAGCCGTTGCCAGATGCCTTTGGTGGGATAAAAAATACGGATTGCCGATGATTGAAAATAAAATTTTGGATTGTACACAGCAGAAATGTCAATAGTAGACCTTAATTAGTAATAATGTGCAAAAATATATATACTCTATCATTTTACAAGGTTTTTCGCATTTCCATCCAACTATAAAAGTGAACTGTGATTGGTTAATCTTCCCACCAGCTTCGCAATCCCCGGCGCGTTTTTCTCTTTGCATTGACAATGGAGCAGTCTATCCAGTTGTTTATCTATATCGATGGTCTGAATCGACAGCAATTGTTTTAACGAGAAATTTATAGTTTTGCTAACACTTATTTAAACTATTATTTCTTTACTTTGTATGTGTGGGAATTTTATGATTTATCTTTCATAAGGGAAAAAAAATACCTTTCTGTGTTTAAAACATCGTTAATTAAAAGTAAGTGGTCTATTTAATTTTGAATCATATTGACAGTTTGTTGTTTTCAGATTATCTGGCACCGTCAGCAACACGATGGCTATAATGCGCCGAAACATTCGTCATTGGGCAAGCCAACATACATTTATAAATACCCATGCCTAACACGGGACTCGAACCCGCAACCTCGTGGTCTAGAAGCTAGCACGCTAACCACTATACCGTTTTTGGGTCATATTGACAGATACTACTGCTAGAATCGTCGAGTCAGTTCTGAAGAATACATAACTTCATTCAGGGAATCTTTTTCAAGAAACTTATTTCAGAAATTGCAAGGAAGAAAAATGGAATACTACTTTTTTCGGTTTCAAACTCAAATACTTAAAACTTATCTTTTAACAGAATTGTTTTTTTCCCTTGCTTATTCAATTTAAGATGTTTTAGATTTTTTATCCATGAATTGTCTTTCGTCTGTTTTGGCTATCTTATTTATTCCATAGAGAGTCTTACGTTTTTCTTCCCTATTTTTGTTTACTCCTAATTTCAGTTCCGACATATTTTGCTTTACTAACTACTGAAGGTGTACGTATACCATACAATTCACGAAAATCGATAAGGATATTCATTTTTTGTTATTATATCATAATATTCTCTGATACTTTAGCTTTCAAACAATACTAAACATGTGAAAATATCTTTAATAGTTTTTAAGTTACAATCAATTATAGGTAGGTACTTCCCCTGTTAGATACTACGTTTTTGAAACTTTAAACCTGTTTTTCTGACCATCTGTATTTTGATTATGTCACGCTTTATTCAAACAACGATAATTCAACAACAAAATGTTCAATTATAATTTATTTTTTTTGTATCATAATAATCTACATAATATGCTAGATGTTTTGAAACTCAATTATATAGTATTGGTTGAGAAATTGATTTTTTAGGGATTTTTAAAACTTAGAATTCTTTGAAAATATGGATTTTTTTCATGTTTTCACACAAAATGAATTGTAAAATAAAAACTCTTCTATATAAGAAACTTAATTGAGATTCAAAACATTAAGAATAATATTTCGAATGGTTTCCATGTAGAATTGCGTTTCTAAGTAAATTAGAATTGGATGTATCATTGTTTGAAAAAGGTACTAATTATCTAATTAATGCTTATTTAACAAATTAACAATTGCCGAAATTTGAATTTTTGTTATGAAATTATTTTAATCATATACTTTCTAACTAATCTAAAAAATAATTGGATTTTTAAACTCAGAATTAAAAAAAAAAAAAAAAACGTTCTAGGGTATACATACACCTGAATTCAGTATTGCGAGATCTCGGATTTAAAATTCTTAGGCATGCAATTTTTCACAAGGCATTTTGGATTGGTCATATTTTTAAAAAATATTTTTACCAATTGAAATATCAATAGTACTTAAAAAACTAAGACTTCCTGCACTTCAAAAAGTATAAAGAAAGGCCCTATAGGGGTGGGAAAAACAGCAACGTGGTAGTAAAAATGCTACGTCTGTCAACATTGATTGAGGTATAAGGGTATGAAGGAGGTATGTAGCAAAAAACAAGTTTTTGAGATATCTATTCTTAAAATACTTACATTTGTGTTCTTTTATAATAGTCCGAGAGGCGACTGCAATTTTTGGACCCCATCAAACATCATTTTGAATTTTTTTATAGAAATTAAAGAAAAGTGAGTAGATTACGAATCCACTGGTCTGCCGTGGCAAAAATGGCCGAAACTGATCAATAATCGACTTGGAATGAGTTGAACTAAAATCTGATTGCCAAATATCTCCTAACTTGCCAAAAAGAGAACAAACTTATTCATCTGGCAACCCATTTCATTTTGATTTTCAATGAGAAAAAGCGCAAATGATTTCTGATCTTTGGCTCGGAAAACTTGTATCTTTTAAAAGTAAGCCAAATTGGCGACATCAGTTACGTCATAAGTGACGTAATATTTTTTGCCAACTTGGCTCCCTTTTAATAGATGCAAGTAGACCGTCGCCAGATATCTGAATCGTCTGCAACCTTCTTAATTGAAAATTAAAAAGTGAGGGTTACCAAATAAAAAAAAAATGCTCATTATTTGGCATGTTATGGCGCATTTGGCAATTGGATTTAGTTAAACTTATTTAAATTAAATTTTTGACCAGTTTCGGCCATTTTTGCCACGGCAGACCAGTGGATTCGTAATCTACTCACTTTTCTATAATTTCTATAAAAAATTCAGAATGACGTTTGATGGGGTCCAAAAATTGCAGTCACCTCTCAGTGTATAAGTGACATGCCTTATTTCTTAATGAATGTCACTGAAAGAGCCGTGGTCTAAAGTAGAAAATCGCTACTAAATGGCTCCCCATGTTTCAAAGACGGAGAAATCGTTGTCTGTTGAGAAGAGGAGTTATTCATTTTGATACACCCTGTACTGTAAATTTCAAAGAAAAGCCTTTTTGAATGAGCATTTTTATGTCCTTGTTTAAGGTATACATATACATTAGAAATATCAAAATTTGACTCAAGTCTGCGTTTTTATTTTTTGGTTTTAAAATATTCCCGAATTCATTACCATTAAAATAATTCCATTTTCTTACTGAGACTCAAATTACTTTTTAAATTACAGTAGGTTTTGTGAACCTGTTTTGTATCACGTTCATTAGTGTAGTAAACTTTAAAACGCGTTTTCTGAAGAATGACATTTTGATGTTATATGACTTTACGCCAACGGTCATAACTTCACAATAAATTATCCGATTTACAAAATTCTAATTTTGTTTTGTCGACAATAGTTGTGAATGTGTTTTCTATGGAGAATTTAACATATGTTGTTACTAAAAAATTTGTTATGCATATTTTAATCGTAATTTTTTGTTAAAAACTATGTATTTTTTTAAACTTTTTATGTAAAAACTTATAATTAAATAAATATTGCAGCCAAATTCAAAATTCTCCATAGGAACATGCGTCAATATAATATATTTTATTTGCAATAAAAATCATACCTCTAAGTTAATTACAAGTTTATTTATGTATGTTCTAATAATGTAATAATTAGTCACTTTAATTGCAATTAGCTGATTAAAAATTTGACGGAAAAAGAAAGTTTATACATAAAAATGCATTATTTTTAATTCTGGTATACTTCCAAAAAGTTTGAAATTATAACCTAAAAATTAAAGAAAATCATCTCAATTGTATATGTATACCTTAAGAAAAAATAAACTTTTTATGCTTTAAAAACCTCCAAACGAAGATAAATAATTACAGGGTGTATAAAAAAGAATGACTCTCATCTTCTCAACAGACTGCGTTCATGGCTATTTCTCCGTCTTTCTCACGTAGAGGGGCGTTTAATGGTGATTTCCTAAAACTCTAGGCCACGTCTCGTTTAGGGACATAACTTTCATTCAGTGATTTTCTTAGTTCCATAAATATAACAATTCAGAATCATGTCTTTATTTTTAACACACCATGTATATGTCACTAAACAATTTAGGGAACCAAGGTGCGAGTCAGAAGTTGGCCTAAAACGCACCAATTCATCCATTGTGAAAACTCCGATATTTTTTTTAAAAACGTTACATATCCATTATTACTTTTCTGAGCAAGATAAAACGTAAGCAGTATCTTAGTAGCATACGATATTGTTAGTCCACCCAGGGCTGGCGCTATACTAAACTTCAACTTAACTTGACATCACTAGACGGTAGATCGTCACAGTTCTCATAGGCAATTTATCCATTTTGGCGGCGTGAAAGCATAGTGCTCTCCAAACCACAACCCTGTAGAGAACAAAAGGCTATAAGGTTTGGCGAGAATTATGTCTTCACTCTTCTAAAATGGATTAATTGCCTATGAGCACGGTGAAGATCTATCGTCTAGTGATGTCAAGTTAAGTTGGAGTTTAGTGTAGCAGTTTCGCCGCCCCGAGCAAAAAGATAAAATGCCACCCCTTCATTACAAAAATTATAAAAAATAACCTAAATCTTTCCCGCGTTTAGAAGTAAAATAAAACGTGAGCAAAAAAAAAATGGTATTAAAAATGTTGAAGTTTTAATTTTCCAAAAATATTTTTTTTTGTAATTTATGATTTTGTCACTAATTTGAAACTAAAGTTGCACAGAGAAAGAGAAAAGACGCAAATCTAGTATATAATTATAAAATGCATATATTAAAAGGATAATTCTAAAAAGAAATATTAAAAATAAAAACTTAATTATTAAAAATACATTTTAACTAAAAAATGTTTTTTTTTTCTCACTTTCAATTCTGAGAATTTTTTGATATTTTTTTTTACCTCAATTTCTTTTCTTTACGACTTCATACATATTCTGACAAATTAAAACAAAACTGTAAAAAATTCTTTTAGAGCACTTTATTTGTGTCCATTTATTTAAATTATAATAAAAAGGGTAATTTTTTATTTTATACATTTTAAAGCCATTTTTAAATGCGAGCTTACTATGCTTGTGAGTGGTTTTCTTAAAATATTTTAATATTTTATCAGTATTGCATTTTATTTTTGGTTCGGTTTTAGATTTGGTCTTTAATATACGAAAACTCTACCCAACTTTCAAAACGAGTTTTTATTTAAATACTGCATATCTCAACCTCCTTATGTCTTTCTCATGGTTGAGGATTTTTGAAGTGCGTGGGTACCTATATATATAAAAGTTCGTGAAATATATTAAAATCAAATTTTACCTAAATTCCATCTATTAATTTTTTATAAGTATTCAAATGAATCTTGGTTTAATAATTTTCTTCATAAACTAGTTAATTTTACAGCCCATTTGCCGCCTCCTAAGGTTGCCGCCTCAGGCAGGGGCCCGGTTTGCTCCTCCCTTAGCGCCGCTCCTGGTTCACTGAATGATACACTTTGGATATCGCCGAAATATCACTTGGTCGACTATAAATATTGTTACGAATTTTTGTATATTTGTAAATATTTAGTAGTGTTAATTTTGTAAATAGGAAAATTTACATGCATTTCGCATAAGGCAGTGCAATAGTTCGTCGTTAACTTGGCTTCCCCGCAATGTGTGTCTCAATGCTTGATAACGAGTTTTACAGAGGTAACGCTGGGAAGCGAGTTTTACAAGGAGCAGGGCATTTAACATTATGGTAATGGCAATCTCGCCAAATTGGCGAGATAGAACCAAGTTGGCGACAGTTTTCGCAACTAATTTTTATCGCCAAATTTGGCGAGAAATTTCGAAATGTTGCCAAACTTGGCGACCATTTGGAGACATTTTCGGTCCCCATGTACATGTTTAGGACTTTTCGACTACGATCTGGAAAGTTCACCAAATATCTACCTCTAGAAGTTTCACGTATGTTCGCCTCCCCTATAAAAGCTCAAGAGAGCGGGTGATGGAGTTAGTTGAGTCCATTAGTGGACTGGAATTACTGAGTCTCAGTGAACATTCCGAGTAGTTCTAAAGTGAACTGCATTTCATTGTCTTTTGCATCGATTTTAGCAGTTGTGTGGTCAAGTTTTTAACTGCTGTTTTGTGCTCTATTGTTGTGAAAAGAGCCGTATTGAGTCTACTAGAACGAGAAGTTCTGGAGTTGTAAAGGAATCTGTGAAGAGTTTATTTTGGAATAAATTTCTGCAAGTTTTGATCTGCTTTGGCCTCAAATCTTTCGAACCCGTCCCACGCAACAATATAATATGATACTAACTGTAAAGCATTCCCATGACGATACAAAGACTAAAGTTATTCTTCCAAACATTTTAAGATATTGATTTTAAGAAAAAGAGTTATTAATTGCATTTGGAAAGGTAAGCAATTTGCTTATGTCTCATTTTCTCATCGGACAGGCATTGATTATTAAGTCAGCTATTTAATTAAGCACCCAGCATTGATTATTTGCAGAGAGCTTAACAAATTACACAGAGAATTTATTAACTCAACGAATATACTACTATTCCGCTATGTCCCAAGTCCATTACTGTTTGACATCACACCATGCTTGGGTATTATATGAAATCATCTTCAGTAAGCCATTTTGACATGTAAAGCTAATGCTCAATATCTAATAAACGTGTAAATGCTTTCTATGAACCGCTGGCCTTGTCGAAGATTAAATTTAAAACACGTCAATTACGAGTAGTCAAGCCAGTGTAAGTGCACGGTATGCTCGGAGTGTGAGTATTCAACTTAAATGGTTCCTAAACGTGAGTGGTAGAAGAGATATTTCCTGTCGCACAAGATTATTTCACGAATTTAATGAATCATGACTCTATTTACTGTGGAAAGCCACATATTTATATTACTTAAGCACTTTAACTCCTACATTTTTGTAGTAGCGGAAATCTTGTCAATTGTTTAATTTCTTTCTTGTTGCCAAAATGAAGGTGTTTTATTGTTATTTATTTAGTTTATTGGCCAAGACGTTATTCCCAATCGATCATGCCTTCTTGTTTAAATTTTATTTGAAGATCAAGAAGAAAGCAAACGATATTTTTTTTTTTTTGGTATTGTATTGGTCATGACGTTATTCACAATAGAACGTGCATTCTTGCATAGATTTTGGTTACTACAATTGGTCAACTATGTTTGGCAAAACTTTTTGTTACGATTGAAAGGTAGACAGTTTAATACGTATTATCCCAAGTTATCATATGTATTACAACCGTCTATCGTTGACGATTTTAAAATAATTTTATTCTGGCCGGCAATGATATAGCATAAAAAAGTAGTTTGAAGTAGTTTTTTTTATGTGTCATACCGTTCCTTCTTTCTTCGAATGTATACAGGTCATTCTGACCAACTTTTTGAAAGTTGAACTTTTATTATAAATTACCTGTACATCATTTCCGTATATGAATTCCTTATTTTGTTACTCTAACGATTTTTATAATGCAGTAACATATTGTTACCCCGGGATTTAAGTCCAATGGCATTGTTTTCAAATGCTCACAAGTATGGTCAGGTGTCCATTCCCATTTAATATTTGAGCATGCACAGGAAAGACATTGTGTGCGCATGCCCCTGCTTGTATAAAAAGTAGAGGTCGGCGATATATCGATACGACGATATTTTTATCGATATTTATAAAAAAATATCGATATTAAAAATATCGATAAAAGTTAACGATATATCGATATTTTCATACATTTTTATTTTTTTAATGATCGTTTTGTAATTTCATGTATTTTTTTAGAGTTTCTTTTATTCCTTTTTCAAAAACATCAGAACTAAAATTTGGACTTGGCTGAGAGGCAGTTAAAATGGTACCAATGATCAATATTTTGCTGCCATACACTTCATAATCATGGGCGTCAACAGGAAGGTTCAAGGAGATGCACCTCCCTGGCTTTTGAAAATTAAAATAAAATTGGTTGGTTGGTTGTATTCAGATTATTTGGCGCCGTCAGCAACACGAGGGCTATAATGCGCCGAAACATTCGTCATTAGACAAGCCAACATGCATTTACAAACACCCATGCCAATACTGGACTCGAACCCGCAACCTCGCAGTCTAGTAGCTAGCACGCTAACCACTATACAAAAAATAAAATTGGAACAAACGTGTTAATTATATATACATATATTAATTTTTCAGTTATTTACATTGCAAAAATATTATGCTAACTATTCAACGTTGCCATTAAAAGCTATTGAAAATTATTAAAATTTTTCTTAAAATAATTCCACCAATTAAGTGATAATATAACTTTTTCTTTTGTAATAGATCCGTTTCGGTTGGAAAAGTAGTCCCCTTACAAAAAGAATGAAAAGTAGTAATTTGTTCTGAAAAACTTCGTTTCTGGCAAAATTAAAAAAAAAAAAAAAAATCATAAATCGATATATCGATATTTTTTTCTATGCAACGATATAATATCGATATTTATTTTGATCGATATTTCCGACCTCTTATAAAAAGACATGTATGCTGATATTCTTCAACTGTATTGATGTATCGATGTTTTATAAAACTCAATTAAAATTAAAAAAAAAAAAGAAAAGTTTATAACGGACATGAGGCCCATGTTAATCTGTACATTGGCTCTGAGCCTATTATTCAATTTAAATTCAATCGATGAATGTAACCGGGTGGGACATAATCTATTTTATGTTTAAGGATCAAAATTAAATGTACAATCACTTTTATTTATACCTGTAGTCCATCCATAGCATGACTGAAGTAAGTGTACGCCTGAAGAAGTCCGCACGCTGTGGTCTGTGGCGGTCTGTAGATGATCAGGCAGAACTGTAGACCGAACAAAGGAACGAGCACTAGTGTGGCTCGCACTGCCTTCCTGTAAGGAAAGCAAATCGATTATAAATTTCGGTGGGAAAAAAAAAATCAAATTCATTTCAAAGAGCTTCTTTAACATCGATAGTTGTTTTTATCATTATGATTTTAATTTCCTCCACTTTATACAGGGACTTTTAGGAAAGGCGATTACAACTTTAGATACCCCTTCGAACATCATTCGTAATAGAATGTAGAGTAGTGCTACTGTTAACATTCTTGTTCCACTCTGCACCGAAAATCGGTTTCCATTTAGCTGCAACCAGCATTTGGTGCTTAGTGTCACAATTAAATGAAGCTTATGGGTCCGAGGCATCGATATAGATAAACAACTGGATAGACTGCTTAACGCTGGGAAAATGAAGCCGTTGCCAGATGCAATTGGTGGGATAAAAAATACGGATTGCCGAGTATTGAAAATAAAATTTTGGGTTGTACACAGCAGAAATGTCAATAGTAGACCTTAATTAGTAATAATGTGCAAAAAAATATATACTCTAACACTTTACAAGGCTTTTCGCACTCTCGTCCAACTATTAAAGTGAACTGTGATTGGTTAATCTTCCCACCAGCTTCGCAATCCCCGGCGCGTTTTTCTCTTTGCGTTGACAAAGGAGCAGTCTATACAGTTGTTTATCTTCATCGATGGTCCGAGGTAGCACCATTATATCGTGCAACTAAGCATCAATTGTTGGTTTCAGCTTAATGGGAACCAATTTTTGGTGCGTAGTGGAGCAAAATTTTTACCAGTGTTGTAGATTATGAATATACTGATCTGCTCTGGTAGAGATGGCTGAATTTTCACTCTCTTTTTAAATTTTAAGGGATATTTTTAGAATCTAAAGGCTATTTTTTTAAATTAATTTTTTCTTAAAAACTTAAGCAAAAAAGTGTTTTGACAAAATTAATTACTTTAACAATAACAGTGATGCACGATCGTGATTTCGCGTATCAGAGCGGAAATATGCATTAAAAATTACTTAAAAAACACCTTGATGGTTATAAAACTTAAACTAACTCTTGACACTTAAGGTATACATATACGTTGGGAATCGCAAAAATTAACCCAAATAGGCATTTTTGTTTTTTCATTCTAAAATGTTCTCCAATTCATTATCTTTAAAATGATACCAATAACTTTCTTATAGTTAAAACACTTTTTAATTACATGCAATTTCGTAAAGGTCGACGTTTAAAACATATTGGAAAAAAGAAAATTTCGAAAACTTTGAACTCATTTTCTGGAGAACTGCTTTACATTGTTGAGTGAATGTACTCCAACGGTGATATCTTAAGAATTAATTAACTGATTTTTAAAATTTAAACTGTATAAATTTAGATAACATTTCAGAGCACGGGCCCTAGCTGTTTACAAAAATTTTGGTAAAAAATAGATTTTTTATGTATTTTAGAATATTTTTATTTTTGGAATTTTTTTATTTTTTCTAGTACTTTTGATGTTAAATGTTAAAATTTAAAAAATATTTAAGTTATACATTATATTTTGCTTGGGCCCGTGTATCAATACTTTGTCTTTAATTTCCAGTAAGAAATTTGTTTCAAAATTAATAAGGTATTACTTTATCGTCGTTGCAATTAAGCCTTAATTAGTGAATTAAAATTCAATTAATTAAATAAATATTTATTTTTTTACTTTTTGTTACTGCAAATACATTACATTTTTTGCTCTTGTAATTCTCTCAAAATTTTTAAACCCTGGCATAAGAATTAAAAAAAAAAAAAATTGTCTAACGTATATGTATACCTTAAGCCGTTCTGTGACACCACGTTGGTGTCCCTCGAAACTATAGGGAAAATGCCGGCGACACCACGAAAACTGTTGGATAGGGTAACTGCCGGCAACACTACAAAAACCATCGATCAAATAACGATTAAGTAAAAATTGACGATTTATATCCCGAAAAAGCACTGTCGATAGACACAGATGAAATGATTTGAACCAGTCCAAACAAAAAAAAAAAAAAACAATCTCGATTTGACATGCGGACGACATAGCGTTAATCTACGTTTTCCATGAATTCCCCTCATGAGGTTAACGTTTTCTATTTTGTACAAGAAGGCACGGTAAAAAGCCGGCGAAATACGATTAATTAAGGAACGTACACAATTACATTTGGAACTTGTGGGAACCTCCCCCCCCCCCACAATCCACCTACTAATGAGCCACGTGGTATCAGCAGCAAATAACTTCAGTCAGTCACTGATCTGTGTGAGACACGTTTGAACACGAATACGCATGCGTAAATAGCGATTTCGGAGCGGGTGATCCGTAAATTGTATTAGGTTGGAAAATAAACGAAATTTTTTCATTTTTTTCAAAAAAAAGGACGCTGCATTCAAAGAAAAAGGCTAAGGAGATAGCACTGACCTTCGAAAAACAGCTAGGGTAATCTCTGATTTTAGAAAATGGGAGGATTATTTTTAAAAATTTAACCACGATGTGCCGAGGCGTGAATTCAATCATGGGGTTAATTCTAGAGGGTGAATTTGATTTTCAATGCGTGTGTTTACGCAAAATTCACGCATTTTTGCGAACTCTGCCGGCGTCCCTTATTAATTATTGCAATCGAATGTATTACTTATGTAATCAGACCTAATGGCAAATCTAATAATTAATGCAATCGCTAGTAGTTGGCCAATTGAATAGCTTTCACCAGTTTTTCTATTTTTATGAAGGAGATTTTAAAGTTTCTGGGGATAATAGCTCAGTTCCGTACATTTTACTAGCAACAATTAAACGTGTCAGCCATTGAAAGGTTTTCGACACGGAAGTGAGAGAGTTGGTTTAGAAGCCCGTGACAGTTATTGCGTAGTGTTTGGTTTGGAACTTTCGACTGTTTATTTCTTCCACTTATAAAGTCCTTAACACAGTCATATGCGTCTCGTAATTTTGAGCATCAAGAAGAATACCGAGATCGAAATCTACTAACGTCTTCAATCCCACCACACCAACGAGAGAACATTGAGGCCACGACATATTTAATCTGCACCAGCTCCCATTAGGTACACACCGATATTTGGCAAACCGGGGACTCGAACCCACAGCCCTCAGGTCATGAGCCCGATACTCTACCGCAAGGTTGTAGGAGCCTTATTGCGTTGTGTGTTGTTGCTCGTGTTAGCTATTAATGAATTGCTAGTAGCCACTGAATTTATGTTCAAAACAACAAAGTTAATATAATGGTGTGTTATGAGTGGATGTACTCAGCTTGTTAAAGTAATTATACTCTACTGCATTAGTTGAAATGACTCAAAGTCGATTGCTCTTGCTTCATTATTCATGGTAACTCGTGATAAAAGTTGATATACACTTTGCCAGTAGCTGACATATCAGCTGGTAAGTTATTGATTGGAAGGTCACTGACCCGCGGCGATTGGAACGCCAGCATTCGATTTATACAGTGCCAGTAACTGGGACAAACCAGGCATTGAGCGAGCGTTAAATTGCCAGTCAGTGAACAAGTGAGAGGATGGTATTTGACGCACCAGCGAATTATAAGAATTTGGTTTATTGGAGTTCTCAGATACTATCTTGCCAGTGAAAGAACGGTTTCGCCAGGGACCGGCATGAAGTGATTAACTCTGGCATCCACCTCAAATGGCATACTAACTGGTAAACTGTAAATTAGCTATCATTTCGAGGTGTGTACGTTGAGTTGATTTTTTTTCCATTAGACTTCAGGAGTGGGAATGTCCGAATCCGAAACTTAACTATTTCGACTTGAAGTATCCTTAAATAACTCTAACTGTATTGCTCACCTGTATTGGCTTGGTTCGTTGGAATGTGTAGCTCTTAGTTTGGTCACAAGTACGCGTATTATATTACACAGAAATACTGCATTCACCTTGAAAAAAGAAATGAGCGATAAACATGATGCACACAAAGGTTAAATTCAATATAAACATTGAGAATGGTATTATAGTCAAAAGTATCAATGATTGTTAAAGCTATGTTGATGAAGAGATCTTTTAAGTCAAAAGTGCCAATCGGCCATTGGCCCTTTTGTCTTTAACCCTTTAAATCCCACGCAGTTAGCGTTGTGGGTTTCACAAAAACCCAATGACTTTCCATTCGAATAAACTGGAAATGAACTCGCCCGCAAAGGCCTGTTCATGACAAGTTGGGGCACAAGGCCCGGACTTATTTAGGGGCCCCTTCATCAAATGCGAGAATTATTGGAAATGTGCTTGACTCGTTGTCAAATGAATTAACATTAAATATAGAAAAAGTCGATAAATTAATGTCAATATATTATCTTCTTAAATTTTTTTAAATTTTTTTTTATCATAAATAAAGAAACAAATTTCAAATAACCAAATTTATAAATCAAAACAGGTAAAATTTTGTGATATAGCATTGCATTTCACGATCCCAATGTGTAGTAATATCCGTGACAAAAATATCTGCATCATTATTCACAACTTCAAAGCCGACATTTGCTGATCTCGCAATTAATTTGTCAAGACTTTCTTTCGATATTTCTTCGAGAAATATTGTTTTTTTTACGCTTTTAAGCGATGGTTTGATGCATTTGAATAAATACACTCTGGGATAATAAAGACCTGTTCAAGATCAATACAAAATTATTTTTATGTAAAAATTATTTTATACAGATTGTAAAAGATATTCACAAAAAGAAAGAAAAGTTATAGGTTTACAGCCAATTTTGGGGCCCCCTAAAATCATGGGCCCAAGGCCCGGGCCTTGTGGGCCTAGGCGATGATCAGGGCCTGCTCCCGGCTCGTTCTCCTGTCTGCCACACCTGGGTTTCCTGTGGGGGGGTTACTGTCGACCATAAAAAGATCATTACTATATGTCTACAACTTGCAATGGGGTTGTGCGTTGGGTCATCTACTTGATATGTCGGAGCATTTAGTCGGCGTCTTATCAAAGAATGAAACGCCACCGCTAAGTACTTGGAAAAGATTCGCATACAAGAAAAATCCCGACTATCTTACTCAGTGTCCAAAGGGTGGGGCAGTTTGACAATGAGTACTCTAAACCCATGGCTCCCCTTTACATACTTCACAATAGCCGATTTTTGAGGACCGTCACGCTTCAAACAACTACTGCCGAGAAGATTCACCACGCCATTCTCCTGAAAACGCTGCTATAGTAGGTAGCTTAATTGTTCCAACTATTTTCTAAATAACTCATACAATAATTAGTATAGAAAAACAAAATTACAACAGAGATTATTAGATTTTTACGTACTTCGATACCAGGAATTCAATTTCGAACGTTTTTTCGCTTACCTGCAATTTTCCCATGATTGTCCATTTTTGAATGTAAAATCAAATAAATAATGGAACCAGGATAGTCCGAGAGGCGACTGCAATTTTTGGACCCCATCGAACATCATTCTGAATTTTTTATAGAAATTGGAGAAAAGTGAGTAGATTAGGAATCCACTGGTCTGCCTTTTCAAAAATGGCCGAAACTGATCAATAATCGACTTGGAATGAGTTGAACTAAAAATCGATCGCCAAATATGTCATAACTTGCCAAAAATAGAACAAACTTATTCGTCTGGCTACCCACTTCATTTTGATTTTCAATGAGAAAAAGCTCAAACGATTTCTGATCTTTGGCTCGGAAAACTTATATCTTTTAAAAGTAAGCCAAATTGGTGACATCAGTTACGTCATCAGTGACGTAATATTTTTTGCCAACTTGGCTCCCTTTTAATTGATGCAAGTAGACCGTCGCCAGATATCCGAATCGTCTGCAGCATTCTTAATTGAAAATTAAAGAGTGAGGGTAACCAAATAAAAAAAATTATAATTATTTGGCAAGTTATATCGCATTTGGCAATTGGATTCAGTTCAACTTATTAAAAAGTCGATTTTTGACCAGTTTCTGCCATTTTTGCCACTGCAGACCATTGGATTCGTAATCTACTCACTTTTCTCTAATTTCTATAAAAAAATTCAGAATGATGTTCGATGGGGTCCAAAAATTGCAGTAACCTCTCAGTCTAGGAGATAAATAGTAATCTAGACACTTAATAAATGGATGAAATCAATTAAGTTCTGTAACGTTTTTTTTTTTTTAATTATCAGTTAGTAAGCACTTTTGGATAATTATAATGATGGAGCTTTAAAACTAAATGGTCATGATTTTGAAAATATTGGAGAAATAAATTAACCACTTCATTTGATTTTGGTTTAAATAAATAAGTTGAGTTACAAAGTGAAATCGATTGCAAATAACCATTAATATGTTTTAAGATAGTTGTTAATACTTACCAGTAGACTTGCTAAATTTGGAGCATTCATAATCCAATCATATATTCCGACTGGTAATGCCCAACATCTAAAAGTAAAGAATGCAAGTTTTGAAAGATTAAAAAAACACTAAAGGATTATTGAAAAAGAAAATATTAGTTATTTTTGCAACTAGTGGGGAAAGTAATACTTTTTCAAACGAGATAAAACGCTTATTTGACGAGTTAGATAGCACGAGTCAAATAATTTACCGAGTTTGAAAAAGTATTTTCCCACGTGTTGCGTACAATATTTTTTTACAATCACGTACAAAAAATGTTTTATATATAAATGATTTATATATTGGTTGTTTTCAGATTATCTGGCGCCGTCAGCAACACGAGGGCTATAATGAGTTGAAACATTCGTTATTTGACAAGCCAACATACATTTACCAACACACATGCCTTACACCTGACTCGAACTCGCAACCTCGCGGTCTAGAAGTTAGTATGCCAACCACTATACCGTTTGGTCGGCCATATACATACCTACACATACATACACATACATATACATATAATTATATACATATACATATATATATATATATATATATATATATATATATATATATATATATATATATATATATATATATATATATATATATATATATACATATAATTATATATATACATATAATTATATGTATATATAAATATATATATAATTATGTATATATATATATATACTAATAATTATGTATATATATATATATATATACTAATAATTATGTATATATATATATATATATATATATATATATATACATATAATTATGTATATATATATATATACATATAATTATGTATATATATATATACATATAATTATGTATATATATATATACATATAATTATGTATATATATACATACATATAATTATGTATATATATATATACATATAATTATGTATATATATATACATATAATTATGTATATATATACATATATATATATATATATATATATATATATATACATATATATATATATATATATATATATATATATATATATATATATATATATATATATATATATATATATATATATATATATATATATATATATATATATATATATATATATATATATATACATATATATATATATATATATATATATATATATATATACATAATTATATGTATATATATATATATATATATATACATAATTATATGTATATATATATATATATATATATATATATACATATAATTATGTATATATATATATATATATATATATATATATATATATATATATATATATATATATATATATATATATATATATATATATATATATTGGTCATGCTAAAAATGGTGTAAGGTGTTTGTTAGTCGAAAAAGATTAATCTTCGCATTTGATTTCGTCCTGGTTGTTTTTATGACCTATGTTCTGCAGTTCTTTTTTCCCTTGGCTGAATCTCCACAGCTCTTGGCGCCTTGGCGAACTTTTTTTCTCCGGCAACCCTGCGTGGTTGTTCTTGAAACTGCAGTCTTCTATTTTTAGAAGCGCTTTGTATTGACACTAGCCAAACTATGGCTCGTCACTTAGTAATTAAAAAATTAAATAATGAATACAGTCCACAATTATTTTAACTTAACTCGCTCAAACATTTTGGTCCGTCGAGCCGGAGTCACCCGCGAAATTCTGAATTTATTTATTTTTAACTTTAGCAACCGAAACTATTTTTTTTTAATATGACGAATTTGGTCGTTCTACATCGCCGGCGCGGCAATGTCAAGGGTCAGCTGACTAAGCTGTCCAAGGCTATGGAGGATGTCGAGTCTATCGACAATGAAATGTTATTGGCTCATCAAGACCAGCTCAACAAACTTGAGAAGAAATTTGAAGATTTAAAGATGGATTACTACGCATCAACACCCGAAGGTGAATTCGATACTACTGAGAAATCATTGACGGATATAGACGATGAAATCCGGGCTTTGGAGGTAAGAATCTCTACCTCTTTAAATAAATTAAGAAAAACAAATATTGATAAAACTTCTGAAAACAAAACTGACTGTTCGAAAACTTTGGTTGACGACCATTCGCAGTCAGCCAATGTGGTTTCGAAACTGAAACTACCGGAAATTCCTCTTCCCATTTTTAGCGGGAAAATTGAAGAATACACGTTTTTCAAAGCGCAGTTTGTCAATTTAATTGACCAAAATCCGTCCCTCTCGGACATGGATAAGCTATATTATTTGCGCGGTGCGCTACGTGGCGACTCTAAATGTATTGAAACTATGGATGATTCTTATGGGTCGTTATTAGAAGCACTGGATAAGAGATATGAAAACAAACGTTTAGTTATAGATACGCATATTCGATGCATATTAAATCTTGAACCGATGAAACATGAGTCAGAAAGGGAGCTCAGAAACTTGGTTGATTGCGTCAAACGAAATCTAAGAGCACTTTCAGTTTTGAAATTTGAGAGGGATAAACTGTCGAATGCATTACTTTTGAATGTGTTGTTAAGCAAATTGGATAGAGACACTAGAAAAAATTACGAAGCTTCATTAACCACTAACGATGTCCCCAATTTTGATGACTTTATTTTGTTTATTGAAAGAAGAATTTCAATACTTGGTAGCATTGCCAGAAATTCCAAACCAAACACGCTTGAAAGGTCTAAAACATTTTTTGTAAAATCTAACAAAAATTCTAAAGACTGCCCTTTATGTCACCAGCCTCATCCACTTTATTTATGCACAAAATTCAAGGAAATGAAATTAGAGGATCGTTTTGATTTCTGCAAACAGCATAAAGTGTGCATGAAATGTTTGTCCCACAAATATGACAAAAATATATCTTGCCAGTCAAAAGGCACATGTAAAGCTTGTTCTCGTGCCACTCACCACACTTTGCTACACAAGTTCTCAGCACAAGCTGAAAGCAATAATTTAACAGAAACTTATTCACCCACTACACAAGCTGAATTTCAAACGCCAATTTCAGATCAACCAAATATGAATGATCATTTAGTGTCAGACACTCAATTATCCTTTTTTGCAAAGGGTGAGAAAAACGTCCTTATCAATACAGCTGTCTGTTACATTAAGAATTCTAAAGGTCAACGTATTGCCGTCCGCGCGATCCTTGACTCAGCTAGTGAATCCAGCTTTCTTTCTGCTGATGCTGCCCAATTTCTGGGTTTTAAAAAAGAAAAAACTGACGTCCCCATTTGTGGTTTAAACGATAAACCATTTCGTGTAGTTTCTCAAGTTTCTGCCAATATTTCGAATCAGGATAATAACTGTCACTGGAACTTAAAACTTCTCATTGTACCCAAAATAGCAAACGCCATGCCGTTTAGAAACTTAAATATTTCAAACTTAAACATCCCTAAGAATATTGTTTTGGCTGATCCTAAGTTCTTTTTGGCTCAAAAGGTTGATTTATTATTAGGTGCCGAACTTTTCTACGATTTATTAAGGGAAGGCAAAATTAAATTGACTGAAAACCTATTCCTGCAGCCAAGTTGTTTTGGTTACTTAGTGTCAGGAAGTGTTCAACATGATAGCCCTTTCTCCGTTAATCGCTGTTTTCTTGCTACTACCCTGGAATCTCTCAATAAAACCTTGACTTCGTTTTGGGAAACTGAGAACTCCCTTGATGACAATAACATTTGCGACAGCGACGAACTGAAATACTGTAACGATCATTTCCAAAACACTCATTCCCGTAAACCCGATGGGAGATATGTAGTCGAGTTGCCATTTAAACCAGGTATGTCGGAAGACTTGCTGGGCGGCTCAAAACAGATGGCATCTAAAAGGTTAGATCGCTTATGGAATAGGCTAGAAACTGACCCCATCATGAAGGCACTCTATTCTGAATTTTTAAATGAATACGAAGCTTTGGGTCATATGGTACAGGTACCAGAAGATGCTTACTTCGAAGATGGTTATTATTTACCCCATCATGGTATCTTAAAACCAACAAGTCAAACCACAAAGTTGAGGGTGGTATTTGACGCAAGTGCCAAAACTACAAGTAAATATTCTTTGAATGATCTACTTTCTAAGGGTGGAGTTATACAAGATGATTTGTTTTCTATACTCATACGATTTAGAAAACACACCTACGCCTTCACTTCAGATGTGAAACAAATGTTCAGACAAGTTGAAGTAGCTCCCTCCCAAACTAAGTTCCAAAAGATTCTTTGGAAAGAGAGTAAGTCCGCTCCTATTAAGACTTACCAGCTTAAAACGGTGACATATGGCACTGCCAGCGCACCTTTTCTTGCCACAAGAGTCTTAAAACGAATTGCATTAGATGAGAAGGATGATTTTCCTCTCGCTTCAAGTGTTGTCCAACAGGACTTTTACATGGATGACTGTCTGTCGGGCTCTTCCGACCCACACGAGTTCGAAACACTTCAAACAGAACTGACACATCTCCTTCAAAGAGGAGGTATGACCCTACACAAATGGCAATCCAACAAAGGACACACAAGTGACCCTATTTTTCCTTTCGATAGGAACTCGGATGAAATTACCGTTAAAACTTTAGGTCTATTATGGAACAGTTCTAATGACTTATTTACCTATAAGGTATCCTTTAATTCAAATTCTACCATAACGAAAAGAGAAGTTCTGTCCCAAATTTCCAGAATATTTGATCCCCTTGGCCTCCTCGGCCCAGTTATTACAAGGGCAAAAATTTTTATGCAACAGCTGTGGCTTCACAAGTTGGACTGGGATCAACCACTCCCTTCAGAACTTGCAGTACAGTGGCAGAATTTCGTAGAGACTTTACCACAAATACAACATATTAAGGTGCCCCGTTGTGTCCTGCCCCTTTATTTCACATCAATTTCCTTGGTAGGATTTGCGGACGCGTCTTCAAAAGCGTATGGATGCTGCGTGTATATACACACCATCACGGATACTGGTAATCGCTCCAGTCGCCTTCTGTGCAGCAAAAGTCGTGTATCTTCCCTTCGGACCCCATTGACAATCCCTCGAGCAGAATTGTCCGCTTGCCTTCTGCTCTCCAAGCTCGTGCAGAAGGTTATTCAAGCCTTCAAGCACAAATTTGATTGTGTGCAGCTCTTCTCCGACTCCACGATTGCCCTGGCATGGATTAGGACCTCCCCACATCTTCTGAAGACCTTCACGAGCAACAGGGTTGCTCAGATACAGCAGCTAACCTCAGACTTCCAATGGCTGCACATCACCTCCTCATCTAATCCTGCAGACTCTATTTCCAGAGGGCTGGATGCTCCAGCTTTGTCCTCCAATGAGCTATGGTGGAATGGACCGGAGATGCCCCCCTGTCCGGAACCTGCTGTCCATCACCCTACAGAGCAGCAATTCCTTGAAGAGCTTAAGGTTCCCCCAAAGATGACCCTCTCATCTTACAGTATATCCTTTTTTGATTATTTAATTGAAAGATCTAATAACTATTGTAAACTGATTAGAATACTTGCATATGTGTTCAGATTTTTTAATAATTGTCATAAAAATAAAATTCAACGCCAGACTGGCCCTCTCACAAGAGAGGAATTTGAAGATGCTGAAATGGTCTTAATTAAGAACCTTCAGTTGGAGCATTTTCTACCAGAGCTTGCTTCTCTAAAGAAGGGAAATTCAGTTCCAGTAAAAAGCAAACTACGTTTCTTACACCCTTATTTAGATAGTCATGAAGTAATCAGAGTGGGTGGACGTTTAGATAATTCGGATGTAAGCTTTAACCATAAACCTCCCATAGTTTTGCCCTCGGGTTCTAAATTAGTAAAACTAATTTTCCAATACTATCATAAGCGCGACTTTCATGTCGGACCACAGGCCTTATTAAACACAATTCGTCAGAAATATTGGCCACTTGGTGGTAGAAATACAGCTAGGAAAGTTGTTTATGAATGTGTACCATGTTTTAAGATGAAACCAATTGTTGCAAGCCAGCTTATGGGAGATCTTCCCACTGAAAGAGTTGTCAGTAACCCCCCGTTTTCTAATGTTGGAATTGACTTGTGCGGCCCCTTTCAAATTAAATATAAGGGCCAAAGAAAGGGCACATTGCAAAAGATTTATGTTGCAATATTTGTTTGTATGGCCACTAAGGCTGTGCATTTAGAATTTATTTCTGACTTAACATCTCAAGCCTTAATTGCAACCTTAAAAAGGTTCTTCTCTCGTAGGGGTAAAAGCTGTAAAATATTTAGTGATAACGGGACGAACCTAACAGGAGCTAGTGCAGAATTAAAAAGGTTACAGAAATTGTTTGTTAATAGTGAAGAAGTTGTACATTTTTTGAATTCAGAGAGAATTGATTGGAAGTTTATTCCTCCCAGAGGTCCGAATCACGGTGGGCTCTGGGAGGCTGGGGTTAAATCATTCAAGTACCACCTTAAAAGAGTAGTCGGTGACTCAAAATTAACTTTGGAGGAGTTTAATACCATAATGATACAAATCGAGGGCATCCTGAACTCACGCCCATTAACTCCTTTATCCATTGATACCGACGACTTTCAGGTGTTAACTCCTGGACATTTTTTAATAGGTAGACCAATCAATTCTCTTCCGGAGCCAAATTTTATTGATAAAAATGAAAACTTATTGAATAAATGGGAAAGGCTTCAAAAAATGGTACAGTCAGTTTGGAAATTTTGGAGAAACAACTATTTAAGTCACTTGCAACAACGCAGTAAATGGTTGTTCAAAAAACAAAATGTTAAAAAGGGAATGATGGTGATTCTTAAGGACTCAAACCTACCTGTTGGAAAATGGCCATTGGCCAGAATCATAAATGTCATTCCAGGAGCTGACAACAATGTTAGAGTTGTTGATCTAAAGACGCCTACTGGGCAATTTAGAAGAGCTATTACAAAAATTTGCATTTTGCCTATAAGTGATAATACTGATGCACCTGCCATTTAATTGTCTTTTATTAAACTTTATTTTCTATTTTGTTTAAAGAAATTTTTTGTATTTTTGCTTACTAGTTTTATATTAGTTGTATTTACTCTTTGTATCATTGCATATACCTTATGTATATATTATTTCAAAAAAAAAATTGTATTTTCCTTGAAATATTTCTATATTTCAACGCCCGCCGGGATGTTCTGCAGTTCTTTTTTCCCTTGGCTGAATCTCCACAGCTCTTGGCGCCTTGGCGAACTTTTTTTCTCCGGCAACCCTGCGTGGTTGTTCTTGAAACTGCAGTCTTCTATTTTTAGAAGCGCTTTGTATTGACACTAGCCAAACTATGGCTCGTCACTTAGTAATTAAAAAATTAAATAATGAATACAGTCCACAATTATTTTAACTTAACTCGCTCAAACAACCTAATTATTAAACAGTTAGCTTAAAAAATTACTCGCAAATAAGTTAAGCAGTACATACTTTTCATCATCCGTTGTTTTTCTAAGAATTCCGTAAATTCCAACAGGAAAAGCTGGCATCACTGAAAGAAAAATACAAAGGAATTGAATAAATAATATAGAATGAAGTTATATAGTTTTCCACTAAACATATGGAGGTACCTTCCTTAAATACAGACAACTTTTCTCCCTACTTCCTTAAGAACATGCAGTTTCCCATCTTAAACATATACAGTTTTTCCCTTCCCAAATATATACAATTTTTGACCTTAACATACACAGTTTCTCTCTCTCTCTCTTCAAACGTATACATATACAGTTTTTTCCTCCTTAAACATTTATATTTTTTTTCTCTTAAAACATATACAGTTTTATTTCTTAAACATATACAGTTTCATTCTAATATACAGCTAACGGTGTTGAAAAAATTTGGTTTTTATACAGCAAAAAGGTAAAACTTAGCAAAACATTTGACGAAAATATATTAAATGCATTAAGGGGCTATTGAACACTAAATTTGAAATTTAAATTTGTGTTACTGTTATAAAAACAATCATATTAGTAGATCTGAAATGAAAGAAATAAAAATTGAAGTTTACTGCATTATAACTTAAAATATTGAATATTTAAGGGAAAGGGGGGGGGGGGATCGACCAGGCTATTCTAAAACTTTAAGTTCAGTTTTCATGATAATGATATTTTTCCCATTTTTAAAACTTTGAGTCGATATAACTCCAAAAACAAATATTAAAAATGCCTGAAAATTTGTTCAGGCATTTTTTAAAGACAATTCTTTAATTAATCATTTTGAATTAGCGATATATCAATTAAAAAAAAAATAGTATAATCGTTTAAAACAATTTGATGAAGTAATATTTGAAGTTTCGGAGTTAAACGTTTTTTTTTTTTAAGAAGGAAGTCTAATGATTATTAAGAAAAACCAAAAAGTCAATTAATCTTTGCAAGTTGTTTAGTGAAACAAATTGCAAATTGAATAATAAGTTTTAAAATCGCACGTTTACATCGAAAATAAAAATGTTTAAACATTTAAATTAAAAAACATAAAAATAAAAGGGTTGTTTTAATATGAAATATTTTGTCCAATTAAAATATTTAAGAAATTATAAAATGATTATTTTAAATTGACGATTTTATATATATATATATATATATATATATATATATATATATATATATATATTTTTATCGTAAGCAGTGTACACTAGAAAAAGAATTCCAAATGATGGCTATATCTTGTATTTTAATTGATGAAACAAATACCGAAGAGTACTGTTATTAGTCATGGAAGGTTTTTAATTATTGTACATAGTTTTGTTACGAGGTGTCATCTACACTACATATTAAAACAAATCAAATTTGAAAAAGTTCAATGGCAACCCCATAATAGAATGCCATATTTAGTTTCAGCATCCAAATAAAAAAAGGCTAGAAGCCAAATTTAATAATTTTCTATGCAGTGGTTAATCATTTTAATAAAAGTAAAATAATGTTAAACGGAAAAAACATTTTTAGCCGTCAATTGTTAAATAATTAATGTATTTTATTAATCTTTATTTCAAATTATGGTTTGTTAAAGGCTTGCAAATTAAAGGTAGTTGGTAATTTAAAATTTATGAACAATCGATTTTGAGTATATTATTGTTATTGAAAATTGTATATTGAAAATTTAAATTCTCCTCATTTGTAATAATACCTCAACTAGAAGTATTTAAAATAATTTTTTGAAAAAGAAAATTGGTAACTGTTCGTGTAAGTAAAGATTTCTTTAAAATGCGTTTTTCTAAAAACTACATTTTTCTTTATTCATGTATTTTTTTTCAGAAACTGCACAAACTATCTTCCTAAATTTTTTACCACATATTCCTTTTATGTATCTGTTTATTCTGAAGTGAGATTTTGTTGCTATTTTTAAAATATTTTTTGTATTGCCTCATTATTACAACCCCCCCCCCCCCCAAAAAAAAAAAACCCTTGTGATTTTTAATAAATTTGAGTGACTTTCACGAATTTTTTTTTTTTTTTTAAAAAGTAAATGAAATACAATCAAAAGCAAACTTCAGTAGAATAACAAGTGTCTGCTAAATGTATTAAAAAAAATAAGGCTTCTATGTCAATTACTTTCTGAAAAAAAAAAAAAAAGATACAAGAAATATACCAAATTAACATTACTGGTATAGAGGATACCAACTCCCCTTAATAAATAAAAATTTCTACATATTTAAAAATAGAAATATTTATATTTTGTTTTGCTTTCATTAGATTTATCATGGTCAAAAAACTCTCATAATTTTTTTTTCTTTCCATACATACATATATATATATACATACATATATACATATACAAATATACATATATATATATACATATACACCATATACACATATACATATATACATATACATATATACATATATACATATACACATATATACATATACACATATACATACACACATATACATACACACATATATACATATACATACACACATATACATATATACATATACATACACACATATATACATATACATACACACATATATACATATGCATACACACATATACATATATACATATACATATACATTCACACATATATACATATACATACACAAATATATACATATACATATTGTTGCACAAATTGTCTGTATATATTGTAAATAGTGACGTATTATTTCAAAATTCTATTGTAATGTATTTTAATCCAATTTTATTTAGTAATTAATAGCGATTATACAAGTTAGAAAAAGGTGGCAACACCTAAAGTAATCGAGAAGTTTCGAGATATTTCTTTCCGATAAATTGGCTGGAAATTTCGAGAATGTCTCACGCGCTTGTATATAAAGGACTGGAGAACGGGAAAGTTTTCAGATTGACTTCGGATTTCGTTGAAAGCTGATCGCTTTGTTTACCTATTGGAGTGAGCTTGTATAATCGCTGAATTCGAAGTTATTTTTGTTGAAGCTTGTGTTGAAGCTTGAGAGTAATTAAACTGTTGCCTGTGAATAAATTTTGTGAGTTTTATGAAGAGAGAATAAATATTTTTATACCGTGAAAACTGTACCATCATTGCCTCAGCGGAAAAATTCATAACAGTGGTGTCAGAAGTGGGGTTTAGTCATCTTGAATGCCGACAACTAGAGGAATGATGGAAGACCAAATGAAGCAGTTGATGGAAATGATTGCAGGAATGAAGGCCCAACAAGAAACCGCCGCAGCCGAAATGAAAGCTAATCAACAAGCTACCGCAGCCGAAATGAAAGCTAATCAACAAGCTACCGCAGCCGAAATAAAAGCCGGACAAGAATCCACATCAGCAGCTATAATTGGGATTAAAGAAGAAATGAAATCCGAGCTAACTACAATGGTGGAATCTACGATAATAGAGACTACTACAAGTGTTTTACAATCGGTAAAAGAAGAGGTTCTGAATGAAGTAAGAAAAGAAATCAGTGATAATTTTGAGGCGGTTAATGGGAAAGTTGGACTGCTTGGGAGAAAAGGTTTCTACAGTGAAGGAAGATCTTGTGACTGTAAGGAATGAAATCGAAGAAAAAGTTTCCACCATGCAAGAAAAAGTTTCCACCTTAAAGGAAGAGCAAGACAAATTCATTGACGTTGTAGAAGAAAGGCTGCGAAAAATGGAAACGCGTGAAGCTCTGGCCATAGCGTCACCTAATTGGGATAACGCTTCCATCCCCTTTATGGCGCCGCGCTCTAACATCAAAGTGGCCCCTTTTGATGGGAAGTCGTCTTGGCGCGTTTATCAAACGCAATTTGAAATGATTGCTTCTGCGAATGGTTGGGACGATACTTCGAAAGCATTCCATCTCGCAGCATCTCTTCGAGGTGAAGCTGCTGACATTTTACAGACACTACCTGAAGAGAAGCGGGGAGAATTCGTGGCGCTGGCAAGTGCGTTGGAGTTAAGGTTTGGGGAGCAGCATCTAAAGGATTACAACAGACTGCAATTGAAAGTGAGACAGCAGAAGGCCAATGAAACTCTTCAAGAATTGGCATCGGATATAGAAAGACTGTCGTTCCTCGCTTTCCCTGACTGTCCCCCGGATGTACGAGACGATCTTTCTCTGCAGTATTTTATCGACGCTATTCAAGATCCCGATGTGCAGCAGGCGGTAAGGTTATCCCAAAACAAAAACCTGAAGTCGGCCCTCGTGTACGCCATGAGAGTGGAAGCCGCGCAGCTAGCTTCTGGAAAAGACCGACGATATGTGCGTGGTGCATTAGCCGAGGATTCGTCTGACTTTGTCACCAGTAAGCTTCGAGAACTGGAAAGCAAAATTGATAGAATGATGAGAAGCTATCCCGGAGCTAGGGATCGAAGGACCAGAGTCGTTTGCTGGCACTGCAAACGGGAAGGGCATCTACGACGAAACTGTCTTGATTTGAAAAAGAGAAGGAATAACACTACCACGGATTCTCCACAACTGAATCTAAGAAGATGTCATCTCGCAGGGCAGAAGCTGCAATGTAGAACAGGTGAAGCCCCGACCAGTCGTTTCCACGTTTCATCCCGACAAGGAGGAAACCAGGGTTTATTCGTGAAGGGGGAGATCAACGGAACTCCATGTCGTCTAATCGTCGATTCGGGAGCGAACGTAACGATCGTAAGGACGGACGTGGCTCGTCGCCTGAACAGCCGACTCCTCTACACATCGCCCTCTGTTTCTCTACAAACTGTGTCCGGTGGTAATATCTCTGTTCATGGGAAATTGCAAGTGGACATTGCCCTTGGATTTAACACCTACAAGCACACCGTTTATGTTGCCGAAATTGTAGATCCGTGCATTCTCGGACTACACTTTTTGAGGAAAAATGGAATTACGCTGAATTTTGAGAAAAGCCAGCTGCAAACATGGAGAGGCGAAGTTCCTTTGCACGATCTAGACATGAAAGAGCTGTGCGTATATCGGATTGTAGCTCATGAAGACAATGTCATAGAGAATGCTGAAGAGTCCACATCTATGGAAAGTACCTCTCCAGGCTCGGAGAGAGAACCGAAGAAAGCGACGTTGATGAAACCCTCCCAGGAAGTGGTTCATGTGGAAATGGACAAAGTTAGTGACGAGGGAATCGACATCCGTACTCCTGTTACAAGCATCGAACGGAGGTCCCGGGATCTATCAGCTGCACCCGCGGATGATTCGGACTCAATCTCAAAATCATATAACCAGCAAGATGGGGATCAGAAACTTTCACCGCTTCTGTTGGCATACGGGAGTGCAACTCACGAGACCACCGGATTTTCTCCATCTCTAACGATGTGTGGAAGAGACCTTAGGCTCCCCATCAACCTCCTCTTTGGACAACCACCGGACACTCCTTCTTCGCCTGCCCAGTATCTAGATGATCTGCAGGCACGTTTGGAAGCCGTACATCGGTTCACCAGAGAGAGAAACAACATCATGACGGAGCGCATGAAGATCCGGTACTATGCCAAGGCCATGGACCGTTCATTCCAGGAAGGTGACAAGGTGTGGTTAGGGAACCCTAAACGTCGGAAAGGACTCTCCCCTAAGCTCCAGACAAACTGGGAAGGGCCGTATGGGGTCCTTAAGAAGATCAACGACGTCGTGGTGAGAATTCAACGGACACCTTCCTGTAAACCTAGAGTTGTACTCTACAATAGGCTAGCCCCATATTATGGTAGAAGTCATTGAATGGCGTAAGGACTTCACTGCCCGGGACGTGCAGTCTTTAAGAAGGGGGAAATGTTGCACAAATTGTCTGTATATATTGTAAATAGTGACGTATTATTTCAAAATTCTATTGTAATGTATTTTAATCCAATTTTATTTAGTAATTAATAGCGATTATACAAGTTAGAAAAAGGTGGCAACACCTAAAGTAATCGAGAAGTTTCGAGATATTTCTTTCCGATAAATTGGCTGGAAATTTCGAGAATGTCTCACGCGCTTGTATATAAAGGACTGGAGAACGGGAAAGTTTTCAGATTGACTTCGGATTTCGTTGAAAGCTGATCGCTTTGTTTACCTATTGGAGTGAGCTTGTATAATCGCTGAATTCGAAGTTATTTTTGTTGAAGCTTGTGTTGAAGCTTGAGAGTAATTAAACTGTTGCCTGTGAATAAATTTTGTGAGTTTTATGAAGAGAGAATAAATATTTTTATACCGTGAAAACTGTACCATCATTGCCTCAGCGGAAAAATTCATAACAATATACATATACATACGCAAATATATACATATACATATACTTACACAAATATATATATATATATATATATATATATATATATATATATATATATATATATATATATATATATATATATATATATATATATATATATATATATATATATATATATATATATATATATATATATATATATATATATATATATATATATAAAGCCTACGTTTATAGATAGTATACTATATTGTGTTTAAACTAATTAAACTTAATTGAATTAACACAATATTTCAAACTAGAAATTTTAAGTATTTATTTTATATTTCCAAACTGTTGGAAACATGGCTTATACTTTTATATTTTTAACTAATAGATTCAGATAGTTACAAACAAATATTGAAAAGTACTATGCATATTGAACCTCGAAAGTTGTAGGAGGTGTGCATCAAATTCATTCCCTTGTAACTTCTATCTAGTGATCGAACCAAACTCTTGGATCAGAGGCAAGTTCACGCCTCTAGCATATGATACAACTCCCGTTCAATTCCCAGAGTCAGTGGTACATTAGTTTTAGTTTTCAATAATATATAGACACAACAGGAATTGTGCTTTAAAAATAAGTGTTTTCAAACTTCCAGGATTTTATTATTCAATACATGAAATTTAGTGAAGTTCTCCTTAGTTAAACCATTCCTCAAAAATTTCCCCCTTGAAATTGGATTAGTATAGCAGTTGAAATGCTGAGAAATTTTGGCGCAGTACAGCCTTTATTTAGATCTGTTTGCACCATGAAAAACAAAATAACGATGAGACCAAATTGTGTTCAAAATCATAATAAGATTACAACAAATTTGACCTCACAGGTAACAAGGAAATTCATGGACATTTTAGAAAACACGCCCATTAAATAATTATTTATTATAATACACAGTCTTAAGTAACAAATGTAGAGAATCTCCTAACTGCGGAGTTTATGTGGATTGAGATTATTTACAGAAAATGTTTCGTTATTATCAAATAATATAGTGCTTTTGCAGTTTTCTATTCATATACGATGTTCCGTTATGTTGAAAATATTCTATTTTAACGTTAGTAAAAAAATAAAAAAATATATTAATTAAATAATAAAATTTCGTATTTTTCATTAGGCTTGTGATACATATGAGAAAAAACGTGACCAAATTAGCATAATTAACATAACATATTTTGTCATTGTCAGATAAACCAATAACGTAGCAATTTTATACTTGTCAATTTTTCTATCTACACTAGTATGGGTTAATTTTTTGTTTGTCTCCGATCAGTATTGGACTGCGTAAGATTGGTTGGTTGTTTTCAGATTATCTGGCGCCGTCAGCAACACGAGGGCTATAATGCGCCGAAACATTCGTCATTAGACAAGCCAACATACATTTACAAACACCCATGCCTAACAGGGGACTCGAACCCGCAACCTCGCGGTCTAGAAGCTAGCACGCTAACCACTCTACCGTTTGGTCGGCGACTGCGTAAGAAGTTGGCCCATCTTCAACTCTATTACTTATGTTACATTGAAATTTGTATTTTGTATTGTTTTTGTATTAGCCTCTTTTTAAACAACACACAGAAAATCTAAGTAGTTACTGGGTAATTTTAGAGTAATACTTGTAATTAATGACCTTAAGCGAGTGTCCGTTCGCTTGACCTCAAACGCTTGACCAATGAATCAAGCGTTTTCGCTTATCCGTTCGGTGGACCTCAAAATTACTTTTCTTAATATTGAGATTTGCCCTTAGCTCAATACTTGCGTGTTTTTCAATATGATGCACTGAAATCTAATATTTATGGTAAACAGAGTATTCTAGATCGAATGAAAACGATAAAAAAAATTGGTGAACATATGGTATTGAATCTTTCAAAGTTAAGGTATGCATATACAATTGAGATGATTTTCTTAAAATTTTAGGTAATAATTTCAAACTTTTTGGCAGTATATCAAAATTAAAATTTATGCATTTATATATATAAACTTTCTTTTTTCCGTCAATTTTTTAATCAGCTAATTGTAATTAAAGTGACTAATTAGGACATTTTTAGAACATACATAAATAAACTTGTAATTAACTTAAGAGGTATGATTTTTATTGCTAATAAAATATATTATATTGACTTATGTTCCTATGGAGAATTTTGAGTTTGGCTGCAATATTTATTTAATTATAATTTTGTAAATAAAAAATTAACATTAAAATATTCATAAAAATGTTTTTATAACAATATATGTTAGATTATCCATAGGAAACACATTCACAACTTGTGTCTACAGAACAAAATTAGAATTTTGTAAATCGGACAATTTATTATGAAGTTATGACCGTTGGCGTAAAGTTATATAACACCAAAATGTCATTCTTCAGAAAAACGCGTTTAAAATTACACAACACTAATGAAATTGATACAAAACAGGTTCACAAAACCCACTGTAATTTAAAAAGTAAATTGAGTCTCAGAAAGAAAATGGTATTATTTTAAAGCTAATGAATTTCGGGAATAGTTAAAAAAAAAAGCAAAAAAAAAAGAGCAGATTTGAGTCAAATTATTCAATTCATATTATATATGTATACCTTAACCCAAGAAAAAAAATTTGCATCAGGCATATAAAGAACAGTAAACAAATTACTTTGGTGCAAACCGCAATAATTTACAACTTTTAAAACCGAAAATATAGTCAAAGTTTGAATTCTTTTTTGCCTACTACTTTACAAAGCTTCTAAAAAAAGAAACTAATTTCCGTCTTGCGCTAAACATCGGTTATCTTTCTAAAACAACCTCTACTGTAACCTCAGAATGAAGCAATTAAAAACCTTTTTCTGTAAAAAATAAGTTTAAATCATTGAAGCATATTACGAAACCCTTTTACATTCTATCACATTGATTTGCTATAAAATTCGACTCCTCTTTGCAATTAAATTTTTAATTACTTAGAGCGAGATAACGCGCCTCTAAAATTATCATGCAACTAAATATAACTCTATTTTTTTGGGATTTACGGAAGTGGGTGTAGGTAGAAGAATAGCTGATGAAGATTACATCACATACTTTTTCAATCAGTCAATTCTTTCAATCTTTTTCAATTTAAAAATTATTTTTAGTTCAAATGCTGGAGAGGTTTAAAGCTTTTGAAAAGACGAAAAAAACGCTATTTTTATTCAAGAAGTTAGATAAATGAAATGTGTCGAAAATTGTTCGAATTCTTGGATTTTTTTTTTTTTTTTTTTTTTTACTCGGCAATGATTAATTCAAACTGACGTATCTGGTTCAAAGTATCTGTATGCTATTGATTTTTAGGATTGAAAAAATGAGGCTTTTTTTTTAGTGAAAGCAGATGCTGTGTAGAGGTATACATATCTTTAATGTTTTGCAGAACTTAGGAGCATTTGTGTTTTTACTGTTCATACTTTGGTTTTAAATTTTTTTAGTCAGAGTCAGATAGAAGGAACATGATGTTAAAAAAGTTGTTATGGGGTTAGATGAAAAAAAAAAAAAAAAAAAAAAAAAAAAAAACACTTAATACAGTCAAACTCCTTTAACGCGAAATTGCTTACTATGAAATCCCGTTTAAAGCGAAGTAAAAGCAGTTCACCGTACTTAAACTTAACATTAATTTGTTCGTTTAACACGAAATTCGGTTAAAGCGAACAATTTCGGCGGCTCCATCGATTTCGCTTTAACAGGGTTTGACTGTATACGACTTGTTAAACGAGCAAAAGAGCGCGTAGATGTACATTATAAAAGGCGAATTGTAAGCAATCTAGCTTTCATTGGGAGTGTTGTTATTGAAGAACACGATTTCGATTTTATACAAGAAGTTTCTTGAGCCTACTTCTAGGAAAAAGAGAAGAAAAAAAAAATCTTCAGTGTAAAAAATACTAAATGTGCAAATGAATGCGATAAAGTTAAACTTTTGTGCCTTTCTATTGATTACGATACGTAATAATTTTTTTCTAGGACGTATTCTGAAGACGTCCATTCCTATAGCGAGTGAAGTGAGACTGATTCGCAAGGTGAACATGGCTGCATAGCAACGTCGGAAATATCGATCAAAATAAATATCGATACTATATCGTTGCATAGAAAAAAATATCGATATATCGATGCATGATGGGTTTTTTTTTAAGAGTTTTCCCGGCAAATTTCTACTTTTCATGAATTGAATTCATGCCAAAATTGTTTTAATAAATAAATTATAAAAATTGTTTCATTAAATAAGTTATAAACATTGTTTTAATAAATAAATTATAAAAATTGTTTTAATAAATAAATTATAAAAATTGTTTTAGTAAATAAATTATAAAAAATGTTTTAGTAAATAAATTATAAAAATTGTTTTAATAAATAAATTACATTATTAATCAGAATAAATAAAATACATTTGGATGTCAATGCATAAATTCAAATTTATTTTTGAAGATGAAATTTTGAAAAGTAGTTTATCGCATATTTTGCTGATAGAGTTGTTTTTAATATTTAAAACTAGATGCAAATTCTAGGCACACGCTGGCAATAGAAACGAAGCTAAGTTAATGACTACTAATAAATGATCTTATCTTTCTATCACATCATGTTTTCTTTTTTGTGAGGGTGCCATTTTAACTGTCTCTCAGCCAAGTCCGAACCTTAGTTTTGAAGTTTTTGAAAAGGGAATAAAGAAAATCGAAAAAACACATGGAACTACAAAACGATCGTCAAAAAACTAAAGATGTTCGAAAATATCGATATATCGATGAATTTTATCAATCTTTCTACTATCGATATATTTAAAAAAATATCGATAAAAATATCATCGTATCGATATATCGCCGACCTCTACTGCATAGCAACCCTCTTGGTTGGCCAGCATTAGCGAGCAACAGTGTAGACTGGCATCTATTCCGAAGATCGCAAATGCTTTGGTGGTAAACCGATACTTCTTATAAATGTGTTGACTTCTGTTGTCCTTCAACGGTACTGTCAAGTTTCTTATCATAATAAAAGTATTTTTTCTTTCTTTCTCTAATGGCGTGTCCAAGTACTTACAGTCACTTGCCAGTCACTTGCAATGTGCTGGCAGTCGCTTAGCCATTACAAGGCCAGTAGCGATGATCACTTCTGAAAGGACATCCATGTTGGAGGGTAGAGATCGGAAATATCGATCAAAATAAATATCGATACTATATCGTTGCATAGAAAAAAATATCGATACATCGATACATGATTTTTTTTTTTATTTGATTTTTAATTTTGCCAGAAATGAAATTTTTCGGGGCAAATTTCTTTTTTTCATGATTGCTTTTTGTAAGGTGACTGCTTTTCCAACTGAAATGAATCTATTACAAATAAATAAATAAATAAATAAATAAATAAATAAATAAATAAATAAATAAATAAATAAATAAATAAATAAATAAATAAATAAATAAATAAATAAATAAATAAATAAATAAATAAATAAATAAATAAATAAATAAATAAATAAATAAATAAATAAATAAATAAATAAATAAAAAAAAAAAGTTATATTTTCGCTTAATTGGTACAGTGATTTTCAGAAAAATTTCGATAATTTTCAATAGCTTTTAAGTGTATGGCGACATATTGAATACTGGTGTCATTTCAACTGTTTCTCAGCCAAGTCCAAACTTTAGTTTTGAAGTGTTTGAAAAGGGAATAAAGAAAATCAAAAAAACACATGGAACTACAAAGCAATCATCCAAAAACTAAAATTATTTAAAAATATTGATATATCGGTGACTTTTATCGATATTTTTAGTATCGATATTTTTTTTTTTTAAATATCGATAAAAATATGGTAGTATCGATATATTGCCAACCTCTATTCGAGGGCCATCGTTGCCCTACGTCTTACATCTATGTCTTACCCCGGTTTCGAACCGAGACCCACCAGCGTGGTAACCTCATAGTCATAGTCATAGTGAATGGGGGAGGTCAACTGAGTCTAGGTGCTGATGGCAATCTGATGGGCTAATCACTATACTGAATGGCCGACTAATAAAAACAGTAAATATTTTGATTTTGCTCACCCCATCCAATGATGTAGAACATGATGAGGTTCTTCTGTTCCGCGAACGCTGCCGATATGAGCTTGTGGAGATAGAATCCTTCGCAGAGCATCCACATGTAGTTCGTCATCCGGAAGTACCTCGTCACGACAGAAAGAATCTTACACGCGTGCTGAAACGAGGACAATGGGAAATTGCAAATGTCACTTTTGCGATTACATTAAGCATTGAGATTTTAAGGTATACATATTGTTGCATAAATTGTCTGTATATAGAGTAAATAGTGACGTATTATTTTAAAATTCTATTGTAATTTATTTTATCTTATTTTATTTATTAACAGCGATTATACAAGTTAGAAAAAGGTGGTAACACCTAAAGCAATCGAGAAGTTCCGAGATGTTTCTTTTTGATGAATTGGCTGGAAATTTCGAGAATGTTCTCACGCGCCTGCTATATAAAGACCGGAGATCGAGAAAGTTTTCAGATTGACTTCGGACTTCGATGAAAGCTTATCGCTTTGTTTACCTATTGGAGTGAGCTTGTATAATCGCTGTATTCGAAGGTTTTTTTTTTTTTGTTGAAGCTTGTGTTGAAGCTTGAGAGTAATTATACTGTTGCCTTTGATTAAATTTTGTGAGTTTTCCGAAGAGAGAATAAATATTTTTATACCGTAAAAACTGTGCCATCATTGCCTCAGTGGAAAAATTCATAACAATATACAATTGAGATGAGAGATTTTAAGGTATACATATACAATTGAGATGATTTTCTTTAATTTTTAGGTTATAATTTCAAACTTTTCGGCAGTATATCAGAATTAAAAATGATGCATTTTAATACATAAACTTTTTTTTTCTGTCAATTTTTTAATCAGCTAATTGCAATTAAAGTGACTAATTAGGACATTATTAGAACATACATAAATAAACTTGTAATTAACTTAGAGGTATTATTTTTATTGCAAATAAGAGATATTATATTGACGCATATTCCTATGGAGAATTTTGAATTTGGCTTCAATATTTATTTAATTATAAGTTTTTAAATAAAAAGTAAAAAAAAAAAAAATACATAGTTTTTAACAATAAATTAAGATTAAAATATGCATAAAAAATTTGTTTATAACAATATACATTAGATTCTCCATAGAAAACACATTCACAACTATTGTCTACAAAACAAAATTAGAATTTTGTAAATCGAACCATTTATTATGAAGTTATGACCGTTGGCGTAAAGTCATACAACACCAAAATGTCATTTTTCAAAAAACGCGTTTAAAGTTTACTAAACGAATGAACGTGATACAAAACAGGTTCACAAAACCTACTGTAATAAAAAGTAATTTAAGTCTCAGAAAGAAAATGGTATCATTTTAATGGTAGGGAATTGGGGAATATTTTAAAACCAAAAAACAAAAACGCAGAATAGAGTCAAATTTCGCAATTCCTAATGTATATGTATACCTTTAGTAGCACAGTGTGATTGAGTCATAGATATAAGCATCTGGCTTACTACTGTTCACAAACATTATTATACTAAACTTCAACTTAACTTGACATCACTAGACGGTAGATAGTCACAGTGCTCATAAGGAAATTATCCATTTTGGCGGGCGTGAAAGCATAATGCTCTCCAAACCACAACCCTGTAGAGAACAAAAGGCTATAAGGTTTGGCGAGAATTATGTCTTCACTCCGCTAAAATGGAATATTTGCCTATGAGCAAGGTGAAGATCTATCGTCTAGTGATGTCAAATTAAGTTGGAGTTTAGTATAGATGGGGAGCTATAGCTCTAGAAAGGGATCAGGTGTAGGCGAGTTTTGTGTACCTACACTGTTAAAAATTTTGTTCCACCTTGCACCAAAAATTGGTTCCCATTTAGCTGCCACCAACATTTGGTGCTTAGTTTCACGATTTAATGGTGCAACCTCGGACCGTAAGCACCACTAAATCGCGAAACTAAGCACCAAATGTTGGTGGCAGCTAAATGGGAACCAATTTTTGGTGCAAGGTGGACAATTTTTTTTAACAGTGTAGAGTAGCCTTTTTTCAATGCACAAAAAATGACCTACTGAACCGTTTAAAAATGTGAAACTGATATGCATAAATCGTTATAGTAATTACTTCCCACTGGTATTAATACAAACACTTAAAATAATAGATTCTGTCAAACTGAAGGTTATTAAAGAAATTTCACAAATGACCCTAGGTACAAGACCTCGTTATACATAGGGCCAGTAGCTGATGTACCTAGGGCTATTCTCTTTTAGTGATGTTTCATCCCATGATTAATAGAAAGCAAACGTATTCAGATGAGTTTTATAAACGAAACAATATCAAGTAATTATCAGTCATTGGTTTATCATATAACAACTACAATAAATTGCAATGTGTCAAATTGTTTGTGAATTACAAATATTTTTATAGATTGAAAAACTTATTCCAAAAAATGAGCTGCATGTATTGTCGCTTTGAAGCCCCACCATATTTTGGTTTTGGCAATATGAACACAATAAGCAACTATGTGGCCCTAGTTACAAGATTTGGTAATTTCATATACACTCATGTCCATAAATTAAGGATAATTCAGTTTTTCCCTAATAACTTCTCAGTGGAGTAGCATAGACACTTGAAATTTACTTCAAAGACACATCTTTATACAACAAAACGATAATTAAAACAACTCAGTCGCAGAATGAAATGCAAAGTGTACAGCGGGGCATATGCAAAAGAATGGAGTACCATTAGTGTGCAGTTGTACTGATGCATTTACATTAAAAATCACTCAACACTTAGAGTTGACTTTTGTGTGAGATATGATCTTCCCTGTCATCAATATTTACTTGGCACAGTATTCTCATACTTAACATGAGTTACTTGATGAATTCTAGTGCCTAAATTGCTCGTCCCTCCTTTTGAAATGTTTGCAAGTGAGGGAAAGTTCCCAATGCATTAAATCTTTACACAATGAATATAGTAGAAGTGTCCCACACATGTTTGATGAAATTTGGAGTAGAGGAGTGATCTGGCTTACTTATAGGGGCGATACTCATATTTTTAATCCTTTATCCAAAGCAAAAGTGGAATAAAATAAACCATAACTATCAATAAACGTGATTTTGAAACTGATATTTCACAATTAAAGCCGTGTCTAAATCAAGTTAACGTAATAACAGTAAAAAAGTGGAATTTAATTATTTTTTGCGCTCTTGGGGAGCTTATTAAACAAATTCAGCAAATTGAATATAAAGACCAAAACTCTTTTCCCACCAAATTATTATCTTGAACTGGCATTTACCATGAAATATCAAGTTCCCACCTTTCTACAGATCCTCTGATGTCCAATATTACTCATGAGACTGACAAAATTATTTTCAGTAAATAGTATCTGATGTTAAAAAGATTTGGTCTTTGGGGGCAGTATGTTGACTTGGTTACATAAGCTCCCCGAGAGACCAAAAGATAATTAAATTCCACTCTTTCCCTGTAATTATGTTAACTTGATCTAGACAAGTTTTTAATGGTGATATATCGGTTTCTAAATCGTATTTATTGATACTTATGGCAAATTTTATTCCACTTTTGCCTTGGAAGCGATTAAAAAATATGAATATCGCCCCAATAAGTAAGCCAGGTCACTCCTCTAATCCCAATTTCTTCAAGCATGTGTGGGACGCTTCTACCATATGAATTGTGTTAAGACTTGATGTATTAGGAACTTTCCATCACTTACAAACAGTTCAAAAGGTGGGACGAGCAATTTAGCCACTACAATTCATCAAGTAACTCATGTTAAGTATGAGAATACAGTGCTAAGTAAACACTGATGACAGGGGAGATCATATCTCACAGTAGAAGTCCACTCCATGAGTTGAGTGATTTTTAATGTAAATTCATCTGTACAACTGCACACTAATGGTACTCCATTCTTTTGCATATGCCCCCGCTGTACACTTTGCATTTCAATTTGCGACTGAGTTATTTTAATTATCATTATGTTGCATAAAGATGTCTCTTTGAAGTGAATTTCAAGTGTCTACGCTGCTCCACTGAGAAGTTATTAGGGAAAAACTGAATTATCCTTAATTTATGGACATGAGTGTAAAATGTCTTCTACTAAAAATTCATATGGAGAAAGGCCTTATTACTTAATTAGGACTCTTTTAGTGCTTAATGTTACAAACAATATTATTTACTAGAATTCAAAGAAAAGTACTTGACATAACTTTGTAAAACAATAAAAGACATGAGCTGCAAAATGTTAATGCAGACCATATAAAAAACGTTTCCCATTTATTACTTGTCACAGCTTTCTCCTCTAAGATTTGAAAATGGCTGCCAAAAGAGCAATTAGGTGTTGCCACTTACCCCAGTGAGTAAAAAAACTTAGAACTCAACCTTATTCAATAAAAGTGGGGTGGCCCTAGGTACACAAGTATCAGCTAATATTTGGGATTACACTAAATGTTGAGATTTCGCTTTGTCAGTGTGATTAAATCGTCGATATATGCATATGGCTGACTTCTGTTCTCTAACGTTACAAAAGAGGATGAACTATTGTTCTAGAAAGGGATCAGATGTCAAATTTGTGATTGCACTAAAAATTGAGATTTCAGCTCAGGCAATGTGATTAAATAATAAATATAGAAATATGTTTTACTCTTGTTCAATAAACAGGAGGTGCTTTCCAGTTTCAGTAGGGGGATTACGATTAATTATAAATATCCTACAAGTAATTGGCATCGCGATGTATTTTTGGTCTTAATGGAGGATCATAGAGGGTGAGAAAGATGACATAATAACTCAACCGTTTGTCTAGTATCACTGATCTCATATAAATACTGGGTGTCAACAAATACCTATTTTTAATTTTAATACAAGCCCAAAGAGTAAAATTTGAAAACTATTTTTTGGTCAAACTTACTGTAAAGTTAAGAATATTTCAGGTATACCAATACAATTGAGATGATTTTCTTTAATTTTTAGGTTATAATTTCCAACTTTTTGGCAGTAAATCAGAATTATAAATGATGCATTTTTGTATACAAACTTTTTTTTTCCGTCAATTTTTTAATCAGCTAATTGCAATTAAAGTGATTAATTAGGACATTATTAGAATATGCATAATTAAACTTGTAATTAACTTAGAGGTATTATTTTTAAGGCAAATAAGAGATATTATATTGACGCATGTTCCTATGGAGAATTTCGAATTTGGCTTCAATATTTATTTAATTATAAGTTTTTAAATAAAACGTTTTTAAAAACACATAGTTTTTAACAAAAAATTAAGATTTAAACATGCATAAAAAATCTGTTTGTAACAATATATATTAGATTCTCCTTAGAAAAAACATTCACAACTATTGTCTGCAAAACAAAATTAGAATTTTGTAAATCGGACCATTTATTACGAAGTTATGACCGTTGGCGTAAAGTCATATAACACCAAAAAGTTATTCTTCAGAAAACGCGTTTAAAGTTTACTACACTAATGAACGTGATACAAAACAGGTTCACAATACCTTCTGTAATTTAAAAAGTAATTTGAGTCTCAGAAAAAAAATGGTATAATTTTAATGGTAATGAATTCGGGAATATTTTAAAACCAAAAAACAGAAACGCAGACTTGAGTCAAATTTCGCGATTCTTAATGTATATGTATACCTTAAATAAAAGGGATTTTTCATTGAAGTGGAAAAGCAATTGAAAAACAACTTGAACTCAAAGTTGGCCACTTCGCTGTTGTTCAATCTTTGAAGTTTTACAAATTCAGGAACAAACTATCAGTTAATTTTAGCAGTCTACAGTGCGTTATAAAAAAGTAAGATTTTAAAAATGTGAACTTCGTATAATGATAGAACAAAATCAAAATTAAAAATTTGAAACTTGATCACATACATGTCAGTGTATCAAATAATGATTTTTAGAGATTTTTAGAGAAAAATCTTTTCTGCAATGGACAATTCCCGCATTTTTTTTAAAAACAAGTTATATTAGTTTATATTTATGAAGAATTTCTTTTTGGCTCCAACTATTCAACCAAAAGTTCTTTAAAAATTAGTTATTTAAATATTAAGAAAAGAAAATGCTCGAAAACCTCATCCGATTGCAGTCCGATAAAAACGATACATTTTTACTGTAACGTCAAAATTTCCTTCCGTTTCTATGGTTATCGTAAGGTTTATGCTAAGGAGTTAGTTTTTCAGATAATTGCCATATCCCATGCAGGTTGGCGCGATTTGAAAACTGGTTTCCGCTACTGCGTTTCAAGCCAAGATTCAAGCCAAGTTCGGAACAAGTGACGTCACGTTAGCTTAACATTCGTTTTTTTAGGCCTAAATAAACCTGCAATTTTAGATTGCAAATTAAAAAAAAAAAAAAAAAAAAAAAAACCCTCAGTGAGTAGAAATTTTTATGTTTATGGCCTTTTCGAAGCATTTAGAATTGAAATATATATATATATATATATATATATATATATATATACAGTGGGTAAAAAAGTCTCCATAAGGAAGCTTAAATTACAAATAAATTAGCATAATTTCTAATCTTTTGCTTCATATCTTCAGTAACTACTGAAATATGTTTAATTTGATTCTTTAAAATAAGTTTATAATAAATGTTTGTTTTTACAAAACGCAAGAAGTATTTAAAATGAAATATTTAGGAGATGTTGCTAAGTACCATGCAAAAAAAGTTTCCGTAAGCCATATGAAAATTAATTCTGGCGTTTTCCAAAACAGACTTGCAGTACATTTTCAAAACAGAAGTGTACGCAAGTGTCATGATGACATGATAGCAGCAATTGTAGCATTTTGCTGATTGTCTTAAAATGGAGTACCTAAACCTATTCTTGAGTTGGTGATTCAGTTATAAAATGTTGGATTATATATAAAAAAAAATTGTCGAAATTTTTAATACACTGAAGTCTATGGTATAATATATTATTGAAAGACACCGTGAACTTCAAACTTTGGAGGATAGAGTTTGATCCGGAAGATCTTCAAAGCTAAAACTTTTGCATAACATAAATATCCTATTGTAAGGTTCAAAATAATTCGCGAATAAGTGCACCTCAAGTCGAACATGGCTTAAGATTTGATAAAAACATTGAAGACAAATCCCAAGTGACAATTAATATGCACTGGTTAAGACGTTTTGCGTTGGAATTTCAAGATAGACGTACCTATGCTTATTTCCTTCCACATAGCGTAAATTGCCGATACCAGAAACACCATACAACCCCACATCATAACGCCTCCTCCACCGTGTTTGACAGTTCCACATAAATTATAAGTTAACATTTGCTGATTACGTTTTCTCCTGACCATAACTCGATTATATGACCCTCGGATATTTAATTTTAATTCATCACTAAAAAGGACTTTGCAAAATCGATGCTCTTTTTTCTGCTACTTCTTACGGGCTGCAAGTTCATTAAGATCCGCTAATTTTATAGCATTTCTCACCGTTTGAGATGTCACCTCAATGTTTTTATCAATTTTTAAGCTATGCGTTACTTAAGGTGCACTTATTCGCAGATTATCTTGAACCTTACTATAGGATATTTCTTTTATGCAAGAGTTTTAGCATTGGAAATTTTCCTGATCGATCTCTATCATCAAAAATTTGAAGCACATCTGTTGTCTTTCAATAATATATCCTACTAGACTTCAATTCCTTAAAGATTTCACATTTTTTTTTCATAGATAATCCAATATTTCATATCTGAATCACCAACTGACGAATAGATTTAGGATCTCCATTTTAAGATAATCAGCTACAAGGTAAAATGAAACAATTGTTGCTATCATGTCTTCATGACTCTTGCGTACACTTCTGTTTTGAAAATTTACAGCAAGTCTCTAGTGGAAGACGTTAGAACTAATTTTCATATTACGTACGGAAACTTTTTTTGCATGGCACTTATCAACATCTCCTAAATATTTCAATTTAAATGGTTGCTGCGTTTTGTTAAAACACACATTTATTATAAACTTATTTTAAAGAATCAAATTAAACATATTCCAGTAGTTACTGAAGATATGAAGCAAAAGATTAGAAATTATCCTAATTTATTTGTAACTTTGATTTCCGTACTGAGACTTTTTTGATCCACTGTATATATATGGAAAATGTCCATTTACACTACTTACCTACATCTGGTATATGAAAAAATAAAGTACACCAACCCAATACTTAACAATTTTTTACCTGTTTTATTTCAATCGGTATATATTTATACCAGGACACACACAACTGACTAAAATATTTGTTGAAGTTCACAATGGGTAAAGTTTGTGCCTGATCGGTCTAGCTTAGTTAGGTTAGTTTATTTCTTTAGTTCCGCAAGGGAAAGGCATATTTTTGTTAAAGGTTTTATGTAAATTTGTGTGCTACATGTAAAGTGTATGCGTTTAAAATAAGATGAAGCTTCGTAGTTGTGGGTCTTGCAATAAACGTTACGATGCATTATTCGTATGTCGTTTTATTTAGATCCACTACGCATACACTCTGATGGAAACAATATTTACAAATAGACTGAGAGGCGACTGCAATTTTTGCACCCCATCGAATATCATTCTGAATTTTTTATAGAAATTGGAGAAAAGTGAGTAGATTACGAATCCACTGGTCTGCCGTGGCAAAAACGGCCGAAACTGGTCAAAAATCGACTTTTACCAAATTGAACTAAATCCAATTGCCAAACGCGCCATAGCTTGCCAAATAATGAGCATTTTTTTATTTGGCAACCCTCACTCTTTAATTTTCAATAAAGAAGGTTGCAGACGATTCGGATGTGTAGCTATGGCTTACTTGCATCTTTCACAAATGAGCCAAATTGGCAATAAACATTACGTCACTGATGACGTAATTGATGTCGCCAATTTGGCTTACTTTTAAAAGATACAAGTTTTCCGAGCCAGAGATCAGAAATCGTTTGCACTTTTTCTCATTGAAAATCAAAATGCAGTGGGGCCGACCAAACGGTATAGTGGTTAGCGTGCTAGCTTCTAGACCGCGAGGTTGCGGGTTCGAGTCCCGTATTAGGCATGGATGTTTGTAAATGTATGTTGGCTTGTCTAATGACGAATGTTTCGGCGCATTATAGCCATTGTGATGCTGACGGCGCCAGATAATCTGAAAACAACCAACCAATATATCCTACTAGACTTCAACTCCTTAAAGATTTCGACACTTTTTTTCATAGATAACTCATCATTTCCTAACTGAATAGCCAACTCACGAATAGATTTAGGAACTCCATTTTAAGATAATCAGCTACAAGGTAAAATGAAACAATTGTTGCTATCATGTCTTCATGACTCTTGCGTACACTTCTGTTTTGAAAATTTACAGCAAGTCTCTAGTGGAAGACGTTAGAACTAATTTTCATATTACGTACGGAAACTTTTTTTGCATGGCACTTATCAACATCTCCTAAATATTTCAATTTAAATGCTTGCTGCGTTTTGTTAAAACACACATTTATTATAAACTTATTTTAAAGAATCAAATTAAACATATTCCAGTAGTTACTGAAGATATGAAGCAAAAGATTAGAAATTATCCTAATTTATTTGTAACTTTGATTTCCGTACTGAGACTTTTTTGATCCACTGTATATATATGGAAAATGTCCATTTACACTACTTACCTACATCTGGTATATGAAAAAATAAAGTACACCAACCCAATACTTAACAATTTTTTACCTGTTTTATTTCAATCGGTATATATTTATACCAGGACACACACAACTGACTAAAATATTTGTTGAAGTTCACAATGGGTAAAGTTTGTGCCTGATCGGTCTAGCTTAGTTAGGTTAGTTTATTTCTTTAGTTCCGCAAGGGAAAGACATATTTTTGTTAAAGGTTTTATGTAAATTTGTGTGCTACATGTAAAGTGTATGCGTTTAAAATAAGATGAAGCTTCGTAGTTGTGGGTCTTGCAATAAACGTTACGATGCATTATTCGTATGTCGTTTTATTTAGATCCACTACGCATACACTCTGATGGAAACAATATTTACAAATAGTCTGAGAGGCGACTGCAATTTTTGCACCCCATCGAATATCATTCTGAATTTTTTATAGAAATTGGAGAAAAGTGAGTAGATTACGAATCCACTGGTCTGCCGTGGCAAAAACGGCCGAAACTGGTCAAAAATCGACTTTTACCAAATTGAACTAAATCCAATTGCCAAACGCGCAATAGCTTGCCAAATAATGAGCATTTTTTTATTTGGCAACCCTCACTCTTTAATTTTCAATTAAGAAGGTTGCAGACGATTCGGATGTGTAGCTATGGCTTACTTGCATCTTTCACAAATGAGCCAAATTGGCAATAAACATTATGTCACTGATGACGTAATTGATGTCGCCAATTTGGCTTACTTTTAAAAGATACAAGTTTTCCGAGCCAGAGATCAGAAATCGTTTGCACTTTTTCTCATTGAAAATCAAAATGCAGTGGGGCCGACCAAACGGTATAGTGGTTAGCGTGCTAGCTTCTAGACCGCGAGGTTGCGGGTTCGAGTCCCGTGTTGGCATGGGTGTTTGTAAATGTATGTTGGCTTGTCTAATGACGAATGTTTCGGCGCATTATAGCCCTCATGTTGCTGACGGCGCCAGATAATCTGAAAACAACCAACCAAAATGCAGTGGGTTGCCAGACGAAAAAGTTTGTTCTCTTTTTGACAAGTTATGACATATTTGGCAATCGGATTTTCGTTCAACTCATTCCAAGTCGATTTCTGACAGGTTTCGGCCATTTTTGCACACGCCAGACCAGTGGATTCGTAATCTACTCACTTTTCTCCAATTTCTATAAAAAAAAAATTCAGAATGATGTTCGATGGGGGTCCAAAAACTGCAGTCGCCTCTCTGACTAAAACGAAAAAATAACAAATTTTACAGAAAAACACAACATTCTCGCTTTCAGTTGTCCTTACCCCATTGTCGTCCATGATGGTACGGTACGTGTCTGACTTGTTTAGTTCGTCAATGATGACAATGGACTTGAAGAGGACGACAGCAAGTCCGTTGAGGAAGAGTGAAAGGAACAAGTTCTTATGCATTGAGATGCGGTGCACCTGAAGCTGCCTGGAACGAGAAAACACGGTCATCTACATAGTTATACTAGAAGACAACATAACCTGAGCTCACTGATTACGCTGTAGGATGTATCCTTCCGCCGAAAAGATATAGTTCCAAGCAAATCACAACTTATATGGTAATAGTGTTAACCTGAGGACATAGTTTTGTATTAAACTTAAATATAAGTTGTTAAAAAATAAATAAAAAATAAGTCCTTTTAAGTTTAAATTTTATTTAATATTTTACTTTTATAACTACGGATACTACAAGTTGGTTGGTTGGTGTAATTTTTTGGTGCAAGAACTCAGTAAGGCCAAACGAGTGCGCCGAAACATCGTAAAGGCGCGTTTACACCAAAGTTGACAACTAAAAGTTGACAAAACATTGTTTGTAGAAAACTAAAAGTTGACAAAACATTATTTGTAGAAAACTAAAAGTTGTCAATTAAAAGTTGCTCTTCTCAAATTAGATCAAGAAGTGGAAGATTTTATGTAGAAGACTAAAAGTTGCTCTTCTCAAATTTAGAGCAACAAGTGGAAAACAAGTTGCCGAAGAATTGGCGCGAAAGGCGGTAGTGTCAAGAATTAGGCAGTAGTTTCAAGCATGTCGTACGAAGAATACGCAATTATTGCCGCGACTGCCTGTGTCATCATAGCCAGCCACTGTACAAGAGGTCCCCAAAGATATTGGATGAGACCCTCGTTGAAGTCTAGGGATAGGTACAGTGGAGGTGACATGATAGCTGATCTCCGAAAAGATGACGTCGATCCGTTGAGTGGTGAGCTGAGATGCGACGGGAGTGTCAATAACTTTCTGAGAATGACCAGTAGTGAATTTGAGTATTTGATTTCAATGATCGGACATAAAATCAAGAAACGTGATACAAACTACAGGAAAGCAGTACCTGTCCAAGAAAAGCTAGCAGTTACATTAACGCTTTTTGGCTACTGGTGATTCGTATTTCGTTTTCGGTTATTTGTTTAAACTACGTGATTAAACTAAAGTGTCACGTCCGGGGCGCGTGGAGAGGGAACAGTTCTCCACTAGTTTCCTACAAGTTGCTAGCGCAAAGCGCGCAGCAACAAATATTCCACTTTTAGTTGTCAACTATCTTTGATCTTTACCGACACTCCGGGGCAAACCAAAATTTAGTGGAAGATTTGCCTCTCCACAAGTGGAAGACAGAAAAAGTTGCAGTATTTTAAAGAAAAAGCAGCAAATTGCTGCAACTTGTGGAAAACTTATTGGAAGACTTTGATGTAAACTCGCCTTTAGTCAGACCTTAACTATTAATAGTTCATTTAAGAACTAAAAAAAAAATATTAAGTACTTGGAGTAGTTTAAGTTAAAAGCAGATAAGAAATATAAACAGACAAAAAATTAAATAAAAGATAAAAACCAATTTCTAATGCAAATTTAAAAAAGGTGAATATAAGGAGATGATCGTAAAAGGGTTGATGATGTTGGATGAATATCATGAAAACGACGCATGCGTATGTGATTGAAAATTGGACAATCAATTCAAATATGCAGAACAGTAACAGAAACATTACGCGAGGGGTCGGATACTACAAGAGTTTTTACGTATCGACTGCGCATCGCTCCGATCAGCCAATCAGGGCGTAGCATAATGATTCATTCATCGTTGTAGGATATTCAATGAGCTTAGGGTATGTTGTTTTCTACTATAGTAAAATTTCGTCGTAAACACTTTAAAGCCCGGTTCACATCAGTGTTTTATTCCACGTGTACGTTCAATCGGAATCGTCAGCTGATCTCCATCAGCTACAACTTGGCAGTACGGCGGTTGTCCTTGCGCTGGTAAACCAACCAACCAACCAACCATCAATCAATCAATCAAAAAAAAAACCAACCAATCAACTGAAAATCAACCAACCAAATAACCAACCAACCATCAATCAATCTGTTGGTATTGGGGCGAGCGAACTATATTTTATGCGGATTGATACAAGATTCGTGTAGATGTAGTTTGTTCGTCCCTCTACCGAGAGACCACCGTTCCTGTTGTTGACGTGAACGAGTGAAGACCTGTGTGGTTGTGCCTTATGTCGATAAGCTGTGTGCTGAATGGGTTCTTTGTGAACTTTATCTTCTTAATCGTCAACATGTCCGTCCCGTGTTAATAAATGTATCTGTCAACCCTACCTCCATGGACTATTTTTATAGAAAAGAACAACACAATCAACAGAAAAACCAACCAACCAACTGAAAACCAATCAACCATCAATCAATCAATCTGTTTCTATTGGGGTGAGCGAACTATATTTTATGCGGATTGATAAAAGATCCGTGTAGATGTAGTTTGTTCGTCCCTCTACCGGGAAACCACCATTCCTCTTGTGAACATGAACGTGGGAAGACCTGTGTGGTTGTGCCTTATGTCGATAAGCTGTGTGCTGAATGGGTTCTTTGTGAACTTTATCTTCTTAATCGTCAACATGTCCGTCCCGTGTTAATAAATGTATCTGTCAACCCTACCTCCATGGACTATTTTTATAGAAAAGAACAACACAATCAACAGAAAAACCAGCCAACCAACTGAAAACCAATCAACCATCAATCAATCAATCTGTTTCTATTGGGGTGAGCGAACTATATTTTATGCGGATTGATAAAAGATCCGTGTAGATGTAGTTTGTTCGTCCCTCTACCGGGAAACCACCATTCCTCTTGTGAACATGAACGTGGGAAGACCTGTGTGGTTGTGCCTTATGTCGATAAGCTGTGTGCTGAATGTTTTCTTTGTGAACTTTATCTTCTTAATCGTCAATATGTCCATCCCGTGTTAATAAATGTATCTGTCAACCCTACCTCCATGAACTATTTTTATAGAAAAGAACAGCACAATCAACAGAAAAACCAGCCAACCAACTGAAAACCAATCAACCATCAATCAATCAATCTGTTTCTATTGGGGTGAGCGAACTATATTTTATGCGGATTGATAAAAGATCCGTGTAGATGTAGTTTGTTCGTCCCTCTACCGGGAAACCACCATTCCTCTTGTGAACATGAACGTGGGAAGACCTGTGTGGTTGTGCCTTATGTCGATAAGCTGTGTGCTGAATGGGTTCTTTGTGAACTTTATCTTCTTAATCGTCAACATGTCCGTCCCGTGTTAATAAATGTATCTGTCAACCCTACCTCCATGAACTATTTTTATAGAAAAGAACAACACAATCAACCAAAAAAACCAACCAACCAATCAATCGAAAACCAACCAACCAAATAACCAACCGACCGACCAAACAACCAACCAACCAACCGAAAACCAACTACAATGTATAGAGCATGTTCGGTTATTAACTTGAAGCAGAAGAAGGCCTAACAATTATCACAGAGATCTATATTAGCAACTTCCCCTTCAATGTGTTGGTAACCATGGGCAACCTCTTACGTAGCACAGATGGGGGGGGGGGGGATATATTCAATAGACTTCATCAGCTTGCAGACAATACCAGCTTATAAGCTGTTCCGAGGATGTGGTTAGATATTGCCACGTTTAAGAGGCTTAATAAAGATGCTTACGTTTAGTTTAAAAGTGGGTTTATTGAGGTGAGTCAATTACAAAAGCCAGGTTGGTTGGTTGTTTTCAGATTATCTGGCGCCGTCAGCAACACGAGGGCTATAATGCGCCGAAACATTCGTCATTTGACAAGGCACTATACATTTACTAACACCCATGCCTTACACGGGACTCGAACCCGCAACCTCGAGGTCTAGAAGCTAGTACGCTAACCACTATACCGTTTGGTCGGCACAAAAGCCAGGTCACAAGACTGACTAGGAAAAGGTTCCATAAACTTTCTAGAAATAACTATTGAGGAAATGACGTAAACTGAAAATACCAGAAACTTCTGGAAGTAACAACAGAAATAAATAATAATAAATTAACTCAAGTTTTGACTTCGAGGATCGAACCCGGGACATTTTCAAAACGACTACTAATAGGGCTACAGCTCTGAAATTTTCAACATAAGTAGTTTTGGCCTTCTAATTGTATACATCACAAACAGAACGTTAAAATTTTAATTAGTTCCTTTTTAATTAATTTTTTTAATTAATTAATGAATATGTTACAAAACGATGTGTAATAGGGCTAAAGATCTGAAATTTTCAACAAAAGTAGTTTTGGCCTTTTAATTGGACTTTAAGAAAACAGAATTTTAAATATTTGTTTTGTTCTTTTTTGATTAATTTTTTTAATTAATTAATTTATATATTACAAAACGATTTCAAATAGGGCTACAGCTTTGAAATTTCCAACATAAATAGTTGTGTCTTTCTAATTGGATTTTTGAAAAACATAATTTTTTTTAAAAATTAATTAACAATTATTTTACAAAATGATTTGTAATTGGGCTACATTTCTGAAATTTTCAACACAAGTAGTTTTGGCCTTCTAATTGGACTGACAAAAAGAATGTTAAAATTTTAATTTGTTTTTCAATGAATTTTTTCACAAAAAGCGACTTCGAATAGGCCTAGATCTCTGAAAGTTTCAACATAAGTAGTTTTAGCCTCTAATTTTGCTTTCCACAAACACGTGTCAAAATAATCTTAATGGGATGTTATATTTTTGTATTAACGGGGAATTTGGTGTTTCTTGACAAGGAAGAGGCTTCCAATATTAAGTGTTTACGTAGCAATTAGATTTTAGTGAGTGAAGCGAGCTTATGCTTATGCAGCAATGAACCTTTCAGCTATAGCGAAGCGAGCCTATGCTTGCATAGCAATGAACCTTTTAACGAGTGAAATAAGCCTGTGTTTATGTGTCCATGAATTTTTCAGCTCAGTTTTGCTTAGCAATGAACCTTCCTGCGAGCGAAGCGCCAAAAACTGGGTTTTATACATGAATGACAGATTTCAGCAATGCAAAGCCTCACAGCTAGCTAAAATATTGCACATGTTAAAATTTCGTAGCGAAGCATGGATATTTAGCTATACTAAACTTCAACTTAACTAGATATCACTTAGACGATAGATCGTCACAGTGCTCATAGGTATTTAATCCATTTTGGCGGAGTGAAGACATAATTCTCGCCAAACCTTATAGTCTTTTGTTCTCTAAAGGGTTATGGTTGGGCGAACATTATGCTTTCACGCCGCCAAAATGGATTAAATACCTATGAGCACTGTAACGATCTATCGTCTAAGTGATGTCTAGTTAAGTTGAAGTTTAGTATAGAGAACAAAAGCCTATAAGGTTTGTCGAGAATTATGTCTTCACTCCGCCAAAATGGATTAAATACCTATGAGCACTGTGACGATCTATCGTCTAAGTGATGTCTAGTTAAGTTGAAGTTTAGTATAGAGAACAAAAGGCTATAAGGTTTGTCGAGAATTATGTCTTCACTCCGCCAAAATGGATTAAATACCTATGAGCACTGTGACGATCTATCGTCTAAGTGATGTCTAGTTAAGTTGAAGTTTAGTATAGAGAACAAAAGCCTATAAGGTTTGTCGAGAATTATGTCTTCACTCCGCCAAAATGGATTAAATACCTATGAGCACTGTCACGATCTATCGTCTAAGTAATGTCTAGTTAAGTTGAAGTTTAGTATAGAGAACAAAAGCCTATAAGGTTTGTCGAGAATTATGTCTTCACTCCGCCAAAATGGATTAAATACCTATGAGCACTGTCACGATCTATCGTCTAAGTGATGTCTAGTTAAGTTGAAGTTTAGTATAGTCGTTTACAGCTTTCCTGAACACGTGCCAACTTTGTTTCTGCTTGGCTTGGATTTTGTTCTTGCAGACTTGGAAACTTTGTAACTGCTAGAATCGATAACTGAGAATAAAAGAGAAATAATAACTTAATAACTCAGTGAACGCTTCTTTTTATTTTTTATCTTAACCCATTATAGGGAAATTTTTTTCTAGCAATGTTATGATAAAATATTACTGGGATTGAGATTGATTTATAAAATGAAATTAATTTAGCTTATTATCTAAAATTAATTTAAGTTTTAAAACCATTTTTGTTGTTGTTGGGAAGTATGTTTCCCACCGCACACTGGGATCTATTCAAAGGTAGGTCATCTTATGTTTTGCATTTCATTTTATATCGCATTACATGATATTTTTGAAATATAATTTGCAAGTACTAAAATCCACAAAAGGATTTTTAAATTAGATATATTTTGTATTTAAAAAATTTTAGAATTTATACCTATCACTTTCCATAAAATTTCAGAATTGGTGGGAAGTATTCTTTCCTCTCTCTTATAGTGGGGAGCCGACCAAACGGTATAGTGGTTAGCTTGCTGGCTTCTAGACCGCGAGGTTGCGGGTTCCGAGTCCCGTGTTAGGCATGGGTGTTTGTAAATGTATGTTGGTTTGTTAAATGACGAAATGTTTCGGCGCATTATAGCCCACGTGTTGCTGACGGCGCCAGATAATCTGAATACAACCAACTCTTATAGTGGGTTAACTTGTATACGGTTACTCCATTAAACTTTGCTGAAAAGATCGAGGGGGGGGGGGGATCCGCTTTTGTTATTGGTTATTTAAGGGGGGGACATGGTACCCAAAAAATGGCGAAAATGTCAATTTTTCAATTTTTATCTCATAATGTGGAGAATATCTTTCTGAATAGCTGTGCAAAAATTTATACTTGTACCTTTGATAGATAAAAAGTTATATTGTATTTGCTAAACCATCTCACACTATCAGAGCTGAAAAAGAAATCTTTAACACTGTTTTTCTTAGTTTGTAATTTTTCAGTTTTAGTGTTTTTTAAATCCCTAAGGCTTTTTTTAAAATTTAGTTAGGATTAGGAAATTTTTAGAGTGTATTTATATAGATTTGATAAACAAAAGTTAGTATGGAATAAAGTGTGCTATGTTTAGTTTTTTTTTTTAAAAATGAAAAATTTGAAAAAAAAACCCGTCATTTTTCTGCTGTTTTTAGTGTAAAAACATATAAAAACTTTTCCATAGCTTGCATCTTCAAATCCATACTAACTATTGCTAACAATTACAATACAAATGTATTGTAAAAATTTCATGGAAAAATACTTAAAATTGTGGAAAGGAGTAGCATTTCGATAAAACTTTGAAAAAATTAAAAAAAATTGAATTAATCAAAAATTATTAATTCAAAATATTTTTGTAAATTAAATTATGTTTACTTACCATCAACACAATGTAAAATTACTATAGTTTAAGTTTTAGTGGTGCAATTTCTGAAAATAATTTTTTGGGTGCCATATCCTTTTAAAGAATCGTATTTTTTTATGAGTCATAATTTAAATCGTAAAGTATTGAATAGAAGTATATTATCATTCCTTTTGTAGAGAACAAAATAGCTGCCATAATTCAATTCAGAATGCTGGAGATGCCATGCAATTTGTTAGTGAACTTGTTAACGGATATATTTTCTGACATTTTACAAATCGATTGCTCAAATTTTTAATCGAACCTGGTGTTATTTTATTTTACAGTTTTTGGACTTACAACACTTGTCAACGTAATAATCCATTTGGTTGTGAATATTTAGAACGATTGCATAAAGAAAATAATAAAATATATTTTATTTTTTATAATGTTTGCTTGTTACTGAAACCAAAATAGTTTTTTAAAATAAAATAAATTTGTAATTAAATTTTTTTTTTTTTTTTTATCTAAGACTGTCGAGTAATAATTTTTATTTTGTTGTAAGAAATCTATTTTGGAAATACACTTACTCAAAAACATAAAATTCAAAATCTAAACAAGTTTTTAACGATTAAAACATCATGAAATCATGTCATTAACTTAAATTGGAATTATTTTAGCATTTCAATTTTTATAGTTTCGGAAATAGATTTAATGGCCTTTAGAAAACAATTAAAAAACAAACTGCATTTATTATTGTTCGTTAATTTTTTTTTTTTTTTTTTTACTGTTTTCGTAAACTATTTATTTTAAACTTGAATTAAGTTTGTACTGTTTTGTTACTAAATACTTTCCCTCCTTTTATTTTACTTTAACCATTTCGGCCAATACTAAGTTTGATGGTATATATTCTTAAAAACATAATTTTATACATGCATTTTAATATTATTTCAAATCACACACTAATAAGGAAAAACTTATTATACTGAATATAAATAACATGGGATGTGATATTTCGAAAGCAAACTAAATTATGAATTATTCATAACGAAAAGGTAATTTCGTATTTAAATGTTACGTTAAAGGAAATATATTGAGATAATTATAGTGCTTTAACAAACCTAATAACAAAATGATTTTTTCTTGGAATCAATCAATCAAGCAATCTAACTTATCAATTTATATATGTTATCAAGGGGAAGTATAATACGAAATTATTCGTATAGTAAACAAATCTTTTCACCTGTTCATATATTTCCTAACCACTTACGGTTAGCGTGCTAGCCTTTAGACCGCGAGGTTGCGGGTTCGAGTCCCGTGTTAGGCATGGGTGTTTGTAAATGTATGTTGGCTTGTCTAATGACGAATGTTTCGGTGCATAATAGCCCTCGTGTTGCTGACGGCGACAGATAATCTGAAAACAACCAACCTACCTAACCACTTACTGTTGCCAGAATTCATTAACGTACAAAAAGTCTTGGGATCAAAACTTGCCTTTCGATTTTGAATGCTAACCTTTTTAAATAATTAGACACGGTAGTGATCGTGACTAGTGGTCTATTATCGGGATACCCGGTGAGCATTTTCCGAGTTTTTTCCCATTCGATACTCAAAACACAGGAGAGTTTCCTCTTGAAATAACTCCCGGAAGGCACCCTCTCCTTCACACAGATCTTTCACCAACGATGTTAGGCTTAGTAACCCACAATCCTGTTGGTTGTCGGTCTGGCTAGTGGGTGGAGTTTTCCTCGATTCCTCCATTTCGAAACGGAAAAAATAGGGTAGTTTCCCCTTGAAAGATCTCCCGGAAGGCATTTCTTCCTTCACATATAGTCCGAGAGGAGACTGCAATTTTTGGACCCCATCGAACATTATTCTGAATTTCCTATATAAAGCGGAGAAAAGTGAGTAGGTGAGGAATCCACTGGTCTGCCGTGGCAAAAATGGCCGAAACTGATCAAAAATCGACTTGGAATGAGTTGAACTAAAATCCGATTGCCACATATGTAATAACTTGCCAAAAATAGAACAAACTTATTCGTCTGGCAACCCACTTCATTTTGATTTTCAATGAGGAAAAGCGCAAACGATTTCTGATATTTGGCTCGAAAAACTAATATCTTTTAAAAGTAAGCCTAATTGGCGACATCAGTTACGTCATAAGTGACGTAATATTTTTTGCCAACTTGGCTCCCTTTTAATAGATGCAAGTAGCCCTTCGCCAGATATCTGAATCGTCTGCAACATTCTTAATTGAAAATTAAAGAGTGAAGGTTACCAAATAAAAAAAATGCTCATTATTTGGCAAGTTATGGCGCATTTGGCAATTGGATTTAGTTAAACTTATTAAAAGTCGATTTTTGACCAGTTTCGGCCATTTTTGCCACGGCAGATCAGTGGATTCGTAATCTACTCACTTTTCTCTAATTTCTATCAAAATCTCAGAATGATGTTCGATGGGGTTCAAAAATTGCAGTCGCCTCTCAGTCTAATAGGTATATAGCTATGTTGTAAGATCACCTGCTTTGTTCTGCCGTTGTGTAGCTGTTGCCCGATATAACAAAGCTATACATTAATATGCAAACACCAACATATAAAGTCTCCCTTCAATGCATATTATATTCCTGATTTCTTATAAACTAGTTTACGGGTAGAAGATATCTCAGAACTTCAGATAAATATATATATATATAGAAGTGAAAGAAGTCTTTATCAATTTATCCTTTTGAATAACGCATGCAGTGTGCTCGTTATCGGAAGAACTAAGGTATTCAAATTGGAAACGCCTTCTCAAAACACTGCCTGAAGTACATATATTTCTTTTTCTTTAAGTTCAAAAGTTCAAAAAGAACTACTTACTTGTACATGGAGAAAATGATAAGAGCAGGAACCAGAGCCACGATGGAGATTGAGTAGGTGACGATGTGGAAATACAAGTAGCGGCGATGCTCCTAAGGAAATGGATAAAAAAAAAGATAAGAGCTTCATTTTAAAGTAGTTAGTGAAGTAAGTTGAGGTTATCGTACTGGAGCATTTTTATATGACTTGAGAAAAACTGGCCTATCTAGGGAGCTCCCTTTTCGCCTGTTTGAATGTAAATGTGAAATACAGTTCGAGTATCTTTAGTGAAATAAATATGAAGTTGGCTTTTAAAAATTATTCTCCGTATGAATTTGAAAATAGATGTGTGTAGTGACAAGTAGTGTAATATTAGAGGTAAATAATAAAGAGGCAGTCGGCATTCAGACAGCCGTACACGTAGACAGTTTGTTTAGGAAAACAACAACATATGTTTTATTTACATGGAATGGAGAGATGGAGTGAGAGAGAAAAAAGGATTATTGGGGTAAGAGGAAAGATTGACGTCACAAGTCTGGGGATTTTTAATTTAAATAGGTATAGTTGAAAGGCTGATCCCGATGTTAGGGAAACACGTGTTTTGGAACTAAGGCCTTTATTATTCAGAGCCAATGCAGTGGCGCGCGCTCGCTACAGTTTCAGACGCTCAGACAAGCTATTATTAGTAGTCCGAGAGGCGACTGCAATTTTTGGACCCCATCGAACACCATTCTGAATTTTTTATAGAAATTGGAGAAAAGTGAGTAGATTAGGAATCCACTGGTCTGTCGTGGCAAAAATGGCCGAAACTGATCAGTAATCGACTTGGAATGAGTCGAACTAAAATCCGATTGCCAAAAAAGTCATAACTTACCAAAAATAGAACAAATTTATTCGTCTGGCAACCCACTTCATTTTGGTTTTCAATGAGAAAAAGCGCGAACGATTTTCTGATCTTTGGCTCGGAAAACTTATATCTTTAAAAAGTAAGCCAAATTGGCTACTTCAGTTACGTCATAAGTGACGTAATATTTTTTGCCAACTTGGCTCCCTTTTAATAGATGCAAGTAGACCGTCGCCAGATATTCGAATCGTCTGCAACCTTCTTTATTGAAAATTAAAGAGTGAGGGTTACCAAATAAAAAATAAAAAAATTCATTATTTAGCAAGTTATGGCGCCTTTGGCATTTGGAGTTAGTTCAACTTATTAAAAGTCGATTTTTGACCAGTTTCGTCCATTTTTGCCACGGCAGACCAGTGGATTCGTAATCTACTCACTTTTCTCTAATTTCTATAAAAAAATCCAGAATGATGTTCGATGGGGTCCAAAAATTGCAGTCGCCTCTCATTCTATAACTAAACATGCAATCCTATGGAGCTTATTCACTGAGCCATAGAAGTGGCCAGCACAGGCGTTTTTGCTGTGACGCGCCCTCGCCACAGTAGTGGCTCTGTGTAATAAGGGCCTTATTACATAGAGCAACTCGAGTGGCGGACGCTCTTCTGTTGCTCACTCAAGTCAAGTTTTAGCGAAACATGCGATTTAGAGGTCGGAAATATCGATACTATATAGTTGCATAGAAAAAAATATCGATACAAGATTTTTTTTTATTTGATTTTCAATTTTGCCAGAAACAAAGTTTTTATGGGATTTCTACTTTCCATGATCGCTTTTTTGAAAGTTGACTACTTTTTCAACTGAAATGGATCTATTAAAAATATATATATATATATATATATATATATATATATATATAAATATAAATATATATATATATATATATATATATACTAGCTGAATACCCGTGCTGCGCTACGAAATTTTACCATTAGCATTTTAGCGATCAAAAGACATTCATGTATTCTACACTTCAGACGTTTGCTCCCATTTTGATCCCGACAAATTGATTTATCAAAAAAGGAACTTTCCTTTGTTGACATTTTAAACGAAATTTATAATTGTGAATAGTAAACTGGAATAGTTTATTGTGTTTATGTTTGCTCTTAGTTCTAAATTTCAAAGTAGTAGCTGTATTGGAATTAAGTTAATTAGACATTAAGTTAATCCTCGTATAGTTTCAATGTTGCGTCGTCTTTTCATCCCTTAAAAATTCGTTAATCGATATTGAAATGACTTATTTTTTTAACATTTGCAAAAAAATATCAGAAAAATGACTACATTGGAAGAGGAACATTCGGATATCCCTCGTTTGGAACATTTAACCCCTTTTCGACCCCTTAAAGTTGGTTAATCGAGAACAGAATAGCTTACTTTTTCTATGTTTAATCTTTTTTGACATTTGTACCAAATTTCCGAGTTGTGACCATATGGGAAGTGGTACATTCGAATATTCCTCGTTTGGAACGTTTAACCCCTTTTCCACCCCTTGATCCACCCGAGATCGGAATAGTTAACTTTTTCTGAGTTTGTCTTTATTGATATTCACACCAATTTTCAGAATTGTGAAAATATGAGAAGTAGGACATTCGAATATATCGCTCGTTTGGAACGTTTAGCCCCTTTTTGACCTCTTAAAGTGGGTTAATCGAGATCGGAATAGCTTACTTTTTCTATGTTTACCATTGTTGACATTTGTACCAATTTTTAGAGTTGTGACCATATAGGAAGTGGTACATTCGAATATCCCTCGTTTGGAACGTTTAACCCCTTTTTGACCTTTTAGAATGGGTAAATAGAGATCGGAATAGCTTACTTTTTATACGTTTGTTTTTGTTGATACTTGCACCAGATTTCAGAGTTGTGACGAAAGGGGAAGTAGGACATTCGAATATCCCTCGTTTGGAACGTTTAACCCCTGTTCCACCCCTTAAAGTGGGTTAATCGAGATCGGAATAACTTACTTTTTCTTCGTTTGTCTTAATTGATATTCTCACCCATTTTTAGAGTTGTGACGAAATGAGAAGTAGGACATTCGAATATTCCTCGTTTGGAACGTTTAACCCCTTTTCGAGCCCTTAAAGTGGGTTAATCGAAATCGGAATAGCTTACTTTTTCTATGTTTACTATTGTTAATATTTGTACCAATTTTTAGAGTTGTGACCAAATGGGAAGTAGGATATTCGAATGTCCCTCGTTTGGAACGTTTAACCCTTTTTCGACCCCTTAAAGTGGGTTAATCGAGATCGGAAAAGTTTACTTTTTCTATTTTTACCATTGTTGATATTTGTGCCAATTTTCAGAGTTGTGACTATGTGGGAAGTAGGATATTCGAATGTCCCCCGTTTGGAACGTTTAACCCCTTTTCGACCCCTTAAAGTGGGTTAATCGAGATCGGAATAGTTTACTTTTTCTATTTTTACCATTGTTGATATTTGTTCCTATTTTCAGAGTTGTGACTATGTGGGAAGTAGGATATTCGAATGTCCCCCGTTTGGAATGTTTAACCCCTTTTTGACCCCTTAAAGTGGGTTAATCGAGATCGGAATAGTTTACTTTTTCTATTTTTACCATTGTTGATATTTGTGCCGATTTTCAGAGTTGTGACTATGTGGGAAGTAGGATTTTCGAATGTCCCCCGTTTGGAACGTTTAACCCCTTTTCGACCCCTTAAAGTGGGTTAATCGAGATCGTAGTAGTTTACTTTTTCTATTTTTACCATTGTTGATATTTGTGCCGATTTTCAGAGTTGTGACTATGTGGGAAGTAGGATTTTCGAATGTCCCCCGTTTGGAACGTTTAACCCCTTTTCGACCCCATAAAGTGGGTTAATTGAGATCGGAATAGTTTACTTTTTCTATTTTTACCATTGTTGATATTTGTGCCGATTTTCAGAGTTGTGACTATGTGGGAAGTGGGAGAATTAGTGATGAGTCTGTCAGTGAGTGAGGGCTTTGCCTTATATATATATATATATATATATATATATATATATATATTTTCGTTTAATTGATGCAGTGATTTTAAGAAAAATTTAGATAATTTTCAATAGCTTTTAAGTGTATGGCAAACTATTGAATATTGGTGTCATTTTAACTGTCTCTCAGCCAAGTTCAAACTTTAGTTTTGAAGTTTTTGAAAATTGGATAAAAGAAAAACGAAAAAACACATGAAACTACAAAATGATCCTCAAAAAAATAAAAAATTTTGAAAATATCGATATATCGGTGACTTGTATCGATATTTTTAATATCGATACTTTTTTTTAGAAATATCGATACAAATATCGTCGTATCGATATATCGCCGACCTCTAATGCGATTCCTTGAGCTTATTGTACTGGGCCACAGCTGTGGCTAGAGGTTACGTCTGTCTCTTGTAGTGCTCAGGCCCTACGCGAAAGATGCAATGCTATGGTGCTTAAAATACTGAGCCACATATTGGCCAGAAGCGGTGTCTCGTGTTCGCCACTGGAGTGGCTCTGTATAATAAGGTCCTAAGACAGATAATCTTATTTTAATGAAGGCGGGAAAAATTAATGAGGTCCCGAAAACGTGGGAATGTTTTCAACTCTTGAATGAATGTTACAAATACAGTAGAACCTCGATTAACCGTCCCTCTTTCATCCGGAACTCTCTGTTAACCGACCATCTTTTAGTCGACATCAAAAATCTCCCAAATGAGTAATAAATCATTTGTTCCTTTTTAAAACCGGAATATTTTCCGTTACACTAAATTTGCATAAGTAATGGTGAGGCTTCTGACTGTTTTTTTTTTTTCAAAAGGACTGACATGGTTAGAGCAATAATCATATGCAGATCAAACTGAACTATCGCTGTTAAAAAGACTTCGGGATAGAACCGCGAAACAACGATTATCAAGATTACGACAACAAAAACTCATTTACGACAATTATGTCATAAAAAAAATAATATTAAAAACCCTGCATTCAATTAATGAAAATAATTTACTTTTTATTATTTTTTACAACTCTCTATTATCCGGCATTTTCGCTTATCCGACCTATCTTCGGTCCGAATTAAGTCGGTTAATCGAGGTTCTACTGTATAGATTGAAAATGAAGTGAGCATTGGTTGAAACTATTACAAAATTATTAGATGGGTTCATGGGAGCATTCATATATTTGGATGATGGGATGTTATATAAAAATGTGTAGAACAAATAATACATATACTAGAAAATAAAAAATTGAAACTGCATTAAATCTGTAAGGCTTGATATTACTGACTGCAGGAGTTTTAAAACGTCTCAGGTAGCACATAGGTATTGCTCAATGCCGGAAACAATTGTTTCTGGGAAGATTGGTCAGTTCATGCCGAACTCGAGCATCATTCCAAAACCATCACAAAATATTTTTTTTACCCCTCCGTACTATACTTATAAAACTCTCCGTTCTATATTTATAAAACTATATTTCAATTTTAAAACTCTGCATCAACGTTTTAAAACTAACTTCCTGCATGTTTTACCCAGTACTGGGCGAGATTGGCCAAGATACGTAGCAACGGCCAAGATACGTAGCAACGGCCAATTTACAACGCTACACATCAGTATTGGCCAGTGTCGAGTCGACATTAACCAACGGATTTGTGCTACTGGAGATATTATGAATTGTCGTTTCTTTTCAAAATTGTGGAATGGACAATTCCCGCATTTTTTTAATTTTATTTTTTATTCAATTCTAAATGTTTCGAAAAGGCCATAAACACAACAATTTTTGCTCAATGCGCCTTTTCCTTTTTAATAATTTCCAATCAAAAGTTCACCTGTTAGACTTTGGCGAGAAAAGAATTCATTCTGCTCGAATTGAATGTGACGTGACGTCAAAAGATCTCAAACATCTTGGCTTGAAATGCATCAGCGGAAACCAGTTTTGAAAGTTTCTCGAAAATCACACCAACCTGTACGGATATGGTTATGGTCTACCAAATCAACGCCAACTATTTGGAAGAAACCTCACGATAACCATAGAAACGGAAGGGGCTCTTGACGTCACAGATTTTGCTGAGCGTTTTGATCGGACTGGTTTTGGCTCAATTTTCTCTCCTTAATACTTAAATAACTAATTTTTTTTAAAGAACTTTTGTTTAAATATATGGAATGAGAAAGAAATTCTTCATAAATATAAACTAATTCCACTCGTTTTTTTAAAAAAAATAGGGAATTGTCCATTACAAGTAACTCATGGTTCCTCTGTGGACGGTTTGGATATCTGAAAAGAGATAGTAATACCATTCATTTACGAGTGATAGGCCAATAATTTGGATTGAAAAATGAAGTATTAGTTAAGGTTAAATTGCAATTGATTCTTAAATAAAACTTTCTTTACCAATTTTCCCATCAGTTGGAATAAACATATGATTTTAAATATAGTTTTCAATTAATAAGTATATGTGGGTCACACTCAATTTTCAAACCTTCTATGATTTAAGGAGAATAAAACATGTTACAAACTTTCTAGACACTGTATTGTTGCACAAATTGTCTGTACATATTGTAAATAGTGACGTATTATTTCAAAATTCTATTGTAATTTATTTTTATCTAATTTTATTTAGTAATTAATAGCGATTATACAAGTTAGAAAAAGGTGGCAACACCTGAAGTAATCGAGAAGTTTCGAGAAATTTCTTTCCGATGAATTGGCTGGAAATTTCGAGAATGTCTCACGCGCTTGTTTATAAAAAGACTCGAGAACGGGAAAGTTTTGAGATGTACTTCGGATTTCGTTGAAAGCTGATCGCTTTGTTGACCTATTGGAGTGCGCTTGTATAATCGCTGAATTCAAAGTTATTTTTGTTGAAGCTTGTGTTGAAGCTTGAGAGTAGTTAAACTGTTGCCTGTGAATAGATTTTGTGAGTTTTCTGAAGAGAGAATAAATACTTTTAAACCGTGAAAACTGTGCCCTCATTGCCTCAGTGGAAAAATTCATAACAGTATATTAAAATAAATATATAAAAGCATTTTTGACACTGAAAATACCTGAAACTATTGGTAAAAATATAATGAAAACTTACATCCAGGCGTCCACATTTAGTGTAGTTAGTCCATTCTCTGAAATTCTCATTTTGGTACCAGGTTCCGTTTGGCCAGCATTCCTTGTAGGCGTACTCTGAAAAGTATAAAGTAGAGGTATATAAATCTTCTAGATGTATTAAAAAGAGCGGGGTCAATCAATTACAATGGCGGATCCATCGAGGAGCGGAAGGGGCAATTTTATGGTTTGTTGGTTGTATTCAGATTATCTGGCGCCGTCAGCAACACGAGGGCTATAATGCACCGAAACGTCCGTCATTAGACAAGCCAACATACATTTAAAAACACCCATGCCTAACACGGGACTCGGAACCCGCAACCTCGCGGTCTGGAAGCTAGCACGCTAACCACTATACCGTTTGGTCGGCGGCAATTTTATGGACTGCTCACGTTTTAACGTGCGGATAAATGAAATCAATCAAGATTTAACGAATTCGCTCTGAAATTTTTTAATATAAATGTTCTCATCCCAAAAACTGGAGATGAAAAAGCCGAAGCAAGACAATGAAGTAAATTATAGTTCGAAAATGATCAACATGTGTATGTATTTGTTGTTATGTTGTTCTGTCTATAATATTTAATGTGTACGTATACCCTGCAATTCACGAAAATCGATAAGAATATTCATTTTTTTTTATTACATCCTAATATTCTCTGATACTTTAGCTTTCAAACAATACTAAACGTTTGAAAATATCCTTAATAGCTTTTAAGTTACAATCAATTATAGGTAGGTACTTTACCTTTTAAATACCACGTTTTTAAAACTTTAAACCTGTTTTCTGACGAACTGTATTTTGATTATGTCACGCTTTATTCAAACAACGATAATTCAACAACAACACGTTCAATTATAATTTTTGTTTTATCATAGTAATCGAAATATTATGCTAAATGTTTTGAAACTCAATTATATAATATTGGTTGAGAAATTGATTTTTTAGGGATTTTTAAATCTTATAATTCTTTGAAAATTTGGATTTTTTTTCATGTTTTCACACAAAATAAATTGTAAATCAAAAACTCTGCTATATAAGAAACTTAATTGAGTTTCAAAACATTAAGAATAATATTTTGAATGGTTTCCAAGTAGAATTGCGTTTCTAAGTAAATTACAATTTGATATATCACTGTTTGAAAAAGGTACTAATTATCTAATTAATTAACAAACTAACAATTGCAGAAATTTGAATTTTTTTTATGACATTATTTTAATCATATACTTTCTGACGAATGTAAAAAAAATAAAAAATAAAAAATAAAAAATTGGATTTTTAAACTCAAAATTTAAAAAAAAAAAATGTTCTAGGGCAGGGGTTCCCAACCGGTGGTACGCGGGAACGTTTCAGGTGGTACGCTTGAGTGATGTGAGAAACATGCTATAAATAGCTTCTGTACGCATGATCAGTGAGCACGCAAACATTACTCAGCTGCTTGTCTCTGCAGGAGTGGAAGAGTGAAAGCGCCGGGGCGACGAGAGTTGTCTTACCCCTCTTCCTCCACGGCCCACGCTATTACTAACTTCCCCTGCACCTACATTCTTCCGCCTCACAATATTGCCAGTGATTGTGCAATGTTTATATGTTGTTGCAACGGTTTGCTGTGGGTGTTGTAATAATTAATTGCGATTTCGTATAAGAAAACAGAACTATGAAACGATTTCTGACATCCTCTTCTACTTCAAAGGATTGTGCTAAAAAACCTAAATCACCGGCCAATCGTAAATAAGAAGAAAGCTACTTACAGTACGGTTTTATAGTGAAGCCTTCGACTGAAACCAGTGACATTCCTATTCCTCAATGTGTTGTATGTCTTGAAACAGTTTCGAACCAAAGCATGAAGCCTTCTTTACTGATGCGACACCAAAATACTAAGCACCCTGATTTGATTGGTAAGCCAATTGAATTTTTTAAAAGAAAATCTAATTTTTTTTTAAGAAGGAAACCCAATGTTTGACGAAGTTTGTCAATACTGATACTAACTTGATAAAGGCGTCATACCTTGCTAGTTTAAGAATTGCAAAAGATGGAAAGCCTCACACAATCGGTGAGGCGCTTTTACTCCCGGCCTCTGTGGATATGGTCCAAGCCGTGTTAGGAGAAAAGACAGCCAAAGAAATTCAAAAATACCACTGTCAAATAACACAGTAAAGAGACGAATTGCCGATGTGTATAATAATATTGAAGAACATCTGGCTTTAAAACTCCAAAAATGCACTTATTTTGCACTTCAAGTTGAGGAAAGCACAGATGTTACAAACATGGCGCAGTTACTTGTTTTCGTGCGATTTGATTATAATGAAGAGGTGATAGAAGAGTTTTTGTTCTGCAAACCACTTGAATCAAATACCACAGCGGAACTCATTTTTAAGGTAATTGATTAATATGTGCTCAAAGTAGGCATTCCCTGGTCCAAGTGTATTGGCTTGTGTACAGATAGGGCAATGGCTATGTCAGGAAGATTGACAGGGCTAGCAGCAAAAATAAAGGAAGTTGCTCCCGAATGCAAAAATACGCATTGCGTCATCCATCGAGAAGCATTAGCTGCTAAAGGTATTCCGGAAAATCTTAACTCTGTTCTATCAGATGCTGTGAAAGTTATTAACTTCATAAAGGCTCTAAACACAAGATTATTCTCCTTGATGTGCGAAGAAATGGGTGGCAAGTTCAAGACTTTACTCCTGCATACAGAAGGGAGGTGGTTATCTAGTGGGGGGGGGGGGGATTTTGAACTGAGATCAGAAGTTTTTATGTTTTTAAGTGAAAAAAATCATGACATGAAAAAAATTGTTTGCTGATGAAGAATGGTTGTCAAGATTAACTTATCTAGCCGACAATTTTGACAAACACAACATACTGTTGCACAAATTGTCTGTATATATTGTAAATAGTGACGTATTATTTCAAAATTCTATTGTAATTTATTTTTATCCTATTTTATTTAGTATTTAATAGCGATTATACAAGTTAGAAAAAGGTGGCAACACCTAAAGTAATCGAGAAGTTTCGAGATATTTCGTTTCCGATAAATTGGCTGGAAATTTCGAGAATGTCTCACGCGCTTGTATATAAAGGACTGGAGAACGGGAAAGTTTTCAGATTGACTTCGGAGTTCGTTGAAAGCTGATCGCTTTATTTACCTATTGGAGTGAGCTTGTATAATCGCTGAATTCGAAGTTATTTTTGTTGAAGCTTGTGTTGAAGCTTGAGAGTAATTAAACTGTTGCCTGTGAATAAATTTTGTGAGTTTTCGGAAGAGAGAATAAATATTTTTAAACCGTGAAAACTGTGCCATCATTGCCTCAGTGGGAAAATTCATAACAGTGGTGTCAGAAGTGGGGTCTCGTAATTTTGAATGCCGACAACTAGAGGAATGATGGAAGACCAAATGAAGCAGTTGATGGAAATGATTGCTGGAATGAAGGCCCAACAAGAATACACTGCCGCCGAAATAAAATCCGAAATGAAAGCCTGCCAAGAAACCACCGCAGCCGAACTTTCCGCTACGATTGCCGCCGGTCAAGCCCGCCAAGAAACGACGAATGCCGAACTCGCCGCCGCCATTGCCGCCAGTCAAGAAGCGACATCATTAGATATTAAAGCTTTAGCATCCAAGCAAGAATCATCTTCTGCGTCCGTTGATAGATTTATAGAGCGCACAGAGAGTGTTCTTCAATCAATGAAGGCGGATATTTTGGATGTCAGAGAAGATCTTAAGACAGTGAGAAATGAAGTTGAAGAAAAAGTTTCCACCATGCAAGAAAAAGTTTCCACCTTAAAGGAAGAGCAAGACAAATTCATTGACGTTGTAGAAGAAAGGTTGCGAAAAATGGAAACGCGTGAAGCTGTGGCCATAGCGTCACCTAATTGGGATAACGCTTCCATCCCCTTTATGGCGCCGCGCTCTAACATCAAAGTGGCCACTTTCGATGGGAGGTCGTCTTGGCGCGTTTATCAAACGCAGTTTGAAATGATTGCTTCTGCGAATGGTTGGGACGATACTTCGAAGGCATTCCATCTCGCAGCATCTCTTCGAGGTGAAGCTGCTGACATTTTACAGACACTACCTGAAGAGAAGCGGGGAGAATTCGTGGCGCTGGCAAGTGCGTTGGAGTTAAGGTTTGGGGAGCAGCATCTAAAGGATTACAACAGACTGCAATTGAAAGTGAGACAGCAGAAGGCCAATGAAACTCTTCAAGAATTGGCATCGGATATAGAAAAACTGTCGCTCCTCGCTTTCCCTGACTGTTCCCCGGATGTACGAGACGATCTTTCTCTGCAGTATTTCATCGACGCTATTCAAGATCCCGATGTGCAGCAGGCGGTAAGGTTATCTCAAAACAGAAACCTGAAGTCGGCCCTCGTGTACGCCATGAGAGTGGAAGCCGCGCAGCTAGCTTCTGGAAAAGACCGACGATATGTGCGTGGTGCATTAGCCGAGGATTCATCTGACTTTTTCACCAGTAAGCTTCGAGAACTGGAAAGCAAAATTGATAGAATGATGAGAAGCTATCCCGGAGCCAGGGATCGAAGGACCAGAGTCGTTTGCTGGCACTGCAAACGGGAAGGGCATCTACGACGAAACTGCCTTGATTTGAGAAAGAGAAGGGATAACGCTACCACGGATTCTCCACAACTGAATTTAAGAAGATGTCATCTCGCAGGGCAGAAGCTGCAATGTAGAACAGGTGAAGCCCCGACCAGTCGTTTCCACGTTTCATCTCGACAAGGAGGAAGCCAGGGTTTATTCGTGAAGGGGGAGATCAACGGAACTCCATGTCGTCTAATCGTCGATTCGGGAGCGAACGTAACGATCGTAAGGACGGACGTGGCTCGTCGCCTGAACAGCCGACTCCTCTACACAGCGCCCTCTGTTTCTCTACAAACTGTGTCTGGTGGTAATATCTCTGTGCATGGGAAATTGCAAGTGGACATTGCCCTTGGATTTAACACCTACAAGCACACCGTTTATGTTGCCGAAATTGTAGATCCGTGCATTCTCGGACTAGACTTTTTGAAGAAAAATGGGATTACGCTGAATTTTGAGAAAAGCCAGCTGCAAACATGGAGAGGCGAAGTTCCTTTGCACGATCTAGACATGAAAGAGCTGTGCGTATATCGGATTGTAGCTCATGAAGACAATGTCATAGAGAATGCTGAAGAGTCCACATCTATGGAAAGTACCTCTCCAGCCTCGGAGAGAGAACCGAAGAAAGCGACGTTGATGAAACCCTCCCAGGAAGTGGTTCATGTGGAAATGGACAAAGTTAGTGACAAGGGAATCGACATCCGTACTCCTGTTACAAGCATCGAACGGAGGTCCCGGGATCTATCAGCTGCACCCGTGGATGATTCGGACGCAATCTCAAAATCATATAACCAGCAAGATGGGGATCAGAAACTTTCACCGCTTCTGTTGGCATACGGGAGTGCAACTCACGAGACCACCGGATTTTCTCCATCTCTAACGATGTGTGGAAGAGACCTTAGGCTCCCCAGCAACCTCCTCTTTGGACAACCACAGGACACTCCTTCCTCGCCTGTCCAGTATCTAGATGATCTGCAGGCACGTTTGGAAGCCGTACATCGGTTCGCCAGAGAGAGAAACAACATCAGGGCGGAGCGCATGAAGGTCCGCTACGATGCCAAGGCCACGGAACGTTCATTCCAGGAAGGTGACAAGGTGTGGTTATGGAATCCTAAACGTCGGAAAGGACTCTCCCCTAAGCTCCAGACGAACTGGGAAGGGCCGTATGTGGTCCTTAAGAAGATCAACGACGTCGTGGTAAGGATTCAACGGACACCCTCCTGTAAACCTAGAGTTGTACATAACAATAGACTAGCCCCATATTATGGTAGAAGTGATTGAATTGCCTTTCCTCTTAAGGACTTCACTGCCCGGGACGTGCAGTCTTTAAGAAGGGGGAAATGTTGCACAAATTGTCTGTATATATTGTAAATAGTGACGTATTATTTCAAAATTCTATTGTAATTTATTTTTATCCTATTTTATTTAGTATTTAATAGCGATTATACAAGTTAGAAAAAGGTGGCAACACCTAAAGTAATCGAGAAGTTTCGAGATATTTCGTTTCCGATAAATTGGCTGGAAATTTCGAGAATGTCTCACGCGCTTGTATATAAAGGACTGGAGAACGGGAAAGTTTTCAGATTGACTTCGGAGTTCGTTGAAAGCTGATCGCTTTATTTACCTATTGGAGTGAGCTTGTATAATCGCTGAATTCGAAGTTATTTTTGTTGAAGCTTGTGTTGAAGCTTGAGAGTAATTAAACTGTTGCCTGTGAATAAATTTTGTGAGTTTTCGGAAGAGAGAATAAATATTTTTAAACCGTGAAAACTGTGCCATCATTGCCTCAGTGGGAAAATTCATAACAATACTGAGCTTGGGACTTCGGGGACCAAAGACAATAGCCTTCACAGCCAGTGACAAACTAAACTCCTTCAAAAGAAAGTTGGTCCTGTTTTGTTCACAAATACAGGAGGAGAATTTATCTGCATTTCCCACTCTATCATCATTTTTTGAAGAAAATGAAATATCTCCAATGCCAGGATGTGGTTGCAGATATCATTGTTTACTTAGAAGGCCTTCAAAAAAGCTTTAAGAAGTATTCTCTGAAGATTATTCAAAAGTGGACTGGATCAGAAATCCTTTTTCGGGAACCTCACCAAATGAATTGTAAGTAAAAGAAAGTTTTATCGATCTTACAGAAGATAGTTCCATGAAAGATTATTTTAAAGAAAAATATTTAATTAATTTCTGGATCGGATGTAAAACCGAGTACCCTTTGATCTTCAGGCAAGATCTGCTATTTTTTATGCCATTTGTTACGAGTTACTTGTGTGAGAGTGGATTTTCTGAACTCTTGTACATAAAAATTAAACATAGAAGCAGAATAAGTGTTGAAGAGGACTTAAATTGAAGATAAGTTCCATTACTCCTAATGTTGGTATTTTAACCGCAGGCAAACAGCAACAAGTTTCGCACTAAAGACTATAAAAGTATATTTTGTATGATGATTAATTTTTTGCTGAGTTTGTAAAATTTTTTTATTTGTATGTTTTTTGACCTATGGGTAATAAATAAAACTGTAAATTAATACCATTTTAATCTTTTTATTTCTCCTTTATTATAAGTATTTTATAAATAAACAAATATCTAACCATTAAATTTGAAGTTTTCTCAGGAATTTAATTAAAAAGCCTTTGAACACTTTTAGAAGAGTAAATATTATACTTTTATTAAAATATTTAGGTCTGGTGGTACGCCAAAATTTCTCAAAAAGTCAAGTGGTACGCAGGTGCAAAAAGGTTGAGAACCCCTGTTCTAGGGTATACATACACCTTACAATAATTTATCCTGAATCATATAGTTGTAGACAACTCTAATTTATTGTCATAAATTGACACGTATCCAACCATTGTGGCGCCCTTATGTTAGACTTTTTACCTCTTTGTAACATATTGTGTATAATCAAAATTAAGTTTTCCCAAGGTATAATCCTGTCAACCAAACGGTATAGTGGTTAGCGTGCTAGCTTCTAGACCGCGAGGTTGCGGGTGTTCAAGTCCCGTGTAAGGTATGGGTGTTTGTAAATGTATGTTGGCTTGTCTAATGGCGAATGTTCGGCTCATTATATCCCTCGTGTTGCTGACGGCGCCAGATAATCTGAAAACAACCAACCCAAATAGACTGAGATGCGACTGCAATTTTTGGACCCCATCGAACATAATTCTGAATTTTTTATAGAAATTAGAGAAAAGTGAGTAGATTACGAATCCACTGGTCTGCCGTGGCAAAAATGGCCGAAACTGGTCAAAAATCGACTTTTAATAAGTTGAACTAAATCCAATTTCCAAATGCGCCATAACTTGCCAAATAATGAGCATTTTTTTTTATATTTGGTAACCCTCACTCTTTAATTTTCAATTAAGAAGGTTGCAGACGATTCTGATATCTGGCGACGGTCTACTTGCATCTATTAAAAGGGAGCCAAGTTGACAATAAACATTACGTCACTGATGACGCAGCTAATGTCGCCAATTTGGCTTACTTTTAAAAGATGCTAGTTTTCCGAGCCAGAGATCAGAAATCGTTTGCGCTTTTTCTTATTGAAATTCAAAATGCAGTGGGTTGCCAGACGAAAAAGTTTGTTCTCTTTTCGGCAAGTTATGACATATTCGGCAATCGGATTTTAGTTCAACTCATTCCAAGTCGATTTTTGATCAGTTTCGGCCATTTTTGCCACGGCAGACCAGTGGATTCGTAATCTACTCACTTTTCTCCAATTTCTATACAAAATTCAGAATGATGTTCGATGAGGTCCAAAAATTGCAGTCGCCTCTCGGACTAAAATTATAACTAATGCAACTTAAGAGCAACAAAATCTACCCACCTCCTTCTTCGCAATAAAACTCTGGATCCTCCCCTTGATCGATTATTGTTAAAACTAGGATCAATCAGTGCCAAGTGAGCGATCAATCAATTAGCGTCATAAGTGGGGTCAATCAATTAATATCAAGAGAGGGGTCAATCAACTCATGCAAAGAGTGGGGTAATCATTAGCGTCAAGTGAGGGATCAATTAATGAGTGTGAAGATGGGGGGGGGGGATTAATCAATTAGTATCATTAGTAGGGTGTATTATAAAGAGTGTCTTTGGGTGTATGGGCGTGTTTTGTTTTTTTACAGAAATCCGATCTTAATTAAATTCTACACACCTGATCTTCGAAATAAGTGGAAGGTAACCATCGATAGAGATAAATAACTGGATAGACTGCTCCATTGTCCATGCAATGAGAAAAACGCGCCGGGGATTGCGAAGCTGGTGGGAAGATTAGCCAATCACAGTTCACTTTTATATTTGGATGGGAATGCGAAAAACCTTGTAAAGTGTTAGAGTAGATATTTGTTTGCACATTATTACTAATTAAGGTCTACTACTGACATTTTTGCTGTGTACAACCCAAAATTTTATTTTCAATCCTCGGCAATCCGTATTTTTTATCCCACCAATTGCATCTGGCAACGGCTTCATTTTCCCAGCGTTAAGCAATCTATCCAGTTGTTTATTTATATCGATGAAGGTAACTGACAAAATGGTGTTTTTTAAGACCACTCGCATCTTCCTTTTCTAACCCTCAAAGTGGTATGATAGTAACTTAAGATTTACTAAACAAGTTTTTAACGTTTTTTTTTTTCTATATGTATCTTAATAAATTGAGATTATCAGGGACACAATAGAATTATGACGTTTTGTTGCTAAAGTGAGGGTGAAATTGGAGGTAGAGAATTAAGTGGTATATGTTAATAACTTGCGATTGACTGAACTAAATATGAAACGGGTTGTTCCAAACAACGTCGGGCCGCATCATTTTGAACAGAAGCAAAAGCAAAGCATTTTATGTAGTGTTGGATATAATTCAAGTAAGACACTTCAGAACAGCTATATTACTTTCGATTACCCATATGTATACATAGGGTAATGAAAATATAGGATTTGGTAAAAAAAAAATTCGATTTTTTTGCATTTCTCCACGTTTTGGAACATCCTAATTTCAAAAAAGTTGCCTTGAAAAAATGTGTGTCTGTGGTCAGTATAACTCCCGAACAAATTGACCTACGATGTTTAAATTTGGTGTGAGGATAGGTGGTGGCCATGGGACCTACCATTAAGGTTTTCGTCAAAATCGCGCATGCGCATAAGGTAGCTGACATTGAAAAAAATCAGTGGTTCAATGATTGCTAAAAAAGGGCTCAAACAATTTTGATCAAAATCGCTGTGATAATGCTTCTTAAGGTGCTTTAAACATCCCAACCTCCGAAATTTCAGTAAAAATGCTTTAATGGCGTAAAAAGTAGAAAAAAAAATGCCTTCAACACAGAGTTCTCTTTGCTTGAACCTGGCTCAACAACGAAAATTTTTTCTTCTCTCCTCAGTTTCACTTATAAGAAAGGATAATATAAGAATTATCGAAAAATATATCGTCAAAAGCACCATTTTGGCGAAGACCCACATAAGAACTATCGCAAAAAATATCGCTAAACTGGCCATTTTTTCTAAACGAATGATGGACATGTAAAAACGGTAAATAACACATATCCACATCAGTAATATAGTGTAATTGAAAGTTGTGCGATGTTCTACACCCACACTTCTAATTTTTAGTTCAAGTGATCTGGAAGAAATTGAGGGCTAGAGTATAAAAGATAAAATATCCAAATGCTTATGCTCCCCCCCCCCCCAAATGGCTCTAAAGTAGTTACAGAGTTTTTCCAAGGACTGAATTTTAAATGCACCAGTTGGCAAATTTTTGAGCAATTATGAAATTTGTTTACAAAGTGTTGTAAAATATTAGGTGGAAGTCCTAGTAAGGATCATTCCCTATACTCTCTATGTTACAATCTTCTATTCCACTGCAGTTAGAAACTATAGTCCGAGAGGCGACTGCAATTTTTGGACCCCATCGAACATTTTTCTGAATTTCTTATAGAAAATGGAGAAAAGTGAGTAAATTACGAATCCACTGGTCTGCCGTGGCAAAAATGGCCGAAACTGATCAAAAATCGACTTGGAATGAGTTGAACTAAAATCCGATTGCCAAATATGTCATAACTTGCCAAAAAGAGAACAAACTTTTTCGTCTGGCTACCCATTGCATTTTGATTTCAATGAGAAAAAGCGCAAACGATTTCTGATCTCTGGCTCGAAAAATGTGTATCTTTTAAAAGTAAGCCAAATTGGCGACACTAGTTACGTCATCAGTGACGTAATGTTTATTGCCAACTTAGCTCCCTTTTAATCGATGCAAGTAGACCGTCGCCAGATATCTGAATCGTCTGCAACATTCTTAATTGAAAATTAAAGAGTGAGGGTTACCAAAAAAAAAAAAAAAAAATGATCATTATCTGGCAAGTTATGGGGCATTTGGCAATCAGATTTAGTTCAACTTATTAAAAGTCGATTTTTGATCAGTTTCGGCCATTTTTGTCACGGCAGACCAGTGGATTCGTAATCTACTCACGTTTCTCCAATTTCTATAAAAAAATTCAGAATGATGTTCGATGGGGTCCAAAAATTGCAGTCGCCTCTCAGTCTATTACTTTCTATAAAACTTTGAAGTAATGGTGGATAGGTACGAAAAATATCGCTTAATGAAATGACACAACTGGTTTTCATTTAGTTTCCATCCATTATAAATGAAAACTAAAATGGCAATAGACAAAACCAGATGGAACCACTGCATATGCATTGACATAAGGCTTTCAAATAGAGAATAAAATATATTAGATGATATTTTCGACTTTTGAACTTTTGTCATTTTGTTTAACTACTCACACAACTTTATTACTCTGTTAACTAAGTTTTTTTTTATTAAATAAATGCTTTTTCAAATTAAATACAGATAAACAGGCACATTTAAAAATGATTTAAAAAAAAAAAAAAAATGTCCAAAGTAATGTTGAAGTCAATATTCCTAGTACTTGGAATATTCACATCATTAATAAATGGAATGTATCATCATAAGTAACAGAAATGTTTCGTTTAACTGTTTTTTTTTCCACTTCAACTTTTTTCTAAGAAACTTTATTAGGAAATCTAAATTGGTAAAGATGGAATCAAATTTAACGTCGAGAATTCTCTTTCTAGGAAAACAACTATTTTTAACATATTAATCCTAATTCATTTATTTCGAACCATTGAATATTTCATGTAGTATTAAAAAATTCTTTTAAATATCGTTTGGATCGTATAACAAATTGTTTTAACTCCCGTTCTATGAATTTTCTAAAAAACACAACGAATTTAAATACATTATTTTTCAATGTTTAAAAATATATGTTTCGTTTTAATTGTTCTTAACCGTTCTAATGTAACCAATTATAACTTAAGAAATCTTCTTTTTCTGCGCAAATAGCGAAAATGTATTTTTTATAACTATACGTGCACAAACTTAAACTTTTTTTAATCATTATGAATAAACTGTGGCGTATATATATATATATATATATATATATATATAACACAATTTTAACATGTACAATATTTTAGCTAGCTGTGAGGCCCCCCGTTGCGGAAATAAGTCATTGGTGTATAGGTCCCAATTTTTGGCGCTTTTCTCGCTGGAAGGTTCATCGCTACGCAATTCGTTCGCTGAAAAGTTCATTGTCACATAAGTACAGACTGACTTCACTCGCTGAAAGGTAGATGCAAGAATAGGCTCGCTTCTCTCGCTGAAAGGGTCATTGTTGCGTAAGCATAATCTCGCTTCACTCACTAAAATCTAATTGCTACGTAAAGCCTTAATATTAGAAGCATCTCCCTTGTTGACACCACACACACACACACACACACACACACACACACGCACGCACGCACGCACGCACGCACGCACGCACGCACACACACACACACACACACACACACACACACACACACACACACACACACACACACACACACACACACACACACACACACACACACACACACACACACACACACACACACACACACACACACACAAAATTCCCGTTAAGAGCAAGATTCTGAGAGATTGAGCCACTTAACATTAGGGGGTGATTCACACCATCTCCGATTGTCCCCAAAACATTACCAATTGCTAATACCATTATTAGATGATAAAATCTGAAATTATTTGTTCCGTTGTTGCACCGCTCAAATTTTAGGACCCAGTGTCAAAGATCACCTTTAAAAATGAAAAAATTGGTGTTTTTGTGACACATGAAAATTATATTTATCCGTCTAAAAATTCACAAGCAACTTGCCACCTACATTTCTTCTGTTATGGAATGTACTAGAATAGATCTTTATGATACATATAAAAAGTTCATAGCAAGTCAATTGCGCAATGTCATTCAAGTTCATGAAATGTCCAGGTTTTCAGGTTTTTTACCATTTTCAACACTGAATTATATCTTGCGCGTTTGATTTGTCATTTCAAACTAGGCGTCATTGGATAGAGCTATATTAGTACTATTTATTAATACATAAAACATTGAGGCAAGTTGAATAAGTTGGAAGTTATTTGGCGCTAAAATCGAAAAATCTCTGAATTTGACACAAATTTGAGCTCGTATATCTTGCTGCGGGTACAATATATTGACACAACGCTGAGATTATTTAAACACTCTTTTATTATACTTAATGAGAAATTAAACTTTATTGCGGCAAGTTGAAGAGAAAAAAATAAATGATTTTTTTTGTTGCACAACATCCTTACATATTGATGCATTACTGTTTTCATTCATGTTTTCAAAAATTAATCAGTTTTCACTTCACTCTTCCTCATGATTATAACAATTGCTTGTTGTACGTCTTTTAAGCTAGGAACTGTGACTGGATTGTCTCCAGAAAGTTTCAAAAGACGGGGGAAAAAAAACGAACTTCGATGCACAGTGTCGATAACATCAAGCAATGACCACTTAAACTTAACAGCTCCTCTCTGGGGAAGAAATTCCATCTCCAAAATTTTCTTACAGTTTACCAAATAAAATCGTTTATCGTACAGGACTACGTATAAAAAATGGGGCTGAATCTCATATTTGCAGTCCTGATCAGCAATTACCTTTATCTCTTTTATGATATTCTCCATTTGTTGGGGGACAGTAATTTCGATTTCAAATGTGAAAACACCATGCAATCAGTTCCAGGCACAAGTCAGACCAAACCCTAAAGACGAAGATAATTTCATTTAGCCGAAAATTCATAACTCTGATGTTTTGCCCAGAAGAAAATTGCACATCAACGTTTGAAATTGCAGAAGATTTGTCCCTACATATTGCTAGAGGAGAACACCAAATTCCTAAAACAATCACAGGTCAAGACAAATCTAGAAGTGCATTTTCAAAAAGAATGGAAGCAAGGACAAAAAAAAGACTAATTATGAAATTACTGCAGATTTTGAAGAACCCACTATAGAGAATAGAAATTGCCTCTATTCATGCCATCTACATACCTGATTGTCTCCAATGATTCCAAGATAAAATTCGTCATCTTGTTCAATGACTTCATCTTCAATAACATTGCATATTTCGATCGTACCTTTCATTCTGTGGAAATGTGACATAACTTGTTCCCGTGTCAAATATTCATTTGAACAAAATTTCTTCTTTCCATCAACTGTGAGATTTCTCATCATACTTGCAACAGTTTGGGCGTTAATTAATTTCCTGTTTTATTTCTTTTGTTGAAGTATTCTAAATTGTTTTTGATTTTGGTTCTTGAACTTTCCTTTTGGGTTTCAGTGCCTATCCTTCTTTGCGCACAAGACTTGATGAGATGTAATTTTTTTTATCTGTAGTGGGTTCTTCAAAAGCTGCAGTAATTTCATAATTTGTCTGTTTTGTCACTGCTTCCATTCTTTTTGCAAATGCACTTCTGGTTTTGTCTTGACTAGTTACTATTTTAGAAATTTAATGTTCTTCTCTATATTTATAGGAACAAATCCTCTGCAGTTTCAAATGTTGATGAGCAATTTTTTTCTGGGCAAAACATCAGAGCTATAAATTTATGGCTGAGTGGTATTGTCTTCGTCTATAAGGTGTGGCCTGACTTGTGCCTGGAACTGATTGCATGGTGAATTTGCAGTTGAAATCCAAATTACTGTCCCCTAACAAATGGAGAATATCATAAACGAGATAAAGCTAATTCCAGATAAGAACTGCGGATATGAAATTCGGTCTCATTCTTTTTACGCTGCCCTATATACAATAAACGGATTTACATTAGTAAACTACTAGAAGATTGTGGGGATGACGTGTTTAAAATGAAATTTCTTCATCAGATAGGAGCTGATGAGTTTAAGTAGCCATTGCATGATCCGAAGGTCAGTTTTCTTTGGTACTTTGCAACTTTCTGGAGCCGATCCAGTCAAAGTTCCTAGCTTAAAATACATACTACAAGCAATTGTTATAAACATGAGGAAGAGTGAAGTGAAAATCGATTAATTTTTGAAAACATGAATGAAAACAGTAATGCATCAATATGTAAGGATGAGGTGCAACAAAAAAAATCATTTATTTTTTTCTCTTCAACTTGCCTCAATAAAGTTTAATTTCTCATTAAGTATAATAAAAGACTGTTTAAATAGTCTCAGCTTTGTGTCAATATATTGTTCCCGCAGCAATATATACAAGCTCAAATTTGTGTCAAATTCGGAGATTTTTCGATTTTGGCTCCAAATAACTTCCAACGTGTTCAACTTGCCTCAATGTTTTATGTATTAATAAATAGTACTAATATAGCTCTATCCAGTGACACCTAGTTTGAAGTTACAAATCAAACGCGCAAGATATAATTCAGTCTTGAAAATGTAAAAAACATGAAAACCTGGACATTTCATGACCTTGAATGACATTGCGCAATTGACTTGCTATGAACTTTTTATATGTTTTATAAAGATCTATTCTAGTACATTCCATATCAGAAGAAATGCAGATGGCAAGTTGCTTGTGAATTTTCAAACGGATAAAAATAGTTTTCATGTGTCACAAAAACACCAATTTTTTCATTTTTAAAGGTGATCTTTGACACGTCATAGAATTTGAGCGGTGCAACTACGGAACAAATAATTTCAGATTTTATCATCTAATAAGGGTAGCATCAACTGGTAATTTTTTGGGGACAATCGGAGATGGTGTGAATCAGGGGTGGTTCAACTTCTCAGAATCTTGCTCTTAATAATAATACAAGCACCCTTTTAAAATTATTTTAACTCGTGTTTGTGGAAAGCAAAATTTAAAAGCCAAAACGACTTAAGTTGAAACTTTCAGAGCTTTAGGGCTATTAGAAGTAGCTTTTTGTGAAAATATTAATTAAAAAAAGTTGTCAAAAAACAAATTACATTTTTAATTTTTTTTTGTCAATAATCAATTAGTATGCCAAAACTACTTGTGTTGAAAATATTTCAGATCTGTAGCCCAAGAAGAAATATTTTTGTAAAATATGTGTTAATTGAATAAAAGAATTAATTAAAAAAGAACTAAGTAAAAATTTAAAATTCTGTTTTTCAAAAGTCTAATTAGGAGGCCAAAACTACTCATGTTAAAAATCACAGAGCTGTTTCTCTATTTGAAGTCACTTTGCAAAAATAAAAAAAAATAAAAAAAATTAAAAAAGAACTAATTAAAATTTTAACATTCTGTTTGACATGTACACAATTAGAAGGACAAAACTACTTATGCCGAAAATTTCAGAGTGACTTAATCAAATGACATAAATTAAAAACTCGAAAATAGCGTCTAATATATTTTATTTTCTATTTTTAATTTTTAAGTTAATAGATATGCAGTTGCTCCACCTGTTTTTGTCTTTTGCTATTTTAATTTTAATTTATAATAGACTAGCTAAATACCCGTGCTTCGCTACGAAATTTTAACGTGCAATATTTTAGCTAGCTGTGAGGCCTCTCGTTGCGGAAATCTGCCATTCGTGTGTAGGACCCAGTTTATAGCGCTTCGCTCGCAGGAAGGTTCATTGCTACGCAAAATCGAGCTCGCTTCGTTCGCTGAAAAGTTCATGGACACATAAACACAGGCTTATTTCACTCGTTAAAAGTTTAATTGCTATGCAAGCATAGGCTCGCTTCTCTCGCTGAAAGTTTCATTGCTGCGTAAGTATCTAATTGTTACGTAAAGACTTAATATTGGAAGCCTCGCTCTTGTCAAGAAAAAAAAAAAAATCCCGTTAATACAATAACACAACACCCGTTTAAGATTATTTTAACACGTGTTTGTGGAGTAAATTATATATAAAAAAAAATAAAAAAATGCTAAATTATGTTTTTCAAAAATCCAATTAGAAGGCCAGAACTATTTATGTAGAAAATTTCAAAGCTTTAGCCCTATTTGAAATCGTTTTGTAATATATATATATTAATTAATTAAAAAAATTAATTAATAACGAATTGAACAAAAATTTTAAATTCTGTTTTTCTAAAGTCCAATTAAAAGGCCAAAACTACTTATGTTGAAAATTTCAGAGCTGTAGCCCTATTAGTAGTTGTTTTGTAAAATGCTTATTAATCAATTAAAAAAATTATTTAAAAAAGAACAAAATAAAAATTTAAAATTCTATTTTTTAAAAGTCCAATTAAAAGTTAAAAACTACTTATACTGAAAATTTCAGAGCTGTAGCTCTATTAGTAATCGTTTTGTAAATTGTTTATTAATTAATTAAAAAAGAACAAAATAAAAATTTAAAATTCTGTTTTTTTAAAAGTTTGATTAAAAGGCCAAAACTACTTATGTTGAAAATTTTAGAGCTGTAGTCCTATTAGATATCGTTTTGTAACATTTATTAATTAATTAAAAAAATTAATTAAAAAAATAACTAATTAAAATTTTAACATTCTGTTTGTGATGCTTACAATTAGAAGGCCAAAACAACTTATCCTGAAAATTTCAGAGCTCTACTCCAATTTTAAGTAGGTTTCTATGGATCCACAGAGCCACAGACAGACAGACAGATAGACAGACAGACAGACACACAGCTTATTTTATTATTATAGATGGACATTAAATGAAAACAATTTATGTCATTTGAATAAGTGATCGTCACAACTCACCAAATTTGAAGGTGTTGTAGAAAGTAGTTTCTAAATGCACTTGGCTAGAAGATTGTAATATAGCAAGTATAGGGAACGATCCTTACAAGGACATCTTCTTAAAAGTCTTGATCATGGATGGACTTAGACAGAGCGTTTGTATAAGCTTCTCTTTACTGTAACGTGTAAGTGTAGAACCTTAAACAGTTTAACTGATCCGCATGGTACATTTAGGGTTTTGGCGAAATATGCACGCCATTTGAATAGACACAATGTGATATTGCAATCTATAATAATAAAACAAGCTGTGTGTCTGTCTGTTCTGTCTGTGGATCTATAAAAACCTACTTAAAATTTGAGTAGAGCTCTGAAATTTTCAGCATAAGTAGTTTTGGCCTTCTAATTGTAAGCATCTTAAACAGAATGTTAAAATTTTAATTAGTTCTTTTTGAATTAATTGTTTTAATTAATTAATAAATATGTTACAAAACGATATCTAATAGGGCCACAGCTCTGAAATTTTCAACATAAGTAGTTTTGGCCTTTTAATTAGGCTTTTAAAAAACAGAATTTTAATTTTTTTTTTTTTTTAAATTAATTTTTTAATTAATTAATAAGCATTTTACTAAACGACTACTAATTGGGCTTACAGCTCTGAAATTTTCAACATAAGTAGTTTTAGCCTTCGAATTGGAATAAGCCAGAATTTTAAATTTTTATTTAGTTTCTTTTTAATTAATTTAGCGAACGAAGCGAGCTCAATTTTGCGTAGTGATGAACCTTCCTGCGAGCGAAGAGCCAAAAACTGGGTCATATACGCGAATGACAGATTTCCGCAACGTGAGGCCTCACAGCTAGCTAAAATATTGCACATGTTAAAATTTAGTTAGGTATTTAGCTAGTTTTTCTATATTTGTCCTGGTGGCATAGAATTTCAGTGTTGAACAATGGAAATTGTTGGAATAGTGGCCCATATAGAGCTCTAATAAGAGTTCCCATTGGAACCTTCCTATGAAAGAGGTTATTTATAACTTGCATTGAATATATATTGATTCTAATATATGTTCAGGTCCTTCCGCATGTTGGAGATAGAAGTATATTTATAAGGTGTCTTTTATGCAAGAATGTTGAAGGTCTTTGCATCAGTTCTGGGTATGTTGGGCGTTTGAATGGTTTCTTGACAGATTTGATTCAGAGTTAGAATTTAATGGATGGCTTAGGTGAATATCTTACTTTACAAAGGTGTATTAACTTATAGACTAGAATTGATACCGTCTTGTTTATTAGAATTTTTATTATTAATTTCTAAATATAATTTTATTCTTAGAATGTTAAAACATATGCCAACTGAAAACTATTAATTTCAAAACTATTATTAAATGACAAAAACAACACTTAGATCTATGTTAGAAATTAAAAATTCGAAAAATAGCGACTAATATATTGTTGCGTGGATGGGTTCGAAAGATTTGAAGCCAAAGCAGATCAAAACTTGCAGAAATTTATTCCGATATAACTCTTCACAGATTCTCTTACAACTCCAGAACTTTTCTTTCTAGTAGACACAATACAGCTCTTTTCACAACAATAGAGCACACATCAGCAGTTAAAAACTTGACAACACAACTGCTAATATCGCCGCAAAAGACAATGCAATACAGTTCACTACTCTGAACTCTCTGAATGGTCGCTGAGAGACAGCTAACTCGATAACTCCACGCAGTCAGTAACTCAACAGACTAACTCAGTGACTCATGGCCGGGCTTATATAGGAAAGTCAATCCTTCGTGAATCTTCTAGAGATAGAAATTTAGAGGACTTTCCAGATCATAGTCGAAAAGTCCTATACATGTACATGGGGATCGAAAATGTCGCTAAATGGTCGCCAAGTTTGGCGACAAAAATTAGTCACCAAAACCGTCGCCAACTTGGCTCTATCTCGCCAAATTGGCGAGATTGCCATTGCCATAACGTTAAATGCCCTGCTCCTTGTAAAACTCGCTTCCCAGCGTTATCTCTGTAAAACTCGTTATCAAGCATTAAAAGACACATTGAGGGAAAACAAACTCTTGCACTGCCTTATGCGAGGTGTACATAAATTTATCTTTTTACATAACTAATGTTACGAAATATTTACAAATATACAGAAATTCGTAACAATATTTTATTTTATATTTTAAATCCATACGTGAATGCATATGCCAGAGGCTTCACCTGGTTTGGTTTTTTGATATTTTACTTTTCATTTATAATAGATAGATATTAAATGAAAACAATTTTTGTCATTTCATTAAGTGATCTTTTTCGTACCTACTCATCAAATGTCAAGGTCTTATGAAAGTAGTTTCTAAATGCACTGGGCTAGAAGATCGCAACATAGCGAGTACAGGGAATTATCCTTATTAGGATTTCGTCTCAAACACAAAAGATTAAAGGTTCATATTGTTGCGTTGGTGGGTTCGAAAGATTTGAAGCCAAAGCAGATCAAAACTTGCAGATATTTATTCCAATATCACTCTTCACTGATTCCTTTACAACTCCAGAACTTCTCGTTCTAGTAGACTCAATACAGCTCTTTTCACAACAATAGAGCACAAAACAGCAGTTAAAAACTTGACAAATCACTGCAAAAGGCAATGCAATTCAGTTCGCTTTCGGAACTCTCTGAATGCTCACTGAGACTCAGTATCCCAATTCAGCAATTCCAGTCAACTCACTAGTCAACTTACCCAGTCAGCAACTGACTCAACTTACAACTAACTCCATCACCCGCTCTCTTGAGCTTTTATAGGGGAGGCGAACATACGTGAAACTTCTAGAAGTAGATATTTGGAGAATTTTCCAGATCGTAGTCGAAAAGTCCTATACATGTACATGGGGACCGAAAATGTCGCCAAGATTTCTCGCCAAATTTGGCGACAAAAATTAGTCGCCAAAACCGTCTCCAACTTGGCTCTATCTCGCCAATTTGGCGAGATTGCCATTACCATAATATTAAATGCCCTGCTCCTTGTAAAACTCGCTTCCCAGCTTTACCTCTGTAAAACTCGTTATCAAGCATTGAGACACACATTGCGGGGAAGCAAACTAACGACGAACAATTGCACTGCCTTATGCGAAATAAACATAAGTTTTACTATTAACAAAATTAACACTACGAAATATTTACAAATATACAAAAATTCGTAACAATATTTTAATAAAATCCGTAAAATATGCTGGCTAGTACGCACAAATTATATCTCCCAATTCCAGAGATAACCTAAGTTTATTGTAGTATGAGATACCTTCAGATAACGTATTTAAAAGTTTGATTAAACCTAAGAATAAAACTTTTATTGTGTGCGTAATTCAAAACTTCCAAAGCGTTTTGGACAATTTTCACTTATTCTAGTTACTATCTTTTGATTAATTAAACTTGTTACTTAACAAAAGTAACAAAAGAACCTTTTAATTGAGTAATAGAAACACTGTAAAGGAATTATTAATAAGGCTCTTATTAAATAAACCCAATTGTTACAAAATTTGTTTGCGGGCACATTCTATGAAATCTAATAAAGTATAAAGTATCTTCGTCTAATTTAATCAATTGACAGTTAAACCTTTTGTAGCGGATAAATTTTATGAGGAGGGGTTTAATTCTGTAACATTGGTTGCAAAAATGTAAATCATAACTAGATTTATTTTCTATGAATTGTCTTTATATAATAAGAATACGATGTTATACTATTATTCAGTAAATGAATAGATGAAATCCTATTAAAATTTATTGATTACTTACAGTTGCCCAATATTCAATATAGACTAATTAATGTATTGCATTTGGTATTGCCACCCCCCACCCCCCCGCCGACCAAACGGTATAGTGGTTGGCGTACTAGCTTCTAGACCGCGAGGTTGCGGGTTCGAGTCCCGTGTTGGCATGGGTGTTTGTAAATGTATGTTGGCTTGTCTAATGACGAATGTTTCGGCGCATTATAGCCCTCGTGTTGCTGACGGTGCCAGATAATCTGAAAACAACTACCCCCCCCATTTTTTTTTTGCATTTATCCATGTTTCAGAACATCCTGTAAAGCAGAGTTCCCTTTCCTTGACCAACGACGGCTGTTTACTTTCTGTTTCACTTATAAGAAAGTATAATGCAATATTAATCAAAAACATATCGCCAATTTCTTCATTTTGGCGTTTTTTTTTTTTCTTTGTATCAATGAAATAACTATCGCCAATTCCTTCATTTTGGCGGTGTTTTATTTTTCTTTGGATCAATGAAATAACTATCGCCAATTTCTTCATTTTGGCGGTGTTTTTTTTTTTTTTGGATCAATGAAATAACTATCACCAATTTCTTCATTTTGGCGGTGTTTCTTTTCTTTGTATCAATGAAATAACTATCACCAATTTCTTCATTTTGGTGGTATTTTTTTTTCTTTCGATCAATGAAATAACTATCGCCAATTTATTCATTTTGGCGGTGTTTCTTTTCTTTGGATCAATGAAATAACTATCACCAATTTCTTCATTTTGGTGGTATTTTTTTTTCTTTGGATCAATGAAATAACTATCGCCAATTTATTCATTTTGGCGGTGTTTCTTTTTTTTGGATCAATGAAATAACTATCGCCAATTTCTTCATTTTGGCGGTGTTTCTTTTTTTTGGATCAATGAAATAACTATCGCCAATTTCTTCATTTTGGCGGTGTTTCTTTTCTTTGGATCAATGAAATAACTATCGCCAATTTCTTCATTTTGGCGTGTTTTTTTTTCTTTGGATCAATGAAATAACTATCGCCAATTTCTTCATTTTGGCGGTGTTTCTTTTCTTTGGATCAATGAAATAACTATCGCCAATTTTTTCATTTTGGCAGTTTTTTTTTTCTTTGGATCACTGAAGTAACTATCGCCAATTTATTCATTGTGGCGGTGTTTCTTTTATTTGGATCAATGAAATAACTATCACCAATTTCTTCATTTTGGCGGTGTTTCTTTTCTTTGGATCAATGAAATAACTATCGCCAATTTATTCATTTTGGCGGTGTTTCTTTTTTTTTGGATCAATGAAATAACTATCGCCAATTTCTTCATTTTGGCGGTGTTTCTTTTCTTTGGATCAATGAAATAACTATCGCCAATTTCTTCATTTTGGCGGTGTTTCTTTTCTTTGGATCAATGAAATAACTATCGCCAATTTCTTCATTTTGGTGGTGTTTTTTTTTCTTTGAATCAATGAAATAACTATCGCCAATTTCTTCATTTTGGCGGTGTTTTTTCTTCTTTGGATCAAGGAAATAACTATAGCCGAATTTTTCATTTTGGCGGTGTTTTTTTTTTCTTTGGATCAATGAAATAACTATCGCCAATTTCTTCATTTTGGCGGTGTTTTTTTTTTCTTTGGATCAATGAAATAACTATCGCCGAATTCTTCATTTTGGCGTTTTTTTCTTTTCTTTGGATCAATGAAATAACTATCGCCAAGAATATCACCAAACTGGCATTTCTTTAAATAATGGTAATATGAAAAAGAAGATGATAAATTTCGCCAATACATAATAAATTTATATGCATTGACCAGTAATAAGGATAAACAAAAGTTGTGCGATGTTCCACAGACCTAGTTTTTTCCCCTATATAATATGGATTAGGGATATCTAAGCGGATTAGAATTTTAAATAAAAGTTTTCTAAAATCATGCTTTATAAGAGACTTTCTATTTAACTATTGTCATGCATTTTTCTGTGTATAATCGTAAATACGATACATAAGTCACAATTTAAACTATCCTATTTTTACTTTCAATTACACATATGTGTATATACATAGAGTAATGAAAGTATAGCATTCTGTCAAAAAAAAAAAAAAAAAAAAAGATTTTTTTTTTATAAACATTTTATGATTTTATGTCTGTGTGTGTGTGTGATCAGCATAACTCCCGAACAAATTAACTTCGGTGTTCAAATTTGGTATGAGGGTTAGCGGCAGCCATGGGGTTTTCGTCAAAATCCCTCATGCGCATAAGGCAGCTGCCACTGAAAAAAATCATGTTTTTCAATGATTGATAAAAAACGGCCCTAACGATTTTTATTAAAATCGCTGTGGTTATGCCTTTTAAGTTGTTCTAAACATCCCCACCTCCGAAATTCCCGTAAAAATGTTTTAGTGGCGCAAAAAGTTGAAAAATGAATGCCGTCAACACAGAGTTCTCTTTACTTGAGCATACCTCATCAAATATCGTTTTTTCTTCTCCTCTCAGTTTCGCTTATTATAAAGGATAATATAAGGATTATCGAAAAGTATATCGCCAAAATCACCATTTTGGCGATTTTTTTTAAAGACCCATACTGGAAATATCGCAAAAAATATCGCCAAACTGGACATTTATTCTAAATGAAGGATGGAAATGTACAAGCCGTAAATGGCACAAATCCACGTCACTATTATAGTGTAATTGAAAGTTGTGCGATGTTCCACACCCCTAGTTCTGTATGGATGTTTTGCATGAAATTATAATTCTATCCTATGGCAATACTTAGGACATGCGTATCATTAATCACCATACACTTTTCAATACAAATTCGAATTTAACGTTTCATTAGCCAATCACGATGGACAATACATTTACCCACGAACCTAGAGCGATTGTGACGTAGCTATTCATAAGCTCTATTAGCAGCGCTAATGAACCTTATGCAAAGCGTAATTTGGAGTGACGTTGCATTGAAGTGGCAACGCTATTGAAGTGTCAGTGACCAATCATAATAATCGTTTAAAACAAATTTGAATGTTCACATTCTATAAGCCAATTACGTAGCGTTTTTCATTTTTTCCCACTCAAAGGAATTGATTGTGACGTCTTCACACATAACGTAGATATAAGTTTGAGAGAAATTAATCAAGAACTTCCGTGATCTTTCTTACAAAAGCCTTCTCTGATTTTAAATTAATTTTTTTAACTTTCCTGAAATTTCGAACCTGAAGATATGGAATTTAATCCCGTTGATGATTGGAGAGTGGTTTTTAAAATGCGTTTTTATAACAACGGGCAAAAATTTAAACTTTATTTAATCATTTTTAATTAGAAATTGAGGCGAAATTAGCACTTTACCATGAGGAGTGCGCATTAGTGTGGAAAAAGTACTTTCTCATATTGTGCTCTAATATTATATAGTCTTGTTATTGAAATGACGTATTTTCAGAAGAAATTCATTGACTGGAGCTGCCAACATTAATAAATATATGTATTAAAGTATTATTTGCACGTGAATTAAAAAAAAAAAAATTGTATGCAACACGTGGGAAAATACTTTTTGAAACTCGGCTAATTATTTGGTTCGTGCTAAGGGATTTGTCAAATAAGCATTTTACCTCGTTTGAAAAAGTATTATTTTCCCAACTATACTAAGCTCCAACTTAACTTGACATCACTAGACGATAGATCTTCACCGTGCTCATAGGCAATTATTCGGAGTGAAGACACAATTCTCGCTAAACCTTATAGCCTTTTGTTCTCTACAGTGTTGTGGTTTGGCGAACATTTTGCTTTCACACAGCCAAAATGAATTAAATACCTATGAGCACTGTGGCGATCTACCGTCTAAGTGATGTCAAGTTAAGTTGAATTTTAGTATAGTTGCATAAATTAATTTTGTTTTCTCTTCATTTGAACGAACTAAAGCTTTTGTTAAAGCGTGATTGTGAAATTTTTTTAGTCGATAGAATACTTCGGAGAAAAAAATGGTTTCTTATTTTCAACTTCGTGTCAGCATATCTATATGGAAAATAATGAAAACTATTTTCTAAAACTCTGGTATATTATTGTAATGTTTTTTATAAAACAGTGTAATTAATTCACTTTATGCCAATTACACACCATTACATGGTTAAGCCTTCTTTCTCCATTTTGTCTAAGCATACTTATATGTAAATGTGTAATATATAAAATACAAGGGTGTCCGATAATAGAATGTCCCAGTTTCAATGGTATATTATAAGAGTTTAATTTATACTATTTACAACAAATCATACATCAAATTGAAGATAAACTAACCTAGTTTTTCTTACAAATGTTCAATATGTGCACCTTTAACCCATTGAAGGTCAAGGGAATATCCGAAATTATACAGTTGTTTTCCTTGCAATAGTTTTTAAATTATATTTCTAATTCAAATGCATAATTTTTTAAAAATTATTTCTTATTTATTTTGTTTTAAATAGGTTATAATATATCATCCTAAAAAAAAAAAAAAATATTTAAAAAATATTTAATTTTAAATTTTATTTATCAACTTAAAAATGTTGTGTATTAATGGAAAAACTGGGAATCAAATGACGTATATATATACGTGCGTGACCGTCAGTGGGTTATTACGCGGCACACATCCAACCTATAGTCCAATTCATCCCACACTTTGGTTAAGGTATACATATACATTACGAATCTCGAAATTTGACTCAAGTCTGCGTTTTTGTTTTTTGGTTTTAAAATATTCCCGAATTCATTACGATTAAAATGATACCATTTTCTTTCTGAGACTCAAATTACTTTTTAAATTACAGTAGGTTTTGTGAACCGGTTTTGTATCTCGTTCATTAGTGTAGTAGACTTTAAACGCGTTTTCTGAAGAATGACATTTTGGTGTTATATGACTTTACGCCAACGGTCGTAACTTCATAATAAATGGTCCGATTTACAAAATTCTAACTTTGTTTTGTAGACAATAGTTGTGAATGTGTTTTGTATGAAGTATTTAATATATATTGTTATAACACATTTGTTATGCATATTTTAATATTAATTTTTTGGTGAAAACTATGTATTTTTTAAAACTTTTTATTTAAAAACTTATAATTAAATGAATATTGAAGCCAAATTCAAAATTCTCCATAGGAACGTGCGTCAATATAATGTCTCTTATTTGCAATAAAAATAATACCTCTAAGTTAATTACAAGTTTATTTATGTATGTTCTAATAACGTCTTAATTAGTCACTTTGATTGCAATTATCTGATTCAAAAATTGACGGGAAAAAAAAGTTTGTATATAAAAATGCATCATTTTTAATTCTGATATACTGCCAAAAAGTTTGAAATTATAACCTAAAAATTAAAGAAAATCATCTCAATTGTATATGTATACCTTAACAAGTCCGGTGTAATCGAAGCAATAGACTCTTCAATTCTGTGTCTCAACTCTGACAAATCATTAAAAAACGGTGGAAAGTAGACACGATCTTTTAGGAAGCCTCATAGGAAAAAATCGCATGGAGTTATGTCAGATGAAAGTGGAGGCCCAATACAAAGAGCTATATCTCCTCGACCATTAAGGTTAAGGAATTCGACGTTCAACCCCTCTCGTTAAAAGATACTCCTATAGAGAGGGATGTAATGACTTCATCATTTCCAAATATATGACGCTCATCCCATTTGAAAGAATACTTTTACTCATGTTTTTTTTTTTTTTTTTAGGGACTTACCAGATAGTCCGAGAGGCGACGGCAATTTTTGGACCTCATCGAACATCATTCTGAATTTTTTTATAGAGATTGGAGAAAGTGAGTACATTAGGAATCCACTGGTCTGCCGTGACAAAAATGGCCGAAACTGGTCAAAAATCGACTTGGAATGAGTTGAACTAAAATCCGATTGTCAAATATGTCATAACTTGCCAAAAAGAGAACAAAGTTTTTAGTCTGGCAACACTGCATTTCGATTTTCAATGAGAAAAAACGCAAACGATTTTTGATCTCTGGCTTGGAAAATTTGTATCTTTTAAAAGTAAGCCAAATTGGCGACATCAGTTACGTCATCCATGACGTAATGTTTATTGCCAACTTGGCTCCCTTTTAATAGATGCAAGTAGACCGTCGCCAGATATCTGAATTGTCTGCAACCTTCTTAATTGATCATTAGAGAGTGAGGGTTACCAAATTAAAAAAAATGCTCATTATTTGGCAATTGGCTCATTTGGCAATTGGATTTAGTTCAACTTATTAAAAGTCGATTTTTGACCAGTTTCGGCCATTTTTGCCACGGCAGACCAGTGGATTCGTAATCGACTCACTTTCTCTAATTTCTATAAAAAAAAATCAGAATGATGTTCGATGGGGTCTAAAAATTGCAGTCCCCTCTCAGTCTAAGAGTTTAAAAAAAAAAAAAAAAGAACAGTTGAACTGAACTTGCGGGCAGATTGTTGGGTGTTGTAGATGATGTAAGATCATTTTTAAAAGAAACTGTGAACGGTTGTGTGTGGTCATCAAGAACTTAAGATAGATGGACATGTGTGTTTTGTAAGATCTGTGTGTTGTTCTAGAAACAAGTCTGTGTTGAGGACAATGTGAATTAAAGAAAATTCCGAACTTCGCTACCATTTCTTGTCCCGATATCACAGGGGCTCCGTCCTGTTGTCAAATAAAGTTTATAGGTTCACCTTCTACTAATTGGGGAAAGAGCCTTTCTTTTCAACATTTGGTCGTAATGGTCGAGGTGACAGAGCTCTTTGTCGTTGGCCTCCACGTTCACCTGACATAAGGCCATGCGATTTTTTTTCCTATGAGGCTTTATAAAAGATCTTGTCTAAGTTCCGCCGTTACTTAACGATTTGACAGAATTGAGGCACAGAATTAAAGAGGCTATTGCTTCCATTACACCGGACTTGTTAACCAAAGTGGGGGACGAATAGGACTACTGTTTGGATGTGTGGCGTGTAACTAAAGGTTCACACATTGAGCATTTGTAAGAAAAACTAGGTTGGTTTACTTTCAATTTGATGTATGATTTGTTGTAAATAGTCTAAATTAAATTACAAAAAGAAAAAATATAAAAAAATGGAACTGGAAGCTCCGACTGGTTTCTCATCAGGGGGTTCAACCAGCCGGAAACCACCAGGAGGCGTTTTTGAAAGAGTGCGGCCAAAAACGCACAAAATCTAACTCTTGAACCTTTCAAGAGTTACATTTTGCGCCTTTTTCAATGCTATTTAGTTTATTAGTATTCCATAAAAGCGGTCTTTTAGTGACAGTAGCAGCCCCAAAATTTGATAGGTTCGATATCGATGACAATGCATTCTCTCTTCCATGCTTCACTTCGATTGGATGATGTCAAGGGGGTTAATTAGGCCTCCTCAGATTTCCCTCCCATCGACAAACAAACATGCAAAAGTGAAGTTAATATAAAGGATTTAAAAATAGGTATGTGGATACTTCCCGTTGACAGTTGGTACGACAAAAAGTTCGCAAAACAGATTATCTTAGTCCTTCAAAATGATCGGTCCAGACGGATTCCCGGTTTTCAACGCAGTTGAGGCATTCTAAGGAAAGGCCCTGATGCTCGTCTGAGCCGAAACTCCCTTCCAAGCCAATCAGTTCGAAGTTTTGTTGAAGGCAAAATGATCGCCAACTGTTGACGGGATAATGCGTAAGAACCAAAATATGACAATACAATTTAAAGTCGAGGGACAAGTCCAGAACTTTATTTGATCCCTCTCTATATAAATTAACTAATTTACTTATTTTTTTTTTATACGGAGTAGACACAAAGGACCGTAATTGAAATGACTTTTTCCTTTGATTAATTTGATTGCATTCATTGAATAAATCTAGCAAAAAAAAAAAAAAAAAAAAAACTTTTTTAGAATGTTCATCAGAAACATTATTTACGCAAGTTTTAAGTAAAAGGCCCTTTTGAATTTATATCTCATAGTTTTGAAAAAATGGAATCCTTTTCTTAGTAATCATCTAGAAATGAGAATTAGACAATAGGGAAACAATTAGAATATTGATCAAACCCGAAAAGATTGGGTATGAAGAACTTGATATCAGAAAATGTAGGCGGAAAACAATTAATCGCAAGCCTGAAAAATATCTTATTTGATGAATCTTCTAATAGTCATGTCAGATTAGAAGTATCTTTACATCAACACGTACAGATATACAGGGTGTCTATAAAAGGTTGGACACATTTTGATGTTGAATAATTCATAAAATAATGAAGATATAAACGAACTTATGGCATTTATACATAGAATAACTCATATATTTTTATTTATGGTGAACGTTACCATAGAAACATTCCTTTTCCAATTTAAAAATCATTTCTTTTATAAATGTCGTTTTCCGTGTTATTAATTTTATGTTTTTCTCGTTTCTTTTGTAAATATCGTCTGCGCGCGTTATTAATTGTATGTTTTCCCCTCTTAGCCACCCTGATCACCTGATATAATAGTCCAAGAGGCGACTGCAATTTTTGGACCCCATCGAACATCATTCTGAATTTTTTTATAGAAATTGGAGAATAGTGAGTAGATTAGGAATCCACTGGTCTGCCGTGGCAAAAATAGCCGAAACTGATCAATAATCGACTTGGAATGAGTTGAACTAAAATCCGATTGCCAGATATGCCATAACTTGCCAAAAATAGAACAAACTTATTCGTCTGGCAACCCACTTCATTTTGATTTTCAATGAGGAAAAAGCGCAAACGATTTCTGATCTTTGGCTCGGAAAACTTATATCTTTTAAAAGTAAGCCACATTGGCGACATCAGTTACGTCATAAGTGACTTAATTTTTTTTTTTTTGCCAACTTGGCTCCCTTTTAATAGATGCTAGTAGACAGTCGCCAGATATCTGAATCGTCTGCAACATTCTTAATTGAAAATTAAAGAGTGAGGGTTACCAAATAAAAAAAAAAGCTCATTATTTGGCAAGTTATGACACATTTGGCAATTGGATTTAGTTCAACTAATTAAAAGTCGATTTTTGACCAGTTTCGGCCATTTTTGCCACGGCGGACCAGTGGATTCGTAATCTAATCACTTTTCTCTAATTTCTATAAGAAATTCAGAATGATGTTCGATGGGATCCGAAAATTGCAGTCGCCTCACAGTCTGTAACGCCACTGTACTTTTTCCTTTGGGGATTCGTAAAGGACATCATTTACAGGACGAAAGTGTTGAAAGAGATTTTAAAGGTCAAGATTACAGCCGCAATAGTCTCTGTGGCTGCCGATATGCTTGCCCGCACCTGGTGCGAAATTGACTACTTCGTGTGATGAACGGTGCATACGTGGAAGTCCATTGACAAGGACCATAAAACTTTTTGAGTCTATTTAACCATTAGTGTCATGAATTTAAATTTGTCTTAATTTTTTTATGAATCATTCAACATCAAAATGTGTCCAACCTTCAATAGACACCCTGCAGAATAAATTGTGATTTCTCTGATATTTGAGTTCGCAAAAAACATGGAATTCGTAAACAATGGTTTTGCAAAACAGCTCATTAAAAAAAAGCTCTATTTATTAGCTAAATTGGGATGATAAAATAAAACAAATGGGAATTCTTGTGAGGAAAAGAATATAATTGAAAATCTTCTTGAAAACCGTAAAATACAATGTTAGTTGCTTTAAAAGGGTGACATTAAAATGAAGAATTTTTTTCTTGACATCAGAGGAGAAATTTCTCGAGCCAGATCTACTATAGGAATGAACAAATCCAATGAAATAAGTTTATTTTTATGAAGAATTTCTTTCTGATTCCAAATATTCAGCCAAAAGTTATTAAAAAAAATATGTATTTAAATATTAAGAAAAGAAAATGCCCCCAAACCGAGTCAAAACATGTCCGATCAAAACACTCCTCTATAGCTGTGACGTCATGACATCCTTTCGTTCTCTATGGTTATCGTGTGGTTTTTGCCTAATAGTTGGCGTTGTTTTGGTTGACAGTTGCCATATCCAGTACAGTTTGGCGAGATTTGCGAGAAACTTGCAAAACTGGTTTCCGCTAATGCGTTTCAAGCCAAGTGGTTTCGGATCAAGTGATGTCACATTCATTTCAACCGAATGAATCGCTTTTTCACTAAAGTTTAACAGGTGAACTTAGGTTGCAAAAAAAAAAAAAAAAAAATAATAATAAAAAAAAAAAAAATAATAATAATAATAATAATTAAAAAAAAAAAAAAATTAATAATAAATTAATTAATTAATTAATTAATTAATTAATTAATTAATTAATTAATTAATTAATTAATTAATTAATTAATTAATTAATTAATTAATTAATTAATTAATTAATTGATTGATAAAATTAATTAATTGATTGATTGATTAATTAATTAATTAATTAATTAATTAAATAAATAAATAAACGCAGTGGGAAGAAATTTTTTATGACCATTTCGAAACATTTGTAATTGAATAAATAATAATACTAATAATAATAAAAATTCGGGAATTCTGCATTTCTGTACATTTTCCCACCGTGAAGCGTAAAACAAATTGTATCAATCCTTATTCAATCTTCTTTTATTAGTGAATACCACCGGTACCTAAAATTGATTGGGAGTCACTTCAAATATGGCAGCATATGGTTCCCCGATGTGGCATGTTTTTATTGGAACGGATTTGTCAATAAACAAAAGTGCTGAGTATGAGGTACTCAAAACCCGTCTGGCTATTGTAAAAACCACTACAATAATGAAAAGTTATCGGTTACAGTGCATTATCCAATAAAGAGATCCTAGTGCTTTCTTTGAGGAAAAAGATAAATTAATTCTGCTATATTCAGTAGGGTGGATCGTTCTTCTATGGAGAAAAAAAAATATTATTAATAAAAACAAACCTATGGGGAAAAGATGTTCTATGATATAGAGATTAGGGAAAAAATAATAAAAAAAAAAAAAAATTAAAAATTTTGCACTGCCACAAAGGGGTTGAATTTTCGAAAAAAATGCAAAAAGTCCTAATTTTCGTTAAATGATTTTACACTAAAAATAATTGTTTTTTACAATATAAATCCTAAAAAAGTGATGATTACTGAATAATTAGTAGTACAATGTACATTTCAACCTTTTTTTACCCAACTCCCTCCCCCCCATATCACCGTTGAATCAGCCCTACAACCCTATAGTGCAGTTGTCAGCGGCTTACGGAATTCGACGCCTAATCGGTGAGAGCTGTTCTTGTAAATTAAACTACAATTTTATTATGTGACATTTGTTTGTTTGTGTACTTGGACTAATACTATACTGTGGCGTTGCTAAGAAAAGACATGATTTGTCCTATATTTGGGTTAGGCTGTAATATGCCCACGATCATGCTTCCTACGTATGAAAAACGTAATAAGGTGAATATATATTGGCATTCAAAAAGAGAAGCAAAGTACAGTGTATTTAAATACACTTTTTTCCGTGTGTCAATAAGTTAAAAGTAAGTTAGGAGAGACCTGGAAACGAGCTTTAATACCAATAAATGACTACTAGAGCATTTTGAGAAAAATAAGTTCATACTACGACAAATATAGCGCTTTCAAAGCTGGAAAATTAACGGAAAGCTATCTCAAGGACAGCACATCGTAAGTTTTGCTCATGCGTCGACTTGGTCGGTCTAGAAGCTAGCACACTAACCACTATACCGTTTGGTCGGCTAGGTCATGCGTCGACAATGACATAGATACAACAATGTTGGTTGCGATAATAGGTAGTCTGTCAACACAGGTATCAAAGAAGGTGTTTTACGAAATATGGAACAGATTCTGAAGCGTTCACTACAATGGTTTGTGTGCCAGTTACAAGCCAAAGAGTTACCGTATGCGAGATACTATCTGTAGTTTCATTCACGTAAACCCAACCTATGCGAATTGACTAACAAGAAAGACTTAAGTACTTATCAACTGTGCTTAATGGAAAGAAACTTTGTGAAGCCATCACTGCGGACAAAGCAGCGAAGGGCTGTTGAAGAGAAACTCAGGAAAGATTCGTCACTCAAGGTAGTTTACAACCCCCAACATAATTCTCATGTTCTATTTGGCTAAGAAGAAGTCCAACCAAATCTTTATTGACATTAATTACGTTCAACGTAAAAATCTAGGCACCTATGTGATTCAAGATCAAAACCAAACAATCGGTAATCTATGGTGCAGAGCATTTGCATTAATCAATCTTTCTATCGCGTTATTTCTCAATTGATTTGAAGAAAGTTATTGATCCAGTAATTTTTGAAACGGGGTTTGGGCTTTCCTGAAAATATCCTGATATCAATGCTAGCTGATGACAAAAATAACACAAAGGAATCGGTCCTCCAAAGAATTTTGAATTTGCGCAAAGTCAAACGGTCTACTGCAACCAACCCCTTTTAGCGATTAATATCCGTATCTTTAACATACCAACTTTTGACCCTTGTGTGACAGATTATGTGAACTTTATTACGTGGGAGAATGTGACAGAACGATTTAGGGATGACATGATTTCAGGAGCAATAGTAAACCCAGCAATCATTTCTACGGCAATAATATAGTATTACCTACTATCAAGGGGTATCCCTGTCGTACTCAAGCTACAGAACGAATAGTCACAGAAACATTTTCTGCTGTAAGCGGATCATACAGAAGAGATGGGTTAAAAAGAAATAGCCTGGAATCACAATACCTCAAGCCAGTTTTCAACACCAAACGTGATTACCGTTCACTGTAATTCCGAAGATTTCTTGATTTTTCTTGATTTAATTCTTAAGAAGTTGTAATATGTTCTTAAAGCTTTTTTTTTTCTGTAACCATTTAGTATATGTCCTCTCATTCCAATAAACATTTAGAAGTACTAAAGGCCTGTTTCACTTAAGCAAAAATCACTTTTACATTTTACCATTAAAAAGCTTAAATATCAAAACTTCATCCCCCTTGGAAAGAGCTTAACATAAAATTTATTATTTTTATTTTATTTTTCCCTTAATTAATGTACCTCAGAACATCTTTTCCGTACAGGTAGGTTTTGAAATTCTTCAGAAAAAAAATTCAATTGAATTTGACTTTTTGCTATAAAAAAGCTCAAATACCTAAACTTCATCCTTCTTGTGGCAGTACTGAACTTAAAATTTAATTTTTTTAATTATTTTTCCATGTATCTATATACCATAGAACAACTTTTCCCCATAGGTCGGATTTAAAATTCTGAATTTTTTTTTTCGATCCACCCTAATATTCAGGTTTTACGACTATTAGTTGAAACAATTCAATTTTATAACTAATTTTATGAACCGGTATAGTTAAAATTCTACACCTGTCTATCCAACATTCCACTTGTCTCTCCTTCCTGTCCCACTCACTGCTTCGCTATCATTTCAAATTTAGCGAGTCCTTTCTAAAAGGACTGCCTATATCAGCCCAACCAATCCCAGTTAAATTCACAAATTTCCTTTGCCGAATTCTCCCTACTCTCCCAATCAACCACGCTCTCAATCAACTACTAGACCAATCAGTATCCTTTTAACATTATATTCACTCTGTTGCTATCCTATTAATCAACACTTACCGGTAATCCTCAGTTGCACGTAATTCAAGCTCTGCTCAACATTCTGAATGCGTCACAAGTGAAATATAACATGACGAACAAGATAAGTTTTGTGGTCTGTAAAACGTAATAAATTTGCATAGGTAATAGAAAATATCTTTCATTGACCTCAAGGTACAGTGATAATAATAATAAAAAATAGAAATAATAAAAAAGAAGAAGAAGAAAAAAAAAAACGAAAAAAAAAAAAAAAACGAACGATGGCTATATCTTCGGTTCTACTTATTCTTGTAGAATCTTGCGGTTTGCACCAAAATGTTTTGCTTACGATTTTCTATATGTCTAATGCAAATTCTGTTTCTTAGGGGGCTGTATACTATACAATTTTAACTCTATCTTTACAAATTTCAATACGAACCCCTATTTTTTATATTTTAATTCGATTTAGAATGCCCCGTTTACCCTATATACCAAATTTAGTTTATTATTTTAAGAAACACATCACTTATGAGCGAAAATGTTTTGGCCGATCTTGAGGGCAAATTTCTTTATAGAGGGCTGAATCGAACGTTTTGCATGCCTCAAGACGTAACCTTTTAAGCGATCCCTTAAAGTGAGCTTATTTTTACATTTTTGCCTAACTATCAAGAACCAAAAATCACAATGGAATAAAAAATTCTGGAGGGCTTTTCGACTAAAAATAAAATATGTATATAGATATATATATATAAGTTTCTATTTTAAAAAATTTTAAATTTGTTTTATTAATTAATAGTGAATTATTAAAAAATTGCTTAATACAAAAGTTGCATGTTATTTATGTTTGGCCTTAAACACACTCTCTTTTGAAATAAAAATTGCTAAAATATATTAACTATATAAGAATTTATGTAAAAAAATAAATAAAAGAAAAAAAACATTTTCTTGTTAACATTAATTTTTAATTTTTTGATATCGTTTAAATTACTAACAACTCATTGGAAAATTATGAAGTTTGGAATTAAGACGTTTTTTTAGATTATAATAGTATAATAATCTTGTGGTATAATATTACGGAGTTAACACTGAACTTTTTAAAGATTGGTTTAGTTTTAATATGTAGATGACCCCCCATGACAAAAGACAAAAAAAAAGGAATATATATATATATATATATATATATATATATATATATATATATATATATATATATATATATATATATATACCCTAATAACCATGTGACGAGTATGTGACGAAAAGCGATATCGCATAGAGATCACGCGATGTCACGGCGATATCACACAGGGGTCACATAGTCGTCCAATGTCCGTTTTAGAGGGGGTTTTGCGACGTAACTTTGTGATATCGCTGCGATATCGCTTTTCGTCACATTGTGACATTGGGGACGAATTTGCGATTTTGGCGATATCGCATTGTGATCTGTATGTGATCTTAGTGATTTTGGCGACATCCGTGTGATTTATGTGATCTTCGCAACGAAAGCTTTGTCACTGCGATATCGCTTTGTGACCTAAATGTGATCTTAGTGATTTTGGCGACATCCGTGTGATTTATGCGATCTTCGCGACGAAAGCTTTGTCACTGCGATATCGCTTTGTGACCTAAATGTGATCTTAGTGATTTTGGCGACATCCATGTGATTTATGCGATTTTCGCAACGAAAGCTTTGTCGCTGCGATGTCACATTGTGATCTGTATGTGATCTTAGTGATTTTAGCGATATCCCTGTGATTTATGCGATCTTCGCGACGAAAGCTTTGTCACTGCGATATCGCTTTGTGACCTAAATGTGATCTTAGTGATTTTGGCGACATCCGTGTGATTTATGCGATCTTCGCAACGAAAGCTTTGTCACTGCGATATCGCTTTGTGACCTAAATGTGATCTTAGTGATTTTGGCGACATCCGTGTGATTTATGCGATCTTCGCAACGAAAGCTTTGTCACTGCGATATCGCTTTGTGACCTAAATGTGATCTTAGTGATTTTGGCGACATCCGTGTGATTTATGCGATTTTCGCAACGAAAGCTTTGTCGCTGCGATGTCACATTGTGATCTGTATGTGATCTTAGTGATTTTAGCGACATCCGTGTGATTTATGCGATCTTCGCAACGAAAGCTTTGTCACTGCGATATCGCTTTGTGACCTAAATGTGATCTTAGTGATTTTGGCGACATCCGTGTGATTTATGCGATCTTCGCAACGAAAGCTTTGTAGCTGCGATATCGCTTTGTGACCTAAATGTGATCTTAGTGATTTTGGCGACATCCGTGTGATTTATGCGATCTTCGCAACGAAAGCTTTGTCACTGCGATATCGCTTTGTGACCTAAATGTGATCTTAGTGATTTTGGCGACATCCGCGTGATTTATGCGATTTTCGCAACGAAAGCTTTGTCACTGCGATGTCACATTGTGATCTGTATGTGATCTTAGTGATTTTGGCGACATCCGTGTGATTTATGTGATCTTCGCAACGAAAGCTTTGTCACTGCGATATCGCTTTGTGACCTAAATGTGATCTTAGTGATTTTGGCGACATCCGTGTGATTTATGCGATCTTCGCGACGAAAGCTTTGTCACTGCGATATCGCTTTGTGACCTAAATGTGATCTTAGTGATTTTGGCGACATCCGTGTGATTTATGCGATCTTCGCAACGAAAGCTTTGTCACTGCGATATCGCTTTGTGACCTAAATGTGATCTTAGTGATTTTGGCGACATCCATGTGATTTATGCGATTTTCGCAACGAAAGCTTTGTCGCTGCGATATCGCTTTGTGACCTAAATGTGATCTTAGTGATTTTGGCGACATCCGTGTGATTTATGCGATTTTCGCAAAGAAAGCTTTGTCGCTGCGATGTCACATTGTGATCTTAGTGATTTTGGCGACATCTATGTGATTTTCACAACAAAAGCCTTGTTCCTGCAACATAATTATACAAAAAATTCACAATTAATTTTTTTTATCAACTACCTATATCTGCTTCAAGTATCTACTCTCACTATGAAGAGGCTCAGTACCTTTTCTTTACGTCAAATATTTTCTAATACTATGGTAATATAATTTATACTATCAAGGCTAATCATTACTTTAATGACTGGCCTTAATGGTATAATCATAGTATTAGAAAATATTTGAATATTTTCTAAAAGTATGAACTTTTTCTAAACTTAATATACATGAACTTAATGGTATAATAAATTAAAGAATCATAGCATTAGAAAATATTTGTTCGTCTTCAACAAGACTTTGGGAAGTAAAAACTAGTCTCTTATATTAAAAACCAATGAAACAGTTAACTACCTAATTAGCCTTTAACCAAGAGAATTTATCCATTCCAATAGATTTCTCAGCTAAATATATATCTTAAAAATAAGACAAAACATGACTAAATCTATTAAAGCACAATGTAATGTATCTCATGCATCTCAATTTTTCTTTTAAACTGATTACAATGTTGTTTTGCCATTTTGGGCAAATCTTCCATTTTATAAGTTTAGCATAAAAGAAAAATACAAAACTAAAAACAGGTTGAACAAATCAAGCAAAAATGGAAATATGCAATTAAAATAAGAGTAAAAACATAAGAAGGTAATAAGTTTATTTTATTGAACACAAAGCAAACATATTCTTTGTTACACTAAATATTGCAGAATGTTTTTTCTTTTCGGCAAGGTATCTGTCAATCTGACTGCCAGGAATTATGCCACTTCCTTCAATGTAGTATTCTTTCTCCGTGTTTCAGAGCATTAGGTGTAGGCTTTGGACCTAGAAAATTAAAAATAGGTTATTCTTAAATTTCAGTTTAAAATACACCATTTTTAAAATTGCCATTCACAATGCAATTTTAAAAATCTAATGCAATTATAGCACAAGATGCTAGTTCATAAAAATAAAAACAGAAATTCTGTGCCAACTTTAAGTATTCATAACAAGGTTATAATAGTAATTAAAACGTGTAATGCCAACATAAATAATTGATAATTATACTCAATTCTGATATTGTTACAAGTGATTATTTACAGCTTTCATCACTGTAATCCATTAATTACTAACAAATTTATTTGGAATAGTATGATTTACTATTTTCTGATTTTTTTCTTTTAAATCCTTTTTCCCTTACCTTTGCAAAACTAAAACTGATAAATGGTATACCAATTAAAAAGCTAACACACCTCTGCGTCTAACAAATAGTTTATTTACAATTGCACATATTGCTATCTGTTTGACAATTTTTTATTTTTTTTTGGTTTTTAATGAATATGCAGTAGGAAATATGTTAACTCGAGCTGGAAATGATCCTCTTTTCATCTGTGAAAGTAAAAGGACAAAAAAAAAAAAAAAAAAAAAAAAAAAAATGGTTTTAAAACAGTTTTTAATTTTAACATTTCCCTCCATTATTTCTTAAAAAATATAACTTATATATTAAAAAAGTTCCATTGAACTGAATAATGGATTCACAGATACAACTTATCACTAGACGACCAGATATCCGAGCCATGCCAAGTTCTGCCTTTCGAATCAAGGTTCAATACATCTCTTAGTAAAAGAATACAATACCTAATGCTGATATTTATGTCTATCTATGACTCACTCTGATAACAGAGGTTTTATCAGACTAGTACTTCCTAATTAGTGACAAAAAATATTTGTCCATTTTTAATTATTGCTAAAAAAATTGACTTGTTACTGAAAGTTGTTACGTCCAGCAACCATTTGGGACCTCTAATTCCCCAAAATTGATATTTGAGAACACTATTATTAAAAGCAATAAATTTGGCAACAGTAAGTGATTTTAAAATAATAAGGTAATTTGAGGGGGTTCAAACGACTGTTCGAAGAAGATGCCTGCTATACCTTTTGTTACTTTTAGAGTTTTGCAACAAAAGATAAAATAAAAAATTATAGCGTGCTTTTATTTTACTATCTAATTGTCTATCATTAGGAATTTTATACAAAAACTAGTTATATCACAGAATAACTAGACAACTGTTATAACTAATTATTTCACAATTTAACCTCTATGATATGTTGTTTCAAACTTTGCTTAAAGTAAGTACTCCAGTCTTTATATAGAAAAACTAATTTCACTTTCATACATAGACAATAACACACGCATAACATATATGGTCAATTAGAGAATTCAAAAGCTAAAAAAAAAAAAAAAAACATCCTCAGGCTTAACTTTTTCCTTAGTGGCATTATTGTATTTCTTCTAAATCAATTACATTTCATAGAAGATATATCTGAAGACTACAATTTCTTGAAATTTGAAAGAAATTAATGCTGTTATGTTCAATTAGTATTGCAAAATGTTGACAGCAGCCATACTTCACCATGGATTCTTGCTTCATGGATTACGTAAATATTTTGAGGTATATATATATACACATACAAACAAAATAAAATGAAAAACAGCAGAAATTTGGAATTGTATCATGGGGCATCTTTTTAACCTATTAGCATATGTACTGGTAATTTGTTGTATTTCTATAGCTTTGATGTTTTTGATTTTACATTTGTAATTTCATTTTTTTCCTTTTGTTATGTATATACATAGGCGTAAAGTACGGGGAGCAGGGGGGGCTGGCCTCCCCACTTTTAAATTCTGGGGAGGCTGCCTACCCTGATTTTTGTAACACTATCTCCTTTTTTTCCCCTCCATTCTCCAAATAAATTATAATAACTGTTTATTGTTGGTATTATATGAGAAGTTGTGTCATACCTAGATTTTCGAAAAATTAATAGATTTCGATAATTTTTCGAAAAATTTCATCTTCCGTCAAAACTCGCCCCCCCCCATGTTTTTTGAAAAGTTGACACCTATGTGTATATATATACACATATATACATATATCTATATGCATATATATACATACACATATATATATACATACACACATATATAATATATACATATACACATATATAAATACATATATAGTAATTTCAAAACTATAAAGAATTTAAATTGACATATTTTTAGTTAAAAATTAATATTGTGCATGGATAGTCAATGAAATTGAAGCTTATGACTCAAATATATTTGAACCATAAGCAATTTTTATGCACACTTTTGCTGCGCAAAAATTATAAAATGAGTAAAACTACATGAACAATAATGGCATTTTTCATTAAAAAAATTTTTAGCCAGAAAACTAGTTTTGCTATCAAAAGAGTAATTTACCTGTTGACTAACATAATCGTCTTCAGCTCTACGTCATTGACCAGGAAAGTCTTGCTTCACCCATCTGGTTTAGCAGGCTCTTGTTCCATGTCAGATCAGTGTTGGTTTGTCTTCTCCGTGAACCATCAACTAAATTCTCCCCAAAGGTGCTTTTGAGAAACTTTCTTTCAAATATGGCAAGGACCTATTGACTACAAAATAGTAAAAATTAGTTGACTGACTTTTTGGATAACAGATCATTTATATGATAAAATGTTGTACCAGCGTCATAACAGCCGTATGAAACCAGGAAAGAATGCTATTAAACACAAAACTATAGATATTTTATATCTCAGGTTTTACAAATAACCTTACTTAAGAGTAATATTACACTTAAGTAGGTCTGATCCTAAAGCTTAGAAAAAGTCATACACTTTGAATTGATGATCATTAACACGAGATGAAACATTTTGAATAGTGAACTTTCATCTTCGGTCATTACAGCTTCACATGTAGCTCGGATAACCAGCAAGGCACTCTTACTAAAATAGGATGATTGCTAAGATAAATTCAAAAAGGAAATAAGATATATGTTTGAATTAAACTAGAGATGATGTCTTGACTAAGCTGCAGTACGCTTATCGGATAACAGAAGAAGAGGTAAAATTATGCCTTGTTTATGCACACAAGACATAATAATGTACAACCTCAAAAACAATTACCATATTTTTTATGGCATCACAACGTAAAAAAACAAAAAAACAAGCTATTTCAATATGTTGCAAAAAGTTACTAATCAAAAATTGATTTTAGCAATAAGTTTTCTATAATTCAACAAGATGAGGTCTAAAGTACCCACTGGGAACAAAACCAGGTTATATTATATACAGCTTGTATATGCTACTTAGAAAAGGTATTTTGCTATGCTATTGTGTTTTATTCTATCCTTCATGATAAATCGCAGAGCATTTTTGTAACTTCCTATTAATTGAGGAGACATACTAAGAAAGCATAAAAAAATTTTCATCAACAAATTTCCTGATGGAGCAGGGCAACGTATAAACTGTCATTTTTTTGTGGCCTCTCGCGGGAAGGTACTCTAAAAAATATAGTTTATGAATTATGGTGTTGTTACGGATGCAAATACCTTTGCTAAATTTATTATATCGGCGGAATTTGCCAAAAAATACAAAAGTCAATGTAATATTTTTTACAAACAAAAGGTAGAAAATGCCTTGAGGAATTGGATAAGATCTGGTGTGATGCACAACCAATTCCACTAACACGGAGAGTGCATTGTGTCGGATCAGTTTCTTCATTAACCATAAACTGCTCAGTGACTTCTAATTACCCTAAAGCTTGGCGTCCACTATTGCTGAGCAGAGCGGATTAAATTTGAGCCAATTACAAGACTGTCAACGTCCATTGTAGCACAAGGCTTGTGCTACAATCGACGTTGGCAGCCTTGTAATTGGCTCTAGTCCACTCCGCTCTGCTCAGCGATAGTGGACGCCAAGCTTCAAGGTAAAGTTGTCTATACATCAAAGAAAATGGAGAGTGATATTGTACAACAAGTAAAAAATAAAGTGATAGTCACATGATGAATATTACCTCAGGAAAGTGGTATGCTGCATATTGGAAAGAATAACTAGTTTATTGGCCGAGCACTTAACGTTAGTCTTAATGAAGACAAATTCTCATTCATCTACCAAACTAAGCCATCTAAAAATCAGTTTTAAGAGGCTTAAACTTTTATTATCCAGCCACACCTCTCAACTGTGTATTACAGCATGATTTTTAACACATAGAATCAAAAGTTTGAAATTTGTAACTGCATATAGTATTTTGTTTATTATCTTAATTTTAGTTTATTTTTCATAAATATTTAAATGCTTAAGTTTATGTTCTGTGCTTGGTCACCAGATTTATTTGATTGCAGACACATACCGTGGGCAAAAAAAGTCTCAGTACGGAAGCCACAGTTACAAATAAATTAGCATAATTTCTTCTCCTTTGCTTCATATCTTCAAACTATTGAAATTATGTTTAATTTGGTTCTTTAAAATAAGTTTAAAATAAATGTCGGTTTTTACAAAACGCAGCAAGTATTTAAATTGAAATACTTTGGAGATATTGCTTAAGTCGCACATGGGTTAAAAATTTATAAAAATATTGAAGGGACATCTCAAACGGTGAGAAATATTATTAAAATAGCGGGTCTGAATGAACTTGCAGCCCGTAAGAATCCTTAAATAAGTACCTGTAACAGAAAAAAGCGCCTTGAGTTTGCAAAAAAGCATGCAAGTTATCAGTTATCTTTCTGTGAATCAGTTCTTTTAATGATGAATTAAAATTTAATATCCAAGGGTCAGATAATCGAGTTATGGTCTGGATAAAACCAAATCAACAAATGTTAATTTAGAATTTATGTGGAACTGTCAAACACAGTGGAGGAGGCATTATGGTGTGGTGGTGTATAAGGGCTGCTGTTGTCAGCAATGTATATTTTGTAGAAGGAAGTAGGGATCGGTAAGTGTATCTTGAAATTTAAACACAAAATCTTGTAACAAATGCACAAAAATTGTCTCTTGAGAATTCTTTTCAATGTTTTTTTTATCAATTTTTAAGCCATGTGTGACTTGAGGTGAACTTATTTGCGGATTATCTTGAACCTTATTATAGGATATTTCTTTTAAGCAAGCTTTTTAGCTTTGAAGATCTTCCGGATCGATCTCTATCCTCAAAAGTTTGAAGCTCATGGTGTTTTTTAATAATATATTGTACTATAGGCTTCAATATATAAAAGATTTCCCCAATTTTTTTCATAGATAATCCATAATTTCATAACTGAATCGCCAACTGACAACTAGGTTTCGAAACTCCATTTTAAGACGATCAGCTACGAGGTAAAATTAAACAATTGCTGCTATCATGTCTTCAAGGCACTTGCGTACACTTCATATTTTAAAAATTTACTGCAAATCTGTTGTGGAAGACTTCAGAATTAATTTTCATATTGCATACTGAAACATTTTTTGTATGGCAGTTAGCAACATTTCCTAAATATTTCAATTTAAATACTTGCTGCATTTTGTAAAAACAGGTATTTACTATAAAATTATTTTAAAGAATCAAATGAAACATATTTCAGTAGTTACTGGTGATATGAAGCAAAAGATTATAGAAATTATGCTAATTTATTTGCAACTTTGACTTCTGTACGGAGATTTTTTTTTTACCTACTGTATGTTAGTCCATTACTATGATTTTGTTTGTCCATTACCACTTACTCTTTCATTCTATACGTCATTTATTTATTTTACATTATATAATTCACAAACTTTTAAAATTTTTGAATGAACAAAAGAACTATGTTGTTTTTCAGTTAGTCCGTTACCTTGACTTTATAACCAAATGGAGCACTCTAATTAAATGGCAACCAAATCTAATACCCAGAATAAGAATCATGTACCCTTTAAATATATATATAAGTGCCATTTTCAGTCAAAATTAAAAATCTTTCCTTAGTGGGTTTGTATTTGTGTTAAAATAACACTAGAATGTTAGTCCGTTATCATGGAATTGCCCAAGTGTTTGAACAAATCATATGGCTTTGACCTAGCTATTTCCTGGCGTCACTTACTTGGTAAATCACAATTGGCCCGTGAATATTTCCTTCGTCAATGTTTACCTTTTCGATGATAAACACTGCTTTAATTTGAATCACGATTCAGCAACTACAACCTTCTTTCAACTAAATTTATTTTTAAAATTGTGTTAATAACATTTGACGATGGCTTCGAATAGAAGTTATGTGTTCAAAAGACAACTTAAAGGCAAAACCATTAAACATCATTGTTAAAACAATTCTCAGGAATGTACTTTACAATAATATTAATATTCATGTTACCAGAGTTTCCTGTCAAAAATCTTAATCATAAATTTGTATATATAATTACTTTATTTGACCTTGAAAATTTTATTTCAGTTTTTACACATAACTTACATAAAATTAGTACATATGTTGGGTTTGCATATAAAATATTATTACATTTTTTCGAGGGGTAATATATTCTAACAATATTATAAGGTGAACCTACCAGTAATTGACCATTTAGTGCAAGTTTCTACACATTTAATTTTTTTTCTTAAAAAATTATTAACGGAATGTTATGAAAACTTCCCAAAATATAAATTGATTAATGAAGCTCAATAATAAATTAACATGGTGTTCCAGTCCTTTTTACAATTTAAAATATCATCAGAATTTCTTACCAAAAGCAATTTTGCCAGTAATTGACCCAGTAGACATTAGTAATTGACCACAGCCATGCTAGTAATTGACCACTTCCTTTTCCAGAATAAAATCAAAAGTTAATTGTTAAATTCTGTTATAAAATGCTCTAATATTCATAAATTAACTGTTAAATGAATTAAAAAAAGAAAGTAAAAATAAATATCATCAATTTTAATCCACGAAAATACGGGAACATCAGTGTAAAATATAGTATGAGGGTTTTCAAAGTTAGTTATACTGGTAGATAATTATGCATATTTTATTCAAAAAATTAAAACAAGAAAATAAAAATAATATAGAAAAGACTATCCAATCCTATACTTTCAATTCTGAATAAATTTAGATGAAAAGAATCAAATGTAGAGGATATTATTTCTTGAATAATTTCAAAATCATCCGTTTTTCAAATGGAAATCATTTTCTTGCATTGGCATTTATCCAATTACATAGAAGAGTTTCTCCAGCGTAACGAGTTGTTTTCTCGCCAACGTCGAACAAGGTAATTTTGATTGCAAATTAAAAAAAAAGAAAAAGCGCATTGAGCAGAACTTTTTGTGTTTATGGCCTTTTCAAAACATTTAGAATTGAATAAAAAAATTAAAAATGCGGGAATCGTCCATTGGACATACAACAACTGCAAAAATTAAGGACTTTTAAGGACATATAAGCATTTTTAAGGCCTTGAGAAAAAGTTCAAAAATATTAAGCACTTTTAATGACCTTGTTGTAGAATTGTGAAGTTCTTTTGTCCTCAGAGTTATGTTTAATTAATATTCATTTTCCAGATACCTACAGAAAATGGTTCAAATGTGCTACATGGTGGCAAAGATAATTCGCCAATCCTAGGAAACTGGCAAAATTTGTTGTTTTGTTGTCGTCAGCGGTATTCCGGAGTCGTGATTGGTTAGAATTACTGCTGTTTTGGATTAACGCCAAATACATCCTCTTTTCGCCAAAAAACGCTTAATTTTGTCTGGTGCCGATTGATTTAGTTACAAATATGGTAAACTGTGTGATTTATGTTTCTCTCTTCATTTCAGTGTTTTTTTTTTTGTTGGAAGCTGACCTGTTGGAAATATATTGTCTTTATTCCTGTTACGTCATGAATTCGAGTTGTATTTGTGGGTATTATTAGTTGTGGGAATGCAGAAACAATGTTTTTAGGTGTAGACTCTTAAGGATGGCGATTATTTTAAAATGTTTGAAATTATTGAGCGCAAAATATTTAAGAATTTTTGAAATATTTGAGATTTAAGCGCAAGTAAAGTAGAGGCGGGCTTACAATATTACCTGGCCGAGTACATCTGGCGAAAAAACAACAGGCAAGGAGGGTAAAAAAATTATTTAAGGCGTTTTTGGATGACGTTATCAAGGTTTACCCTCCGGGAGAAGAGAAAGAGGATTGAGGTATTTATATTGCATTAAATATAACTCTTGATTTATAGCGATTTTTACCTTAGGAATAAAACTGGTATGCTATGACTATACTTTGGTGGCCGTTAGGCCACCAAAGTGTAGTTTATAAAATATAAGGCGTTAAAATGGATTTTGTTTTATAACAGCAAAGTGATTAAAAATGTCATTTTTGGAATGTTGAACTCTTTTCCTTTTAGAGAGCGAAGCGCGCGCACACCTCACTTTTTAGACATTTTTACAGTACCGAGTAATTAAAAAAAATTGATTTTGGGGGTGAAATGCCACAAACGACTGCCCGAATTAGGTAGGGGTATTTTTTTTAGGTTTAATTGGCCGTAAGGCCAACGAAATAGGTTGAAATTTTTCCTTTTAGAGCGCGAAGCGCGCGCACACTTGACTTTTTAGACATTTTTACAGTACCGAGTAATTAAAAAAAATTGATTTTGGGGGTGAAATGCCACAAACGACTGCCCGAATTAGGTAGGGGTATTTTTTTTAGGTTTAATTGGCCGTAAGGCCAACGAAATAGGTTGCAATTTTTCCTTTTAGAGCGCGAAGCGCGCGCACACCTTAGTTTTTAGTAAGCAATTAAAAATATAAATATTCTGGAAGGGATTAAATATTTGTCATTGATGTAAAAATTTAATGAAATTTAACCCCTTATAAACTATTTGTAATTAAATTTTAAATGCTAAAACTATTTTTCAATTATCCTTTACATTTAAATTGTTTAACCATTTAATTTTTTTTCCCTTCAAATATCGTTTGCAATTTTATTACATTTGAATTTTCGCCGATTTCGAATATATTTACGCAATTCATTTGAATTTCTTCCCGGGATGTACGTTTTTAGTATAAATGTAATCGATATGAATAGTCAAAACACTTAATTTTGCTACAACTTGCATCGCAACCATAGCCTAACGGCTTTGGCATTGGACTTCAACCTTCCTATAATCCACAATTCATGGAGCAGGTTCGATTCTCAATTTTTCACTTTCCGCTATTGTTTTGGGTTTGCCAGTTCACTAGGAAACATCGTGTTTTTCGCCGTTTTGGGTTTGCTGTAGCGTCGGAGTTCGCCATTGTTTACGTTTTGCGGAGAAGTTCAAAAAACGCCAAGTGCCACCATATAGCACATTTTAACCTATAACATAAACAGAATGTTTCAGCTTCTAGTTATGCAAGTTTCAATATTGTCCTGGTAAATAAGGAATACAATAACAGCAAACCAGGATAATGATGCTTGTTATATTATTTTAATTACAACTTGAATAAATAAGTTTAATTGACGCTTATTGACGAGTGTGATTGCTCACGTCAAATAATTTACCGAGTTAGAAAAAGTATTTTCCCACGTGTTGCATACAATATATTTTATAATTACGCGCAAGAAATATTTCCAATCCGTATATTTATTAATGTTGGCAACTCCAGTAAATGAATTTCTTCTAAAAATGTGTCATTTCAATGCAATGTCAAGACTGTATAATATTTGAGCACGAGGCGTGCAAGAAAATACTTTTTTTACACTCGTCTCATGTATTGCTTTCAACAAAAATTTAATTCTCTAAAAACAATTTATAAAAAGTTATTATAATAGCAATTTGAAGTTAAATAATAATAATAAATATGTATAAATTAACTTACCCAATTCGAAAATGCATAACATTTAAACCAATGTGTTTGTGTAGTGAACCAGAATATTGCCATTACATTTATTTAAAAGTAAGATAATTTATATTCTGACGTCATATATAGTTGCTTGGAAAACAAATTAATGAAATAAACGTTTTTGATTGGTTTAAAATTCGAATATGTTTTAAAGCTGTATTATTCATTAGTTGTTTTGAATACATTGGAATTACCAGATGCTTCTAAAGATTTTCTTTTATCATGGAATGAAAAATTTTACTTCTTAATTAATTTACAAATATCCGATTTTACGCGCATTCCATTTCTTTTTTTCTTTCTTTTTTTCAATTATGTGTTGTATATTTTCTTTATTGAAAGGCTGAGTTATATAACAAATTGTAAAACTCGTTTCAATGGAATGCATTCACGTTCATTATTAAACGTAAATATATAATTTCGGAAATTTGCAAGTAGAACATAAGCTCACACAATGAATTTATTTTCTGAATACAGCACGATATTCTTTTAAATACTGTAGAGCAGCATTCACCTCTAACTTTTAGAGACGAGCGGTATGAGTTATATGTTGAAGTTTTTTGTGGACCGCAGATTTTTACCGAATATGCCAATACATATTACTTTTACTGTGTATGTTCAAGATCACAAATGTAATTATTGGTATAGAATAGATCCAACAATAAAAATATTTTTGAAAAATGGAAAAAATAATGAACTTTTTACTATCTCGAAAAATAGTTATTTATGCAACTATACTTGGGAATATAATACTTTTTCAATCGAGGTAAAATGCTTATTTAACGAGTGCGTTAGCGCAAGTCAAATAATTTAAAGAGTTTGAAAAAGTATATTCCCACGTGTTGCATACACTATTTTTTATAATTACGAGCAAAAAATATTTTTAATACATATATTTGTTAATGCTGGCAACTCCAGTCAATGAATTTCTTCTGAAAATATATTTTTCAATACCCAAACCTATATAATATTTGAGCACTAGGCGTGCGAGAGAGTATTTTTTCACACTAGTGCGAAAAAGTGCTACTTTCGCCACGATTTTTTATTCAAAATTGTTATAAAAAGTTTTATTTTTTGCACGTTGTTATAAAAGTAATTGATATTTGATTTTTTTTTAATAATTAAAAAAATATTTTCGTTATACTATCTTAAATTAAAATCTAAAATATAAGTGAATCTTTTATTAAAACCTTGCTTGTGTGTCTTCATGTGACTTGGCATAACATTGAATAAATATATTTAAATTATACCTTCTTATATTCTGCTGATTTTGTCGATATCATCAGTTATGAGATATCAATTGTAAGTCAATATCAATTTCTCTCAGGCTCTCAAGAGAAAAAAAAATACTATTTGTCAGACTTGCTACTACGGGCAGCGTAGTGGAGAACACTGTTCTTAATAGTTAACACATACCATTTTGGAAAAATTAATATTATGTAAAATAAAGTTCATTTCTCGAAATCTGAAATTAAAGTTCAAAGATTGAAAAAGCAGAGATGGTTCTTTAGTGAGATTATCGAGTGATCAAAATTGAAATAAGCCAAATTAAAAAAAAGAAATCTGCCACTCATTTTGAAAAATGCATTTCTCGAGTTATGCATTAAAAAAATGGTACAATAATACATTTCATTTCTTAAACTAAATTCATTTGCTTGAACTGATCTTGTCATTCATTTGCTGAAAACAAATCATGGAAGTATTTGTTAAAATTTAAGCTGACTTATGATGGATTTTAGTTGATGTAAATTTCCTCAAGTAGCAAATATTCTATATCCAAATGAATATACATGTTTGCAAATAATGTTTCTCATATTCAAGTAAATTTTGCGTTCAGTTTTCATTAGCATCATATGTCCGGAAAACGCTCAAATCTAAATATGTTATTTAAATAAATCTGGCTTGTTTAATTGCATACGAAGTGGGGAAGGGGTTTGTAATAGAAATTCCAGTATCCGTTACATCCAGAATATTTTTAAAAAAGTCAGTAATTCAAGTAATAATTCAGGCAGTCAGTAATACAGAATTCTAAAATCCAGAAGAAAGGTACATATATTGTATCGTTTATTGCATTAAATATATATTAGTTTTCGAAATACAATGTAATTTGTTTGTCTGGAATCCATGTAAATCTATTACTTATTCTTATTATAATTATAGTCTAAAATAAAGAAACGTAATTTTATAATCGAAATTACATCTTCCACAGCAACCGGGAAACAGGGGCGTGGAGCATCGCACAACTTTTAATTACACTATAATACTAACATGTATTTGTGTTTTATATTTTCTTCATTCGCTTAGAAAAAATGGCCAGATTGGCGATAAATCTTATATGAGTCGTTAAAAAAAAAAAAAAAAAAAAAACCTTTGCCAAAATAGTGTTTTCGATGATATACTTTTCGATAATTCTTATATTATTCTTTCTTTTAAGAGAAACTGAGGAGAGGAGAAAAACGATCGTTGATGGAGAACTCTGTGTTGAATTTTCCCCCCTTTTTTTCCCTTCCTTCAACTTTTTATGCCATTTAAGCATTTTTACGTGAATTTCGGAGGTGGGGATGTTTAGAACACCTTAAGAGGCATCACCACAGTGATTTTGATTAAAATCGTAAGAGCCGTTTTTTAGAAATCATTGAAAAACCTGAAAACTACCTTATGCGCATGCCGGGTTTGAAGAAAACCTTAATGGTAGGTCCCTTGGCCCCTACCAATCCTCACATCAAATTTGAACATCGTCGGTCAATTTGTTCGGGAGTTATGCTGACCATAAACAAACAGACCAAATTTTTTTTTATATCACATTTTTGAAATCAGGATGTTCCAAAACGTGGAACATCCTGGAAGTCGTTTTTCTGAGTCGTAAGTCATCGAGTTAAACTTAACTCGTTACTGAAATAATAAAAGGAAATAATGTTCGCTTCAAAATTCAGTTAAAGTATTTTAAATGTCAATATGTATTTTTCATTGTTCTCCTAAGTTAATTAACTCTTTTTAGAAATAATAATCGTGCGGTTAAAGTTGTATTATTTTTATATTTATCTACCATTTTCAACATCATTTCCAAATTGGTTGGTGCCTATCTGATGGCTGTGTGGTTTGTTCTCTGGTCACGCATGCCAAAAGGTGCCGTGTTCGAATCCTGGGTTAAGCATGGATGTTCGTTGTGGTTCGTAATCCACGTTAAGCTGTAGGTCCCGGCCTAATTAGCCGTCATTGTGCATAAAAATAGGTCGTTGAGCATATAAAACAACTAACCAGTTGGGTTGCATTTCTTCTATTTGTACCCCCCCCCCCCCCCCGTTTCCTTTATAGAACAAATTCAAATTGAAAATAAATCATTATTTGCAGTTATTTATTGTTCATTTCGTTAAATTTTAAATGACAAGCGTTAGCCAATAACCACAGAATATCAAAGAAGAATTTTCAATATTATTTGGAAAGTCAGTCCAATTAATAGATAAAAATGGAAAGGAAAAAAGTCGAATCCAATAAATCATGTAAGAAAATAGAAAATCAGATTCAGTCGAGATCGAAGCAAGAGAAAGGCAACTGCGCTTTTCACTCCCCCCCCCCCCCTCTTCCCCTTCGAAGACGCGACCAGTAAACTGAACAGGTGTACAACATTACTCTCCCTTAGTTCTTTGTTCCGTTCCTCGAATTTTGCAAGCGAGACAAAGAAAGTAGGGAGCGAGTGGGCTGGAGACCAGATACTAAACTGACCTAAAGGGATATCCGAGTTAAAGTGACCCCTTATAACCATTCATCACCCCGAGGGTAAATAAAGATGGTAAGAAACCGCGGGCTGTAAACGAATACTGCATGGTAGGGGGTAATTTAAATTGATCTCGTGTTGCGTCGCCTGCTGGTGTAGACGGAATCTCAAAATAAATTTGTCGCATCTATAATTTTTTGTTTCAGTTTAATAATTTTATTGTTTAGATTGGTCAATGATAGTGCAATCAATTTCAAAAGTGAATGTTTTGCTAAATGTCTAGAATTCCGTAGCGATATGCATTTCATTTCCATGTTCTATACGTTGTTACCAGTAATTTATAAAATCCAACATTCTATAGCAACGGTTCGCAATTTCTTAAGTTGTGCGGACCACCTATTTTGTAAAAAAAACTTTGCGACTCATTAAATAATACAATACGTGCGTACATCAGTAATTAGTAAAATTTTAGAATTAAAGGATTAAAAAATAGTTCTTTTTATAAATTGTAATGCAATTAATGCAGTTTTGGTAATAACTGGATATTTTTGCCAAACATTTATCCAAAACGAGATCAATGGTGTCGATAATTCAATTAACGAGTCTTCACTTGAAGATATTTTCTATATTTTAGTTAATCTTCTTGAAACAGAATTCACTCGTTAAACCGTCGAAGAATAGAATCGAATAATTGGATTGTTACTAATCATCGAGTGACTCGATTATTCCTTTCTCTACCCTTGAAGCTTCCGTAATATTTATCTTGGATTATTAGACTCTTGATTAGCTTCCACGGGCCAGTACCACACTACTCGCGGCCCACAATAGGTTGGGAACCGCTGTTTTATAGAACACATAGGCATTTTAAATCATGCCGAAAACGGGTCGATTTAGAAATCGCTTTATCGGACTTTTTTGTTTTTTATATTTTAAAATGCTCAATGCTTTTTTTTTCCTGAAAGGATTTTAAGTTATGAAAATGATTTAAATTTTTTTATAAATTTCACATTACCGACTGGAAGGATAAAATATAACATACGATTTGCAACTAAAAATTCCATGATGAATTTTTTTAAAGGTTCGGTTTGCGAAGATTTTAATTTTACGTTTCTTTATAGTTTAAAATGTCGCTATAATGAAAATTGGCAAAAAAAAAAAACCGTCGACTTTAAATTAAACAAAAAATTCAGTTATTCTAATTTCCCAGCATTTCCTGATGATCGGGATTTACTGCAAGAATAATATGTTGAGAAGAAATATTTTATGAAAAATAAAAGTGGTGCTCATTACCTGCCTTTAAAATAGGCTATATGAATGAAAAAAGGGTATATAATATATACACTAACTTAGAAGCGTTGCGAAAATTGCCTAAATCACACAGATGTCGCCAAAATCATTAAGATCACATACTGATCACAATGTGATATCGCCGCGACAAGACTTTCGTTGCGAAAATCGCATTTCATTCTAAAATTATTTTGGGATATCACTGGATGTCGCTGCGATATCACAAAGTAACATCGCAACTTCGTCACAGTGTGATGTCGCAGCGATATCACATGGAAGTCGAAAGTGACGTGAACTTTTGCGACATCGCTGCGATATCCCATGCAAGTCACATTGTGACCGTGATCTTTGCGACGAAAAACTTCGTTGCAGTGACGTAACTGTGACAAAGATGGTTAGTAGGGTATATATATATATATACAATTATTACAGACCTTCCACAAACTACAACAGTACTTGAATTTTGTTATTTAATCAATTATAATACAAGATATAGCCATCTTTCGGATTTAATTTTTTTTGCTTACTGTACAAAGCCAAAGAGTAGAGGGGGCAGTAGATAAATTGTTTGATTTTGCACTTTATAAATTAACGTAAAGAACATAAATGTTCTGTTTTATGGTTTAGTGGAATTTTTATTGATTAATATTTGTGTATTTAATTACCTACTTGGAAATTCACTTTAATTTTAACTACAACTTATGATAATAATTTATAACGCTTATTTTTTTTATTTATCACATATTTATGTAGGAATTTTTTTTATCAGATTTGTAAACCAATTAGAAATAACATTTAGCTTTACATGTGATTCAAAGTGGTTCTACTGGTTTAAAATAGATTTTTACAGAGATTGAAAAGTAGGAATGGTCTTTAGAGAAACCAGCACACAAACAGAGAAAACCACATTTTATTTAATAGTCAGTATTTCCTCTGGAATATTTTTTTATCAGATATATAACCTATTTGTAAATTAATTTTCTTGTTAAGGTATACGTATAGGTTTCAATTTTTTTTTTTTTTTAATTTTTAATTTAAAAATGAGACCTTTGCACCTTGAAAAATACATTATTTGTTAAACTGTTTCCAATATTTTTTTATTTTTTTTAATTTTTTCAATTTTAATAATTAATTAACATTTAATCAACTAATTAGGCTAATTTTGAACGGTAATGACAAAAATTCTAATTAACCCACAAATACAATTTTTAGAAACATTAACAAAATTTGACAGTATGTATATTTTGCGATATCTTGCTTTAACTGAATCTACTAGAAAAATCCAAGTTTTTTTATACAGAATCTTATCTTTAAAATTCAATTAAAAATATATTTATTTACAAATCACTTAGTATTTAGGGTCAAAACATTCAACAATGTATGCAGATTATATAGCAAAAAACAAATTTAAAAAAATTTTATTTAAACTGGAGTTATTACTGTTTGAATGAAATGCAAAATAGAAATAACTACAATCTGAGAATAACTTTTAAAAAAGTATTTTTTATATAAAAAACTGTTATTATTATACTAATTATTATATATTTCCTTTTTAGTATGCTCCTCCATCATAGGGTTCCCTTCTTTTGTGTTGCTTTTATTTTGCCTTTGTTTTTTACGGCCTTACAAATCTTCCCCGATTTTTGCAAGTTTTGCGATTTGAAGCCTATATACGTATACCTTAACTTGAGTAGTATTTGAATTATGTACATTATAAACTGCTGATTTACAGTTGTGTGTTCTGTTTCATCTGTTTGTGTCTGCATTGGTTGCATAGATAATTTTTAATAGCGTGATAGACTGTCAAAAATAAAGTCCATAATACTTTAAATGCTTTGCTAAATAATTACTATGAATTACCCATACGTTAATATAAAATAATAAAAGCATTATATTCGGCTAAAAAAAAAAAATTCGATATTTTTTTGTATTTCTCCACGTTTTGGAACATCCTAATTTTTAAAAAAGTGCTCCAGAAAAAATGTATGTCTGTGTGTATCTGGTCAGCATAACTCATAAACGAATTTACCTATGATGAACAAATTTAGTGAGCGGACATAGGACCTACCATTAAGGTTTTCGTTAAAATTACGCATGAGTAAGAGGTAGCTGCAATTGAAAAAATTATGTTTTTCAGTAATTTCTACAAAACGGCTTAAATTATTTTCATCAAAATTGCTGTAGTAAGGCTTCTTAATGGAGGTCGGAAATATAGATCAAAATAAATATCGATACTATATCGTTCCATAGAAAAAATATCAATAAAATATCGATATAACGATGCATAATTTTTTTAAATTTATTTATTATTATTATTTTTTTTTTTTTTTATCTATTTGATTTTCAGTTTTGCCAGAAACGAAGTTTTTCTGGTCAAATTTCTACTTATCATGAATTCATGCCAAAATTGTTTTAATAAATAAATTATAAAAATTGTTTTAATAAATAAATTATAAAAATTGTTTGTATAAATAAATTATATTATCAATCAGAATAAATAAAATACATTTGGATGTCAATGCATAAATTCACATTTAATTTTAAAGAAGAAATTATGAAAAGTAGTTTACCGCATATTTTGTTGATAGAGATGTTTTTAGTATTTAAAATTAGTTGCATATTCCAAGCACACGTTGGCAACTGAAACGGCACTACGTTAATGACTACTAATAAAGGATCTTTCCATTACATTATGTTACCTTTTTGTTTAGGGTGCCATTTTAATTGTCTCTCAGCCAAGTCCAAACTTTAGTTTTGAAGGTTTTTGAAAAGGGAATAAAGAAAATCGAATACACACATGGAACTACAAAATGATCGTCAAAAAACTAAAAATGTTTGAAAATAACGATATATCGATGACTTTTATCGATACATTTGGCGATAACATTTAGAATTCAATAAAAAATAAAAAATAAAAATTCCGGACTTGACTATTCTTTTAATATTGTGCGTGGACTGGTTCGAAAGATTTGACGCCAAAGCAGAACAAAACTTTCAGAAATTTATTCCAAAATAACTCTTCACAGTTCTCTTACAGCTCCAGAACTTCTCGTTCTAGTAGACACAATACAGCTATTTTCACCTCAATAGAGCACAAAACAGCAGTTAAAAACTTGACAGCTGCTAAATCACTGCAAAAGACAATGCAATACAGTTTGCTCACTGAGACTCAGTAATTCCAGTCAACTAATGGACTCAGCTAACAACTAACTCAGTGACTCAAAATCAGTCAACTAACTCAGTGACTCAAAATCCAAGAGCTGACTAACCCATCTCATGGCCGGGCTTATATATAGGGGAAGCTAACATACGTGAACCTTCCAGAGATAGACATTTGGAGAACTTTCCAGACAGTAGTCGAAAAGTCCTATACATGTACCTGGGGACCGAAAATGTCGCCAAGTTTGGCGACATTGGCGATTTCTCGCCAAATTTGGCGACAAAAATTAGTCGCCAAAACCGTCGCCAACTTGGCTCTATCTCGCCAAATTGGCGAGATTTCCATTACCATAATGTTAAATGCCCTGCCCCTTGAAACTCGCTTCCCAGAGTTACCTCTGTAAAACCCGTTATCAAGCATTGGGAGGCTCATTGCAGGGAAACAAACTAAGACGAACTATTGCACTGCCTTATGCAAAATGTACATAAATTTTCTTATTTACAAAATTAACACTACGAAATATTTACAAATATACAAAAATTCGTAACAATATATACAATATTATATTACTCTGTCGAGAGCGAGGTTGTTATTCTTCATCATCTAAAAATTCTGAGATTTATTTAAAAATGTAGTTTGCTTAAATTTAATAAAATTTATAATAAATGTATAAATCCCCCTTATATTCAAGTTCAAGAGTAATTTCTTTTCACTAGAAATAAAATTGAGTTGTGTCGTAAAAGCGAACTCTCACCATCTATCATCAAAGGGAAACGAAAGATATTTTTGACAAATCATTCAACGCCAAATTCTCTATTCATTCTTCGTTATTTGAAAAATGTTTCTTCGACTAAATTTTTTCCAGCCAAAAATTTCTTCAACGCTGAATTATTACAATAAGGTACAATAAAAATAAAAAGAGCTCGAATTTGAATAATAGAGTTGAGAAAAAAACCCAATGGAAGTGGATATTATTTTACTAGATAAATGGCAGCTTTTTTAAGAATTCCACGCAATATTTTACAAATTAGTTCGAGAGTAATTGTGTTTCCTTTTTTATGAACGATGAAAGTTGACGTTTTTAATTGATTATCACTATTTTAAAGAACATAACAAGGTTCATATTCTTGTGATTTTTTCCGCTGAGGCAATGATGGCACAGTTTTTAAGATAAAAACTACTGTTTATTCACTCTTCAAAGGCACAAAATTTATTCAAAGACAACAGTTTAATCACCCTCAAGCTTCAACACAAGCTTCAGTAAGAACAACTTCGAATACAGCAATTATACAAGTTCACTCTAGTAGGTAAGCAAAGCGATCAGCTCACATCAAAATCCAAAGTCAATCTGAAAACTTTCCCGATCTCCGGTCTTTATATACTTGGTGCGAGAGAACATTCGCGAAATTTCCAGCCAATTCGTTGGAAAAGAAACATCTCGAAATTTCTCGATTGCTTTAGGTGTTGCCACCTTTTTCTAACCTGTATAATCGCTGTTAATAAATAAAATAAGATAAAAATAAATTACAATAGAATTTTAAAATAATACGTCACTATTTACACTATATACAGACAATTTGTGCAACAAGATTCATTTAAGGATAAGCGAAGCAGAAACTCAAACTCAGACTCGCTGATTCAAGTAACATTCTATTTTAATTATCGATATAATTTTAATACGCCCTCACTTAATTTTCAAATTTACTACTAGAACCAAAAACCTTTTTTTTTTTTACAAAGATGAGTTGAGTTGTTTTGCAACAACTATTGAACAAAGAACGGTGTTTTCCTTTGTCGCGTCGAAGAAAATATGCTTGACGTCGGGGCTAAGGAAATAAGATTACTAACAGCAAATAAAACGTGAATATTTCATAAACAGTAATTTTTTTTTAACCGGACATCTTTTATTACAGATGTATTTATATAGTGTATGATGTTTGGTAGGAGGGAGAAATTCAAGAGACTGGTGTAAACGATTCAACAATAGGGTTTATTTCCCTTTCAAGCGGACTTGGGACTCATACAACTTTTTTATTTATTTATTTTTTATTTATTTAAGCCTTTAAAATTATAATTTTTACATATTTGAAAGTATTACTAATTTTTGTGATTTTGGCGATGTCCTTTTTGATAATCCTTATATTATCCTTTCTTATAAGTGAAACTAAGGGGAGAAGAAAAAACGATTGTTGATGAAGTATACTCAACGAAAGAGAACTCTGTGTTGAAGGCATTCGTTTTTCAACATTTTACACCAAGAATTTTTACGGGAAATTCGGAAGTAGGGATGCTTAAGAGGCATTAGCACAGCGATATTTATTAAAACCGTTGAAGCCGTTTCTAAGCAATCATTGAAAAACATGATTTTTTCAATGGCAGCTACCTAATGCGCATCATGCGTGATTTTGATGAAAACCTTAAAAGTAAGTCCCATGGCCACCAGCAACCCGCATACCAAATTTGAACATCGTAGGTCATTTTGTTCGGGAGTTTATGTTGCATCTGTACTCTCAACGGATTTCTAAAATAGAATTCCAAAATCTCATCATTTCCAAAAGCAATAAATTTCTGGTTATTTGCAAACGAAAATAATTTCACAAGATCATCCTACTTTTCAATGATTCAGTACCCCGCCCCCCCCCCCCTTACCCCTTCTCCCCTTACCCCCTTTATTTCTCCAAGATTTCTAATTGTAATTATGCTCCTATGTTTTTTTTTTCTTATAGACCGGAGACCGGATGTCGCCCGAAAGATATAACCGATTCCAACTCTCGGCCGGAAAAAAAAAAAAAAAAAAAAAAAATCCAATTAAAGACATACTAAACATGCATGCTAAGTATACAGAAATGTCACAAAACAAGAGTAAATTTTTGAAATGGAAGATTCGCAAAAAGAAAGAAGAAAAATATCTTACTATACAAACAAAATTTAAATCGTAATAAAGCACACTGATAGTTTATTCGTTATGTTATGCGTCACGTTACGTCGAAAATTAAAAAAAAAAAAAAACTTGCACCCCATGTTTCTTGGTGGTAAACCGAAAGTAATGAAAACCGAAAGTCATATAAAATATTTAACTTACCAATTGAAGTCATCAATTAAGAGTAAACATTATTAGGCTCATTCATTCCTTAGAATCGAAGTATTTCTGTAAAACCTGGTAGCACACAGCATTAGAAAAATATACCTTGAGCATAAACTATCTATCGTAAACCGCGATGTTTGTTTACTAAAGTATAGCTCATGCGCTGAAGCGAATGGAACACGCACAGAGTACGAGTGTAAGTTGCCGGTTTTTTCCGATGTGGTCCGATTTGGTCATAGGCACTTTGTTTCTATACAATCTTGGAAACATCGCGTATATGCAGGTTAGATTACAGCGATGTGGTGAAGTATCGTGTCTTAACGGCGCGATGTTGACTGTTGCACTACGTTTCTACAGTATCTTAGAAATATCGCCCACTAATCGCGGTGGATCGTAGCATCACGATTCTTCTCTCAAGTATCGCGCACGCGCTTTGACTCGTCAACAAACACCGCGATGTATCGGTTTAACCTTTAACTGCTGTGGTTGGGTGGTTTGAGGTTTTTGGTGCAAGAGCTACACATGGTTCATACTGGGCCAAATAAATTAGTGAACATCTGTTTAAAGTTTAAGAAACATAGTATCAGACAAATTTATATAAAAGTCAAAGATGCGATATTTTAGGGGGTGGAAGCATTCCACAAAAAATGACTCGAGGTCTGTCAGACCGCTTACAGCAGTTAAAGGTTAACGAAAATAGTGACACCGGTTTGACGATGTTGATTTCACACCGGTTTTGGCCGATGTATCGTTAAATTGCCCAAGCCTACTTATAATAAAAGATAAAATAAGAATTATCGAAAAGTATATCGCCAAAATCATCATAATAGCAGCATTTTTTTTTTTTTTTTTAGACCCATACAAGAATTATCGCAAAAAATATCGCCAAACTGGCAATTTTTTCTAAATGAATGAGGAAAATATAAAAACGGTAAAAGACACACATTTACATCAATATTGAAGTGTAATTGAAAGTTGTGCAATGTTCCACATCCCTAGTTTCTTATATTTTTATTAAGAGTAATTAAACTAAGAAAATTATATAATTGTTAAGAGTTTAAAACTAATTTTATAAATGATTTCATGAAAATGTTTCATTAGTAATTTATCACACAAAGGATTCCTGATCCCTTAAAGGATTAACATACTATAAACTCATTAATCAGAAACTTTTTCTTTTCCTGTCAAGTTCCTCGGTAATTAACAACATCCCATTATATAACATGTGTCCCTAAATATGTAGACGCTACTTACTCTCTTGAGTTACAAACTTAGTTTACAAAATATGCCCTAAACTGTGTGACATAGGTAGACATATACATTAGGAATTGTGAAATTTAACTAAAGTATGCGGGTTTTTTTTCTCGAAATATTTGCTAATTCATTATCTTTGAAATGATACAATTTTTTTGCTGTCACTCAAATTACTTTTTAGATTGCAGTTGGTTTTGTGAACATGTTTTGTATCACATTAATTAGTGTAGTAAACTTTAAACGCGTTTTCTGAAGAATGACATCTTGGTCTTATATGACTTTACGCCAATCGTCATAACTTCATTATAATTGGTCCGATTTACAAAATTCTTATTATGTTTTGTAGACGATTGTTGTGAATGCGTTTTTCTAAAAAAAAATCTAATATATATTGTTTTAAACACATTTTTTATAAATATTTTAATCTTTATTTTTTGTTAAGAACTATGTATTTTTTTCAAACTCTTTATTTAAAAACTCACAATTAAATAAATATTGAAGCCAAATTCACAACTATTTACGGAAACATGCATCTATAAAATATCTTTTGTTTCCAATAAAAATCATACCTCTAAGTTAATTACAAGTTTATTTATGTCTGTTCGAATAACGTCCTAATTAGTCAGTTTAATTGCAATTAGCTAATTAAAAAATTAACAAAAAAAATGTTTATATATAAAAATGCATCATTTTTAATTCAGATATACTGCCAAATAGTTGAAAAATTTTCCTAAAAAATAAAAGAAAATCATCTCAATTGTATATGTATACCTTAAGATGAAATATAACATAGCTCATACTATATCATTGTTTCGCTTTACGAACGAGGCCTCAAAATAAAAATAAGAGGAGAAATTTTCAAATTAACTACGTAAATAAAACGTTTAAATCTTAGTTACATGCAAGCAACCATCTTTTCGTTTTTTATTATATGAAGGCCTCATTCGTAAAGCGAAACATGGCTTCCTGTCACTGACGCCATGTTTCGCTTTACGAACGAGGCCTCAATGTAAAAATAAGAGACGAAATTTACAAATTAAATATGTAAATAAAACGTTTAAATCTTAGTTACAAGCAAACAACCATCTTTTCGTTTTTTATTATATGAAGGCCTCATTCGTAAAGCGAAACATGGCTTCCTGTCACTGACGCCATGTTTCGCTTTGTGAACGAGGCTTCAATGTAAAAATAAGAGACGAAATTTACAAATTAAATATGTAAATAAAACGTTTAAATCTTAGTTACAAGCAAACAACCATCTTTTCGTTTTTTATTATATGAAGGCCTCATTCGTAAAGCGAAACATGGCTTCCTGTCACTGACGCCATGTTTCGCTTTACGAACGAGGCCTCAATGTAAAAATAAGAGGCGAAATTTACAAATTAACCATGTAAATAAAACGTTTAAATCTTAGTTACAAGCAAACAACCATCTTTTCGTTTTTTATTATATGAAGGCCTCATTCGTAAAGCGAAACATGGCTTCCTGTCACTGACGCCATGTTTCGCTTTGTGAACGAGGCTTCAATGTAAAAATAAGAGACGAAATTTACAAATTAAATATGTAAATAAAACGTTTAAATCTTAGTTACAAGCAAACAACCATCTTTTCGTTTTTTATTATATGAAGGCCTCATTCGTAAAGCGAAACATGGCTTCCTGTCACTGACGCCATGTTTCGCTTTGTGAACGAGGCTTCAATGTAAAAATAAGAGACGAAATTTACAAATTAAATATGTAAATAAAACGTTTAAATCTTAGTTACAAGCAAACAACCATCTTTTCGTTTTTTATTATATGAAGGCCTCATTCGTAAAGCGAAACATGGCTTCCTGTCACTGACGCCATGTTTCGCTTTACGAACGAGGCCTCAATGTAAAAATAAGAGACGAAATTTACAAATTAAATATGTAAATAAAACGTTTAAATCTTAGTTACAAGCAAACAACCATCTTTTCGTTTTTTATTATATGAAGGCCTCATTCGTAAAGCGAAACATGGCTTCCTGTCACTGACGCCATGTTTCGCTTTACGAACGAGGCCTCAATGTAAAAATAAGAGACGAAATTTACAAATTAAATATGTAAATAAAACGTTTAAATCTTAGTTACAAGCAAACAACCATCTTTTCGTTTTTTATTATATGAAGGCCTCATTCGTAAAGCGAAACATGGCTTCCTGTCACTGACGCCATGTTTCGCTTTACGAACGAGGCCTCAATGTAAAAATAAGAGACGAAATTTACAAATTAAATATGTAAATAAAACGTTTAAATCTTAGTTACAAGCAAACAACCATCTTTTCGTTTTTTATTATATGAAGGCCTCATTCGTAAAGCGAAACATGGCTTCCTGTCACTGACGCCATGTTTCGCTTTACGAACGAGGCCTCAATGTAAAAATAAGAGACGAAATTTACAAATTAAATATGTAAATAAAACGTTTAAATCTTAGTTACAAGCAAACAACCATCTTTTCGTTTTTTATTATATGAAGGCCTCATTCGTAAAGCGAAACATGGCTTCCTGTCACTGACGCCATGTTTCGCTTTACGAACGAGGCCTCAATGTAAAAATAAGAGACGAAATTTACAAATTAAATATGTAAATAAAACGTTTAAATCTTAGTTACAAGCAAACAACCATCTTTTCGTTTTTTATTATATGAAGGCCTCATTCGTAAAGCGAAACATGGCTTCCTGTCACTGACGCCATGTTTCGCTTTACGAACGAGGCCTCAATGTAAAAATAAGAGACGAAATTTACAAATTAAATATGTAAATAAAACGTTTAAATCTTAGTTACAAGCAAACAACCATCTTTTCGTTTTTTATTATATGAAGGCCTCATTCGTAAAGCGAAACATGGCTTCCTGTCACTGACGCCATGTTTCGCTTTACGAACGAGGCCTCAATGTAAAAATAAGAGACGAAATTTACAAATTAAATATGTAAATAAAACGTTTAAATCTTAGTTACAAGCAAACAACCATCTTTTCGTTTTTTATTATATGAAGGCCTCATTCGTAAAGCGAAACATGGCTTCCTGTCACTGACGCCATGTTTCGCTTTGTGAACGAGGCTTCAATGTAAAAATAAGAGACGAAATTTACAAATTAAATATGTAAATAAAACGTTTAAATCTTAGTTACAAGCAAACAATCATCTTTTCGTTTTTTATTATATGAAGGCCTCATTCGTAAAGCGAAACATGGCTTCCTGTCACTGACGCCATGTTTCGCTTTGTGAACGAGGCTTCAATGTAAAAATAAGAGACGAAATTTACAAATTAAATATGTAAATAAAACGTTTAAATCTTAGTTACAAGCACACAACCATCTTTTCGTTTTTTATTATATGAAGGCCTCATTCGTAAAGTGAAACATGGCTTCCTGTCACTGACGCCATGTTTCGCTTTGTGAACGAGGCTTCAATGTAAAAATAAGAGGCGAAATTTACAAATTAACCATGTAAATAAAACGTTTAAATCTTAGTTACAAGCAAACAACCATCTTTTCGTTTTTTATTATATGAAGGCCTCATTCGTAAAGCGAAACATGGCTTCCTGTCACTGACGCCATGTTTCGCTTTGTGAACGAGGCTTCAATGTAAAAATAAGAGACGAAATTTACAAATTAAATATGTAAATAAAACGTTTAAATCTTAGTTACAAGCAAACAACCATCTTTTCGTTTTTTATTATATGAAGGCCTCATTCGTAAAGCGAAACATGGCTTCCTGTCACTGACGCCATGTTTCGCTTTGTGAACGAGGCTTCAATGTAAAAATAAGAGACGAAATTTACAAATTAAATATGTAAATAAAACGTTTAAATCTTAGTTACAAGCAAACAACCATCTTTTCGTTTTTTATTATATGAAGGCCTCATTCGTAAAGCGAAACATGGCTTCCTGTCACTGACGCCATGTTTCGCTTTGTGAACGAGGCTTCAATGTAAAAATAAGAGACGAAATTTACAAATTAAATATGTAAATAAAACGTTTAAATCTTAGTTACAAGCAAACAACCATCTTTTCGTTTTTTATTATATGAAGGCCTCATTCGTAAAGTGAAACATGGCTTCCTGTCACTGACGCCATGTTTCGCTTTGTGAACGAGGCTTCAATGTAAAAATAAGAGGTGAAATTTACAAATTAACCATGTAAATAAAACGTTTAAATCTTAGTTACAAGCAAACAACCATCTTTTCGTTTTTTATTATATGAAGGCCTCATTCGTAAAGCGAAACATGGCTTCCTGTCACTGACGCCATGTTTCGCTTTGTGAACGAGGCTTCAATGTAAAAATAAGAGACGAAATTTACAAATTAAATATGTAAATAAAACGTTTAAATCTTAGTTACAAGCAAACAACCATCTTTTCGTTTTTTATTATATGAAGGCCTCATTCGTAAAGTGAAACATGGCTTCCTGTCACTGACGCCATGTTTCGCTTTGTGAACGAGGCTTCAATGTAAAAATAAGAGGTGAAATTTACAAATTAACCATGTAAATAAAACGTTTAAATCTTAGTTACAAGCAAACAACCATCTTTTCGTTTTTTATTATATGAAGGCCTCATTCGTAAAGCGAAACATGGCTTCCTGTCACTGACGCCATGTTTCGCTTTGTGAACGAGGCTTCAATGTAAAAATAAGAGACGAAATTTACAAATTAAATATGTAAATAAAACGTTTAAATCTTAGTTACAAGCAAACAACCATCTTTTCGTTTTTTATTATATGAAGGCCTCATTCGTAAAGCGAAACATGGCTTCCTGTCACTGACGCCATGTTTCGCTTTGTGAACGAGGCTTCAATGTAAAAATAAGAGACGAAATTTACAAATTAAATATGTAAATAAAACGTTTAAATCTTAGTTACAAGCAAACAACCATCTTTTCGTTTTTTATTATATGAAGGCCTCATTCGTAAAGCGAAACATGGCTTCCTGTCACTGACGCCATGTTTCGCTTTGTGAACGAGGCTTCAATGTAAAAATAAGAGACGAAATTTACAAATTAAATATGTAAATAAAACGTTTAAATCTTAGTTACAAGCAAACAACCATCTTTTCGTTTTTTATTATATGAAGGCCTCATTCGTAAAGTGAAACATGGCTTCCTGTCACTGACGCCATGTTTCGCTTTGTGAACGAGGCTTCAATGTAAAAATAAGAGGTGAAATTTACAAATTAACCATGTAAATAAAACGTTTAAATCTTAGTTACAAGCAAACAACCAACTTTTCGTTTTTTATTATATGAAGGCCTCATTCGTAAAGCGAAACATGGCTTCCTGTCACTGACGCCATGTTTCGCTTTGTGAACGAGGCTTCAATGTAAAAATAAGAGACGAAATTTACAAATTAAATACGTAAATAAAGTTTAAATCTTAGTTACAAAAAAAAACACCATCTTATTATATGGTTTTCATTATATGAGCAGATATTCATAACGATTACGATTAAAAAGTATCGTATCGATTCGCAACAATCAGAATGGTATAAATGCATTAACTGCTAACGAATAATGGGTTAGTTGGTACTTAATAACCGAATAAAACTAATAGACAGAGAAGCGACTGCAAGTTTAGGAACCCCATCGTACGTCATTCAGAAGTTTTTATAGAATGTAGAAAAAATGTTAGTAGATCATGAATACACTGGTCTTCCGAGGCAGAATTGGCCGAAACTATTCAAAAATCGATTTTTAATGAGTTGAAAATCCGATTGCTAAATATGTCATAACTTGTCAAATAATGAGTGTTCTTTTATTTGATAATCCATCGTTATTTAGGTTTCAATGAGGAAGAGCGCAGATGTTGCAACCTCTTTTCAAGAAGTCTTAAGGAATCATATACAATTGAGATGATTTTCTTTAATTTTTAGGTAATAATTTCAAACTTTTTGGCAGTATACCAGAATTAAAAATGATACATATATATATATATATATATATATATATATATATATATATATATATATATATATATATATATATATATAAATTAAAGTAACTAATTAGGACATTATTAGAACATACATAAATAAATTTGTAATTTACTTAGAGGTATGATTTTTATTGCATATAAAAGATATTATATTGGCGCATGTTTCTATTGAGAATTTTGAGTTTAGCTGCAATATTTATTCAATTATAAACTTTTATATAAAAAGTTTTAAAAAAAATACGTAGTTTAAAAAAAAAAAAAATAATTAAGATTGAAATATTCATAAAAATGTGTTAATAACAATATATGTTATATTATCGGTAGGAAACACATTCACAACTTGTGCCTTCAGAACAAAATTAGAATTTTGTAAATCGGACAATTTATTATGAAGTTATGACCGTTGGCGTAAAGTCATATAACACCAAAATGTTATTCTTCAGAAAACATGTTTTAAGTTTACTACACTAATGGACGTGATACAAAACAGGTTTACAAAACCCACTGTAATTTAAAAAGTAAATTGAGTCTCAGAAAGAAAATGGTATTATTTTAAAGGTAATAAATTCGGGAATAGTTTAAAAGAAAAAAAAAAAAAAAAAAAAAAAAAAACGCAGACTTGAGTCAAATTTTTCAATTCCTAATGTATATGTATACCTCAATTGTATCTTTTTAAAAGTAAGCCAAATTGGCGTTACCAGTATCGTTATCAGTGAAGAAATATATATTTGCTAACTATTTATTTTCTAACTTGGCTCACTTTCAAAAGATGCAAGCAAGACTTCACCAAAGAAGTCTAGAAGTCAGAATTGGAATTCCAATTTCACAGGAGAGCAAACAATCTGAATTCCAATCCCGTTGAACACTCTATCTAAAGTCCTCTTTTAACTCACGATAAATGCTTCAAAAATGTTTTTTTTTTTTTTAATGAGTAACAATCTTATAGTGCCATATCTAGAGGGAGAGGAGGGGGTGGTGGTATAGGAGAGGCCCTCCCGAAATATTTGTCATTATATCCCCGGCAGTACAACTACTTTCGCCAATATCGTCTGACATAGTACAATCCTGATGTGGAACGTTATAAATCGGGCGTTGATTACAGATATTGACCACTATCAGCCAATGCTGGACAATATAAACATGGGAGTTTTGAAATGTTGATGCACAGTTTTAAAATTGATATATTTTACTTAAAAGAAAGAACACAATGAAAAATATGTTTTGCAATGTTTTTGAAATGTTTATTTTTAAAACAATCGCATATTTTGAAACGATGCTTGAGTTTCGGCCACAATGGGCAATCTTCCAGAACCTCTGTTTTAGAAATTGACCAATGCTGCTATGTTATTATACATTAAACTACTACATGCAATGAACTATTATATGTGATACATTAAACTACTCGGGCTTATAATTTCGAACTTAATAAAAACTAGGGGAGTGGAACATCGCACAGCTTTCAATTTCACTTTAATACAGACGTCTATTTGTGCCATTTACCGTTTGTATATTTTCATCATTCATTTAGGCGCCAGTTAGGCGATATTTTTTTGCGATAATTCTTGCATGGATCTTTAAAAAAAAATTTCGGCAAAATGTTGATTTTGGCGATATACTTATCTACAAATCTTATATTATCCTTTCTTGTAAGTGAAACTGAGGAGAGAAGAAAAAACGATCGTTGATGAGGTTATGCTTAAGGAAAGATAACTCTGTGTTAAAAACATTAGTTTTTCAACTTTTTACTCCATTGAAGCATTTTCACGGGAATTTTGGAGGTGGGGATGTTTAGAACACTTGGAGAGGCATCGTCACAGCGATTTTTGTCAAAATCTTTTGATCCGCTTTTTAGCAATCATTTGGGAGCTATCTTCTAGATGGGTAAACATAATTTTTACCCTCCCCCATCCGGAATGAAATCTAGTTAAGTTTTTGCGACGTTATGATTTAATTGACAATGAACTTTCAAGACATTATCTGCTATAAATCCAAAATCGTCGAATTTGGAAAGCACAATTGGCACTTAAGTCTTCGGTACAGAGTTAATGCCCACTATCAAAATAACTTGTGTCTTAAAAAAGTCGTGACAGAGATGTCTATGATAATGCGTCAGTCATTTTGATTGGTCTTCTTCGGCTCATGTCCTAAATTTATTAAATCTAGTTTTCTTGGGAAAAAAGAGAAAATATGTCAATATTTCTAGAATTCTTAAGGCAAGGAAGAGGTTTTATCTAAACTGTCTTAGCTTGGAAGTTATGGACGGGGCTTTACTTCTCTGACAGATATTGGAGAGTTAATGTTGTTCGAAGATGACTGTTGTAAAAGTTGTTCTTTGGAAGAGGACTGGAGATGCTCTCATGTTTGGGTGAAGTTTTTACAAGGGAAGCAGGTGTGGATCTAGATGATGATGATTATGTCCTCCCTTCTTCAATAAAAAACTATATATATATATATATATATATATATATATATATATATATATATATATATATATATATATATATATATATATATATATATATATATATATATATATATATATATATATATATATATATATATAATAAAAAAGGGAAAAATAAGTCGATTTATTTGCGGTTTTCGCTGAAATCATTCTATAAATTAGTATTTTATTTAAAAAAAAAATAGACAAAGTTCTAAAAATGTCGGTAGAGGGAGCTATAGACTTTGGAGTACTGAAAAACTACTTTTTTACAGGTTTTTTTTAAAACTGTTTTAACTGTTACTAATTTAAAGAATGATTTCAGCGAAAACCGTAAATAAATCGACTTATTTTTCCCTTTTTTATGATCATTTGCAATTTGGGACCCTAAACTTTGATGGCGCCTATCTCCTGTGGAATACGTCTGGGACCCTTGGTTTCCTAATTACTATTACTCGTCTTGATGTGTTCTATCACCCCCTAGCGTTTGTACCATGAGTTTAGAGACACCCTGTATATATATATATATATATATATATATATATATATATATATATATATATATATATATATATATATATATATATATATATATATATATATATATATATATATATATATATAACGAATGTATGTCTGTTTGTCCTTTATGCATTACTACACCATTCATCCGATCACCATGAAACTTTGAGAAGTTGTTGGGTAAACTTCCACGAAGGTCTCTGCTATAAATTTTTTTTAAATATCGGCTGATTTTTTTTTACCTAATTAATAAATAGTTGACAAAATGATTACTAATAGGGCTACAGCTCTGAAATTTTCAACGTAAGTAGTTTTGGTCTTCTAATTGGACTTTTGCAAAACTGAATGTTAAAATTTTAATTTTTTTTTTTAATTATTATTTGTTCATTAGTATTTTCCCAAAAACCGACTTCTAATAAGCCTAGAGCTCTGAAAATTTCACCATAACTAGTTTTTGGCCTTTTGATTTTGCTTTTCACAAATACGCGTTAAAATATTCTCAAAAGGGTGTTGTATTGTTGTATTAACGAGGAATTTTTATTTTGTTTCTCGACAGGGGGGGGAGGGCTTCTAATATTAAGGGTTTACGTAGCAATTAATTTTTAGTGAGTGAAGCGTGAGTACTAATAAACCTTTCAACGAGTGAACTAAGCTTGAGCAATGAACTTTTCAGCGAACATAGCGAGCATGGTTTAGTGTAGCAATGAACCTCCCTTCGAGTGAAGCGCCAAAAGCTGGGACCTATGCATGAGTGACGGATCTCCACAAAGCGGGACCACGCAGCTACCTAGAAAATTGCACATGGTAAAAAATTTGTTGCGAAGCACGAGTATTTAGCTCGTAGATTATAAGAAAAAAGTAAGGCAGAGAATGGGATTGAAATAAAAAATATATAATGTCGAAGATAGAAAAAGATAACGCGACAACCAAATGGTAAAGAAGATGTTCTTTTACTCACAGATAAATAAGAACCTTTAAAAGGAAACGAAGCAATTCTAAAAAGATAGATAGAAGAAGCTTTATTTAAAAAAAAAAAAATAATAATAATTGCCATTTGAATTAAATACAGTAAAACCCTTTAACCCTTTAAATCCCATGGAGTCAGCGTTGTGGGTTTCACAAAACCCCGATGACTTTCCATTCATAAAAACTGGAAATGAACTCGCCCGACTCGTTCTCCTGTCTGCCACTCCTGGGATTGCTGTGGGGGGTCACTGTCGACCATTAAAAGATCATTACTATATGTATACAGCCTGCAATAGGGGTGTGCGTTGGGTCATCTGCTTGATATGTCAGAGAATTTAGTTGGCGTCTTATCAATGAAACAAACGCCACCGCTAAGTACATGACAAGATTCGCATAAAAGAAAAGTCCCTGACTATCTTACTCCATGTCCAAAGGGTGGGGCAGTTTGACATTGAGTACTTTAAATCCATGTCTCCCCTCTACATGCCCCACAATAGCCTATTGTTGAGGACCGTCACGCTTTAAACAACTAAGGCAGGGCAGTTCCCCTCACTTGGAAATATACGTTTACCCCTGCACCCGCCCGAAAGGGGGTTAGCTGGGAAATTCTCTACAAGGCGGTATAGGGCAGGTTGGGATTTAAAGTGTTAAATATAAAATATTTGAGGGTACCGAAATTTTTCGCGTTAACTGAATTTGGTGTTAACCGTCCAAAAACTTTTTCATCTGATTATTGCAGATTTTAGCTACTGGCTATATGTGTATTTAATACTTCCGTTTTTAGTTCCTGTCTTTATTTTTGCCAGACCGAATCTATTTCCTTGCAGGTTCAAATTGATTTACAGCATACATTGCTTCAATCTTTTCTCGATATTTTAAAATTGTTGATAAACTGCTGTTGGCGATTCCATACGCGGTCACAATTTCTGTTAATTTTTCTATAGTTATGCAAGGTACATACTTCAACTATCAATATGGCGTCCCCCCCCCCCTTTTTCTTTTTTCGAGTGCCGAGATCAAAAGTTAGCTTAACAGCACTTTCATTCGCTTGGAAAAATAAGATGCGTACATGTAATAGTCCGAGAGGCGATTGCAATTTTTTCACCCCATCGAACATCATTCGGAATTTTTTATAGAAATTGGAGAAAAGTGAGTAGATTACGAATCCATTGGTCTGCCGTGGCAAAAATGGTCGAAACTGATCAAAAATTGACTTGGAATGAGTTGAACTAAAATCCGATTGCCAAATATGTCATAACTTGCCAAAAATAGCACAAACTTAATCGTCTAGTAACCCAATTCATTTTGATTTTCAATGAGAAAAAGCGCAAACGATTTCTGATCTTTGGCTCGGAAAACTTATGCCTTTTAAAAGTAGGCCAAATTGGCAACATCAGTTACGTCATCAGAGACGTAATATTTTTTGCCAACTTGGCTCCCTTTCAATAGATGCAAGTAGACCGTCGCCAGATATCTGAATCGTCTGCAACCTTCTTAATTGAAAATTAAAGAGTGAGGGTTACCAAAAAAAAAAAAAAAAATGCTCATTATTTGGCAAGTTATGGCGCATTTGGTAATTGGATTTAGTTCAACTTATTAAAAGTCGATTTTTGATCAGTTTCGGACATTTTTGCCACGTCAGACCAGTGGATTCGTAATCTACTCGCTTTTCTCCAATTTCTATAAAAAATTCAGAATGATGTTCGATGGGGTCCAAAAATTGCAATCGCCTCTCAGTCTATAATTACATGCTTAAAAAATTTATACACCTTTTTCTGGGAATTAGAGTTTATATTAAGGTATTTAATAATAAAAAAATAATAATAAGTTTTAAATATGAAGAATTTTCAAACCTTTATTGAATGTTATCTTTTTCGAAAAAACACTACAGAACTGACGAAAACGCCATTTTATTTTTCAAAAAGATAAAATTTCATCTTAATTTGGCTTCTTTTAAATTTATTTCCCAGTCAACTAAATAGCATTTATTATAAGAAAGAATTAATTAACACAGGCCTTAAAGTTTTGATGTAAAAATAAGTGTTTTGAACGTTCTCTAAAGGACTTCAAGATATTAGAAAAAGAGGAATCCATTTTGTTTTCTCGATAGTTTCTGAGTTTAATTAAAAATAAAGTTATCTCTTCAATATTATAGATAAAAAATAAATTTATTTTTGTCTTTTATTATTAAGGGGAAAGTAAGCGGAAAGCATGAAATGTTTTTAGATGTTAAGTAACAAAAGAATTCACAATAAATTAAATAAAGTATATATTTTAAACAAACAAGCAGAAATTTAGCTAAAAGCATCTTTTGGATTTAATTATATAAATTATGCTTAATACGTAGTAAAACAAAAATATTTAACTTTGAGGGAAAATCAAATCATGAATTTTGACTTTCAATTATCCATATGTATACATCGGGTAATAAAAGTATAGTATTAACCTTTAACTGCTGTGTGTGGTCTGACAGACCGCGAGTCATTTTTTGTAGAATGATTCAGCCCCTTAAAATATTTCAAGTTTGACTTTTATATTATTTTTTCCGATACTATGTTTCTTAAATTTTAAACTGATGTTCATTAAAATGTTTTATGCAGTATGGACCACGTGTTGCTCTTGCGAAAAAATTATCAAACTACCCAACCACAGCAATTAAAAGTAAAAAAAAAAAAAATAAAAAAAAAAAAATAAAAAAAAAATTCATTTCTTGACGTTTTGGAATATCCTGATTTCAAAAAAGTGATCTAGAAAAAAGGTCTGTCTGGTGTGAGTACGTGGTCAGAATAACTCCTGAACAAACTGACCTACGATGTTCAAATTTGGTGTGCGGGTTGGTGATGGTACAGGGACCTACTATTAAGGATTTCTTCAAAATCGAGCATGCGCAAATGGTAGCAGCCATTGAAAAAAAAAAAAAATATATATATATGTTTTCCGTAAATGGCTAAAAAACTGCTCAAACTATTTTGCTGAAAATTGCCGTGATAATGCCTCTTAAGGTATTCTAAACATCCCCTTTTTAAAATTCCCCTTAAAAATGCTTTAATGGGGTAAAAAGTTGAAAAACGAATGCCTTTAACACAGAGTTTTCTTTCATCGAGCATGCCTCATCAACGATAGTTTTTCTTCTCTCCCCAGTTTCAGTTATAAGAAAGGATAATATAAGAATTTTCGAAAAGTATATCGCCAAAATCATCATTTTGGCAGAGTTATTTTTTTTTCCAAGACTTAAACTAGAATTATCGCCAAAAATATCGCCAAACTGGCCCTTTTTCCTAAATGAATAATGAAAATATAAAAATGGTAAATGACTCAAATCCACGTCAGTATTATAGTGTAATTGAAAGTTCTGCGATGTTCCACACCCCTAGTTTTATTTAAAGTTATGCAATTAAAATTTTATAATGATAACACTCTCAAGATTTGACTATTTCATTAAGGGTTTCAAGAAATAAATTTCATCCCATTTTAAACATATTGTTGCGTTGTACGGGTTCGAAAGATTTGACGCCAAAGCAGATCAAAACTTGCAGAAATTTATTCCAAAATAACTCTTCACAGTTCTCTTACAGCTCCAGAACTTCTCGTTCTAGTAGACACAATACAGCTCTTTTCACCTCAACAGAGCACAAAACAGCAGTTAAAAACTTGACAACACAACTGCTAAATCGCCGCAAAAGACAATGCAAAACAGTTCGCTTTAGAATGCTCAGTATCTCAAGTCAGGATTACAGCTCTCACAATGAACGTTGAGAGACAACTCACTAACTAACCAACTCAGGTCGCGCTTATATAGGAGTGGCTGCGAACATACTTGAACCTTCCAGAGATGGACATTTGGAGAACTTTCCTGACAGTAGTCGAAAAATCCTATACATGTACATACATGGGATACATGTACCGAAAATGTCGCCAAAACCATCGCCAACTTGGCTCTATCTCGCCAATTTGGCGATATTCCCATTACCATAATGTTAAATGCCCTGCCCCTTGAAACTCGCTTCCCAGAGTTACCTCTGTAAAACTCGTTATCAAGCATTGAGAGATTCATTGCTGGGAAACAAACCATGACGAACCATTGCACTGCCTTACGCGAGATGAACATAAATTTTACTATTTACAAAATTAACACTACGAAATATTTACAAATATACAAAAATTCGCAACAATGTCAATACAAGATTAAACAATAAAATATCAGGCACTATCCCACACATAACAAATTATTTTTACTTTAATATTTTCGAACCCGTGTTAGTTACGCGTGAGAAACTACACATTTTAGAGATTTATTGAATGAGAAAAGTTTATAGTCATATGAGCTGTCAATTAGCTTTAAACAACCAGATTTATTCAAATTTTTATTAACTGTGAAACATTTCAACAGGTGATTGATTGAGCCCTTTGAGAAAATTTCAAATTCCAAAGATACCACTCAACAGGTAATTGACTGTCATAGTGTTTACATAGATTGACAACTCATTGTATATTCTTTATGGATGATTTAGAATATTTTTATTTTATCCTTACAATTTGAATGGAACTGGTTCCAAAATAAGATATTCTGTTATTTTATATTGATAGATAAAATGAAGGTTAAAATGCGCTATACGGACCCCCCCCCCCCCTTGGCGAATTTTCGAAATGTCGCCAAGTTCAAATGTCACACAACTACGGGTGTGAAGAAATGGATGTCATGTCGATGCATCGCTATTCAAATAATGCGCTTTTTAAGGAGATAAAATAACAAAAATATGTACATAAATATGAAATGCGCTATAAAAATACCTTTTGCTACATTTCATTTTTCTATTCCTTTCCGCGAATCAAAATAGGTTGCCTGAATCGGAATTGGTACCGGGTTACCACATTTTTCGCAAAATTGATACAAATTATGAGTAACCGTATAGCTCATTTTAGCTAAAATAAATATTTAAATACTATTTGAGTATCTTGATTTTTAATTTCTGAAAGTACATTGGGAAATGACATTCTATTATTTTGGAAGCAAACACACTAAGATTGGTTTAATAATCTTTTCTAGTTCTTATAATATCATAAATGATTATTGTATACGTAACTTTCGTGAAAAAAATTATTTTTAGTTTCTTACTACCAAACGTTTTCAAAGTATTCAGCCTGATGATTTGAACTGATTTATTCTACCCTCTAATACATTGCATAAGACATTGCTTGTTATTATTCTTAGGTAACAATCATTGACATCGTAATAGCTACAGGGTGTTCAGAAACCACCGCATAAACTATAGATACAAGAGACTGTAGAAAGTGGGTGGACGAACGTTTTTCAAAAATTAAGATCTAATTATTCTTTATAAACAACTGTATGTACATAAGAACTTTGTAAATGTATGCACTTTCCAAAATCGTTGATTTTTTTTTAATAAAAAAAAAAAAAAAAAAAAATCATGATAGCAAGATATTTTAACTTTTCGTTTGTATAGTTTCGTGTAGTTTAACAATGGCACGTAAAATCATGTTAGAATGGGACATGTTAGCCTTGAATGCCGAGGAGGATTCTCAAATGGTTCTGAAAGAGATAATGCAATATTCTGGAATAGCTATCGATATTAAATCCTCCTGAAACCCCGCGTACATTTAAATGCATATCGGATTTTGGGCTCATGAGTTTTCTTTGCATGAAATAGCTGAATTCAGTCCTACAGCTGATGATAGTTCCACCGATTGTGACGAAGTAGAGCCTGTAAAGAAATGGCAAAAAACAGTTCCTCTGCCAGTAGAGGCGTTACGAAAAGTTTGTGCGAAGCACATGCCAGCAATGGAAGCTACAACTTTTTCTCACGTTGTCGAATGTCTGGATGTTCAGCGCGAACAAAATTTTTTCCCCCTAACTGTAAAGTAAAAGTATTTTTATGTATCACGTCCTCACGAAATTGTTTTGCAGCCTTTCGTGATTAAATTTCACTTCTGAACAATTAAATTTCAGAATTTTTGCAAGCAGATAGTCATTTTTTGTCCCATCTTTATAGTTGAAACCCAATAACTTTAAAAGTACGTTACATAGATCCACAAGAATCTATATATATAAAAGAAAGTCGTGTTAGTTACACCACTTATAACTCAAGAACGGCAGAACAGATTTGGGTGAAAATTGGTATGGAGGTAGCTTAGAGCCAGGAGACGGACATAAGATACTTTTTATCCCGTTCGACAGCGTTCCCGTGTGACTTGACAACAAAACGCAAATGATAGCTATGTAATTGACGTATAATGACAGCTATGTAATGACGTATAGATGACAATTTGATATTTATAAAACTCGGTATGGTTGAAAATTTGAGTTTTGAAATAAATTTTTAGGTGAATTGAAGTGAAGTGAAGTTTAATTAATAATGCCGCGAGCAAGACGATCGAATCTTTCCCGACAAAGCCGTAATGCAAGAAGAATACGAAATATTGCAAATGAAAGGACTGAAGAAGAACAAGAAATTGCACGTGAACAGCGCCGCGATAGTATGGCTCGACTTCGTGCTTCTCAATCACGAGAGCAAAGTGAAGCAGCCCGTGAAACAGCTCGGTTGGCAATGCGGAATCGTCGAGCGAACAACAGAGGTCAACAAATAGATAATTTGCGACGCAGAACAAGATATTTATCAAGTGCTGATTTGAATCGAGCAGCGTTTCGATACGATTGCAGCAATGATTACAGCTTGCATCCTAGCGTTTGTATTGGGCAAATGGACGTTGTTTGTGAGTATTGTGGTGCATTAAAGTTTTCCGGAGAAACGGCTGGATTATGCTGCCTTAATGGTAAAGTGAAATTACCGTTGTTGACTCCGCCACATGAGCCATTGTATTCATTGCTTTGAATATTTGTTTTTAAAATAGAAGCTGGAGCTGCACTATAGACACCAGGCATATTTTATTGAGTATGTTCACCGGTGTTTTGTACGTATTAAAAAAATATATACAAAATTCTTTTAAGCAATAGCAGTAATATTATTTCTAGGTTTACAAAAATTTTAATGGTTAAATTTTTCTAGCTGGCTTTTTTAACCCTTTACACTCGAGGCCACATGATTGGATGCCGCAACTCGAGAAGACCACTAGGTTTGATGCGGAAATTCGATGCAAGGCCAATGACTGTTTAGTTTCTATGAAGCTAATCCCTAACCTCGGATTGAACCAAAAATCCCGCGAAACGTCTCAAGTTGCTGGTACCTCAGCGCGAAAAAGGCCTCGAGTGCAAAGGGTTAAAATTATGAATCTAACTTTATTTAATGAGAGTGAGTCAAAACATACATAGAATCTGGCATAGCAAAGGATTATTTAGACTCAATTTGACTTCACACTTGCAACCTAAAACGTAGATTCAGCGAAGATTAATGAAATTCACTGAAAACTTTCAAATCATTTCGACATTTGCCACCAAAGAGAAGAATGAATATAGATTCAAAATATAAAGCATCTGCGGCCAAGAGAACTAGGGCATCACCGCTGTAAAAAGAGCATCAACTGGAGAATGACAGAGCTCGCTATTACAAAATGAACCAAAACATGAAACTGTTATTGTACTTTGGAAGCTGATCACCAACAACAATTAATCCGAAGAAATTCCGCGTCTATGTAACACAGAACAGATAGATATCCTTCAGCGGGTCCCCAGCAGCGCGGGGCCACACAGCTAGTAATATACATAAAAATTAGCTTTAAATCATGTTTGAAACTGTTGTAGGTCTCAGGAGGATATGTATAAATTTATTGTGATAATGAGTGTGAATAATTTAGTATTTCCGCAAAAATTTATTTTTAAACTATATAACAAATTGCACTAAATGTCATGTAATTTGTTAAGTTAAGGTGTATGTATACCCTAGAACATTTTTTTTTAAATTCTGAGTTTTAAAATCCAATTCTTTTTTACATTAGTTAGAAAGAGTATGGATTAAAATCATTTCATAAAAAAAATTCAAATTTCGGCAATTGTTAATTTGTTAATTAAGCTTTAATTAGGTAATTAGTACCTGTTTCAAACAATAATATATCACATTCTAATTTACTTAGAAACGCAATTCTACTTGGAAGCCATTCGAAATATCTTTCTTAATGTTTTGAAACTCAATTAAGTCTCTTATATAGAATAGATTTTTTGAAACAATTTATTTTGTGTGAAAACATGAAAAAATCAATATTTTCAAGGAATTCTAAGCTTTAAAAATACCTAAAAAATCAATTTCTCAACCAATTTTATATAATTGAGTTTCAAAACATCTAGCATATTACGTAGATTACTACGATATAAAAGAATTATAATTGAACATTTTGTTGGTGAATTATCATTGTTTGAATAAACTCTGGACATAATCAAAATACAGTTCGTCAGAAAACAGGTTTAAAGTTTTAAAAACGTGGTATCTAACAGGGAAAGTATCTACCTATAATTAATTGTAACATAAAAACTATTGAAGATATTTTCAAAAGTTTAGTATTGTTTGAAAGCTGAAGTATCAGAAAATATTATGATATAATAATAAAAAAATGAATATTCTTATCGACTTTCGTGAATTGTAGGATATACGTACACCTTAATCAAACACTTGTTATTACATGAATTTTCGTAAGAAGGCCCTCTTGTTGAAATTGTTATTTTTTATTTTTTAGAACAATGAAAGTTTGATTGCTGACAATCTGATAACAATATTTTTAGAGTTTTCGTTTCAATAACCAGGAATTTACGGAAATGTTCTTTGGAATAGTAGTGCCAATGCAGGCTTCGATAGTATAATTGTTAAGTCAGCTATTTTGGTATTTACAAGAAAATCAGAAATTATAACATAGTGTGTAATCTAGTCATCGTGGGTTTGGATTGGACCAAATGAGGTAATGTATCGCAAACAATTTCTTTGATGAGCTGGAAAAAAAAAAAGGGAAAAAAGACGTATTGGGATTGGCTAATGGAATTTGAACATTAAAATTCGTTTTTAAAGCTGTGTTGTGATTGGTCACAAGTACATAACGTATTGTCTACTCATAAGATCACTAACAAGGATCATAAGATGGATCAATACTTTTAAAATAAATAAGTTCTTATTGAACCCATCCAAATACTAGAGGTTGGAAATATCGATCAAAATAAATATCGATACTATATCGTTGCATAGAAAAAAATATCGATACATGACTTTTTTTTTATTTGATTTTCAATTTTGCAGGAAACATAGTTTTTTGGGGCAAATTTCTACTTTTCATGATTGCTCTTTTGTAAGGTGACTACTTTTCCAACTGAAATGGATCTATTACAAAAAAAAAGGTATATTTCCTCTTAATTGGTGCAGTGATTGTAAGAAAAATTTAGATAATTTTCAATAGCTTTTAAGTGTATGGAAAATATTGAATATTGGTGCCGTTTTAACTGTCTCTCAGCCAAGTTCAAACTTTAGTTTTGAAGTTTTTGAAAAGGGAATAAATAAAATCGAAAAAACACATGGCATGCATATTTTACAAAATGATCATTAAAAAACTAAAAATTTTTGAAAATATCGATATATTGGTGACTTTTATCGATATTTTTAATATCGATATTTTTTTAGAAATATCGATAAAAATATCATTGTATCGATATATCGCCGACCTCTACCAAATACTCATCTGGGCATATTTTACCCAAATTTGTTAAAAATTTACGATATTATTTAGCGTTTTGAAAATATCATTTGCTTACTTAAGCAAGAGGGCGCTTCATTCTCGAAATATATATGACCTGATAATATATAAATATCATTGTATCGATATATCGCCGACCTCTACCAAATACTCATCTGGGCATATTTTACCTAAATTTGTTAAAAATTGACGATATTATTTGGCGTTTTGAAAATATCATTTGCTTACTTAAGCAAGAGGGCGCTTCATTCTCGAAATATATATGACCTGATAATATATAAATATCATTGTATCGATATATCGCCGACCTCTACCAAATACTCATTTGGGCATATTTAACCTAAATTTGTTAAAAATTTACGATATTATTTGGCGTTTTGAAAATATCATTTGCTTACTTAAGCAAGAGGGCGCTTCATTCTCGAAATATATATGACCTGATAATATATAAATATCATTGTATCGATATATCGCCGACCTCTACCAAATACTCATCTGGGCATATTTTACCTAAATTTGTTAAAAATTTACGATATTATTTGGCGTTTTGAAAATATCATTTGCTTACTTAAGCAAGAGGGCGCTTCATTCTCGAAATATATATGACCTGATAATATATAAATATAATTGTATCAATATATCGCTGACCTCTACCAAATACTCATCTGGGCATATTTTACCCAAATTTGTTAAAAATTGACGATATTATTTGGCGTTTTGAAAATATCATTTGCTTACTTGAGCAAGAGGGCGCTTCATTCTCGAAATATATATGACCTGATAATATATAAATATCATTGTATCGATATATCGCCGACCTCTACCAAATACTCATCTGGGCATATTTTACCTAAATTTGTTAAAAATTTACGATATTATTTGGCGTTTTGAAAATATCATTTGCTTACTTAAGCAAGAGGGCGCTTCATTCTCGAAATATATATGACCTGATAATATATAAATATCATTGTATAGATATATCGCCGACCTCTACCAAATACTCATCTGGGCATATTTTACCTAAATTTGTTAAAAATTTACGATATTATTTGGCGTTTTGAAAATATCATTTGCTTACTTAAGCAAGAGGGCGCTTCATTCTCGAAATATATATGACCTGATAATATATAAATATCATTGTATAGATATATCGCCGACCTCTACCAAATACTCATCTGGGCATATTTTACCTAAATTTGTTAAAAATTTACGATATTATTTGGCGTTTTGAAAATATCATTTGCTTACTTAAGCAAGAGGGCGCTTCATTCTCGAAATATATATGACCTGATAATATATAAATATCATTGTATAGATATATCGCCGACCTCTACCAAATACTCATCTGGGCATATTTTACCTAAATTTGTTAAAAATTTACGATATTATTTGGCGTTTTGAAAATATCATTTGCTTACTTAAGCAAGAGGGCGCTTCATTCTCGAAATATATATGACCTGATAATATATAAATATCATTGTATAGATATATCGCCGACCTCTACCAAATACTCATCTGGGCATATTTTACCTAAATTTGTTAAAAATTTACGATATTATTTGGCGTTTTGAAAATATCATTTGCTTACTTAAGCAAGAGGGCGCTTCATTCTCGAAATATATATGACCTGATAATATATAAATATCATTGTATAGATATATCGCCGACCTCTACCAAATACTCATCTGGGCATATTTTACCTAAATTTGTTAAAAATTTACGATATTATTTGGCGTTTTGAAAATATCATTTGCTTACTTAAGCAAGAGGGCGCTTCATTCTCGAAATATATATGACCTGATAATATATAAATATCATTGTATAGATATATCGCCGACCTCTACCAAATACTCATCTGGGCATATTTTACCTAAATTTGTTAAAAATTTACGATATTATTTGGCGTTTTGAAAATATCATTTGCTTACTTAAGCAAGAGGGCGCTTCATTCTCGAAATATATATGACCTGATAATATATAAATATCATTGTATAGATATATCGCCGACCTCTACCAAATACTCATCTGGGCATATTTTACCTAAATTTGTTAAAAATTTACGATATTATTTGGCGTTTTGAAAATATCATTTGCTTACTTAAGCAAGAGGGCGCTTCATTCTCGAAATATATATGACCTGATAATATATAAATATCATTGTATAGATATATCGCCGACCTCTACCAAATACTCATCTGGGCATATTTTACCTAAATTTGTTAAAAATTTACGATATTATTTGGCGTTTTGAAAATATCATTTGCTTACTTAAGCAAGAGGGCGCTTCATTCTCGAAATATATATGACCTGATAATATATAAATATCATTGTATAGATATATCGCCGACCTCTACCAAATACTCATCTGGGCATATTTTACCTAAATTTGTTAAAAATTTACGATATTATTTGGCGTTTTGAAAATATCATTTGCTTACTTAAGCAAGAGGGCGCTTCATTCTCGAAATATATATGACCTGATAATATATAAATATCATTGTATAGATATATCGCCGACCTCTACCAAATACTCATCTGGGCATATTTTACCTAAATTTGTTAAAAATTTACGATATTATTTGGCGTTTTGAAAATATCATTTGCTTACTTAAGCAAGAGGGCGCTTCATTCTCGAAATATATATGACCTGATAATATATAAATATCATTGTATCGATATATCACCGACCTCTACCAAATACTCATCTGGGCATATTTTACCCAAATTTGTTACAAATTGACGATATTATTTGGCGTTTTGAAAATATCATTTGCTTACTTGAGCAAGAGGGCGCTTCATTCTCGAAATATATATGACCTTGGCATTCACCATTTGCAGTAGTGCCCCCTGGTGTGTCGTCCCAGCACTGCCAGCCATCCCAAGTGCGAGGGCAGTAGGGAACATCTGAAAAAAAATTAAGCGATTTTATGTCAAGTTAATGGAACTTGCTACTCAAAAAATGACGAAAATGTAAATTTTTCAATTTTTATTCCATAATGTGGAGACTGTTTTTTTGAATAGTTGTGCAAACATTTATACTTGTACCTTTGATAGATAAAAAGTTATATTGCATTTTCTAAACCATCTCACACAATCAAAGCTGAAAAAGAATTTTTTAACACTGTTTTTCTCAGCTCGTTATTTTTCAGTTTGAGTGTTGTTTAAATTCTTATGGCTTTTTTCTATATTTAGTAAGGATTGGGAAATTTTTATAGCGTATTTATATACATCTGATAAACAGAAAAGTTAGTATGGAATAAGTAGTGCTATGCTTAGTTAAATAAAAAATAAAAAAATAAAAAATTGAATTAATCAAATATTATTTATTCAAAACATTTTAATATGTTAAATTATGTTTATTTACCATCAACACAATGTAAATTACTATAGTTTAAATTTTAGTGGTGCAATTTCTGAAAATAATTTTTTGGGTACCATGCCCCCACAAAATATCAAATTAGTCTCAATAATTTTAAAGTATTAATGGTGAAAAATGATATTTTCCAATGACCGGAAACCGGATTGAAAAAATGTTTAAACGTCAATAGAAATATTCATTCCTTAAATTTGTATCGTTTTTATTTTGACTGTAAAAGTGCAACTAATTCTTATAGACAGACAACATTTCACAAGGCTTCAAGTGAGATAAACGTTTGATACTCTACATTTTAACGTCAGCTCGGTTTTATATTCTGGTTACCACGACAACAAGTGATGCTATAACTGTTACATTCAAACTAATTTTCTTTGTCAAAGAGACTGCATGAAGCAGTCCGTAGTTAAAGAAAAAGTCACAGGGTTCCCACGGTCATTAAAATTGCTTAATATTTCTGAATTTGTTTTCAAGGTCTTGAAAGTGCTTGAAAATGCTTAGAGGTGCTTAAAAGTCCTTATTTTTTGCGGATGTTGTGTGCCCAACTGCAAAAGTTATAAAAATACAACTCGGACTTGCTATGCCCGCTTGAACGCCATTTATCTGCACTGTATAGGAATTCTCTGTCATATTTGTATTACGCATCCACCAGCTTGTAACTTTTTTTGGTAGAATACAGACATGATGCCTGAAAACAATTTTTCAAAGGTCCTTAAAAACCTTATTTAGGTCCTTAAGAGTCATTGATTTCCATTCAGTGATTTGAGTGGGAACCCTGAGTCAAGATGATATTTAATATTTTGGTGCGTTATCCACCATCTTTCTGAAATTTTTATAGATGAGAAATTATATAAATTTAAGAACAGTTTTGCCTGCAGAAATTCATTTGGTTAGAAGACTCTGAAAGACCAATAGAAATTGGGGAATCGAATTGTTATTTACTCGCAGCCTAATGGACTTAAGCCCTTAACATAAAATGACGTCTGGGAGACGTCATTCATTTCATGTGCCATTGTAGACTTTGACGTCTCCGAGACGTCAAGAACTGTCTTCGGTGAACACCGGGCAGTATATTATTTGATTATCTGTTTCGGTCGTGTATCAGGTCAGAAGACTCTGAAAGACCAATAGAAATTGGGGAATCGAATTGTTATTTACTCGCAGCCTAATGGACTTAAGCCCTTAACATAAAATGACGTCTGGGAGACGTCATTCATTTCATGTGCCATTGTAGACTTTGACGTCTCCGAGACGTCAAGAACTGTCTTCGGTGAACACCGGGCAGTATATTATTTGATTATCTGTTTCGGTCGTGCATCGATGCTGTTTTGTTTAGACCAGCGTCAGACACTAGGCGGCCCGCGAGCCAGACCCGGCCCGCGACAGCTTTTTCCCCGGCCCGCCGGCAGTACAGAAGAGCAAAAATCAAATTTTGAGGAAATAATTTTAATTGGTCTACAATAATATGTGTTTACTATAAAAAACACCACTTCAGTAAGTCTTGAAATATCCTTTTTTTTACCTGAGACTGCCAACGAGAGAGAAAGAGAGAAAAAAAAAAAGGAATAGTTTGAATTATTACCAATGACGCCTTCTTTCGCATTGCTTAGTTTTGTACTTATGATACCCTACCCCCGCGATTTGTGAATGGCACACTTCGATTTCTGCTTTTTTGAATGTGATGGGCAGGAGTTGGGTGTTTCCAATGCATACTGACCTCTTTTGTTTTGACGTGAAAAGAAGTATCGCGATCTCTATGACTCCAGTGCAATAATGGCGTCGAAAACTAGTTTTAAACGCAAAGTAGATAGGGAAAAGAGTTCCGGCAGTCATCGTCTCGCAATTAACATTGACTAAAATGGAAGATTTAGGAGGTATGGCTTAAATATCTTTATTGATTATGAGTTTATGTCAAGTCACATTGTAATATTGTCACAAAATATTAACTTCTTTCATTACTTTGATTTACGATGTAAAGAAAATTATTTTTTTAATTATTTGAAACAAGAATCAAATATCAATTGTTATTTTATTAATATAAACAAGTTAAATTATTGTTTCAGTTTTCAAAACTGTTTTATATTGTTGAATCTTTAGTAATTATCACATTTCTAACATTGAACATATGTAGTAAAGCAATATATTTATTGGCGTATTCGGTATAAATCTGTGGCCCGCGGATGGTTCCAACATAAGTCATGCAGCCCGTCTCTATAAGTTAGTGGCGAATGCTGGTTTAGACTGTTGAAGATGCTTTCCCCCTCTCAACAGCACCAATAAAAAAAATCGCATCGGCAAACAAGTAAACAGAAAGAAACGCAATGAAAGCGGCGGTCAGCATAGCAGTGATCTCTGATATAATCCGTGTATATTCGCTGCTCAAACTTTTATTTGTACGTCAAGTGATTGGTACCTTACGCTTGTTATTTTCCAAATAAACGCTTGTTATTATTGGTTAATCATTCACTTGGGTAGTCCAGTCACTTAAGTCCGTTACACTGCGAGTTACTAACAATTTGATTCACCAATTTCTACACTATCTACCAATAAGTATTTGGACACCCATGCAATTGAGGATGTCTGCAGTCCTGATCTACGTCACCCTTGATTCCAATTCATGGTAGGTTCAACTCTTGACTACTACTCCACTAATCTAGATATCTATGTGCATCCTACGCTGTGGCAATTTTACGGGTTGGATCATTGTTACTTCCAATATGACAACGCCACTTGTCATGTTGCGAGGTCCACCGTGGATTAGTATGATGACAGCTGGCTGAACCGACTGGACTGGCCTGCTCAGAGTCCAGACAGGAATCCTATGGAATTCCTCTGGGACGAGTAGGATCGTTGAATTAAGGAGTGCAGCAACTGTCCAAAATCGGTGAAAGAACACACATGTCCTCTCCAAGCCGAGTGGAGGAAAATACCACTGTCCATCATCCAAACACTTGCGGAAAGCATGCACCGGAGTGTAAATACTGTAATTGCCTTAGGTGGAGGCTCAACCACTTATTGAATTTAAAAGAATTGTGTTTATCTCTTTTATCACAGGTGTCCAATGACTTATTGGTAGATAGTGTATTAGTCTATCAGTCTTCCGAGATCTTTGTTTAAAGGCTGTCTATGGTGTTCAACAGAACTTGATAAAAATGTTACTTGTTAGCTATACTAAGATAATTAAATAACTATCTCTAATATTTTTTAAGTAAATAAAATAATAATATAACCCATCAAAACAATGTTTTTAATATAAATCATTTACATGCATGGCCCATTTTTATATTCATCAAACTACGCTTCGAAATTTATTTATTAAAAATGAAAGGGAATTTATGCACTCCTATCCAAATGTCATTTATTTATTCTGAAATAAAATATAATTGTATTATTTATTTATTAAAATAAAATTTGTCTATAGAAAAGAGTTTCAACAATGGTCAGTTAAATATTATTTGATCGTGATGGGTTGGTTGTTGTTTTCAGATCATCTGGCGCCGTCAGCAACACGAGGGCTATAATGCGCCGAAACATTCGTCATTAGATAAGCCAATATACATTTACAAACACCCATGCCTAACACGGGATTCGAACCCGCAACCTCGCAGTCTAGAAGCTAGCACACTAATCACTATACCGTTTGGTCGGCATTCATCGTGATGGGATATAGCAAGATGATTTTATGAGTGTTCGTTGTGAAATAGTGAACGAGTGTGAATGTATGTCTTTGAAATAACGACGGACCGTAGATGTCTTTTCTGCTGGTTTATTAAACTTGAATGAACATTAACTTGAGTAAAGACTATTGTAGTATTAGAGAATGAGAAGATGGGGCCGTAAGCCCGCTCACAAGGTACGCTATCCAAGCCAAGAATGGTCTCGAAGGATCGAGTTGGCTAACTCTCTCCTCTGTTGGCGAAGTTGGCCGGTCGCCAATTGGATTTGGCGATACACTGGCGCTTGAGCGCTAACAATGAGTATTCCGTAAAAGCGACATTTTAGTGGCAGTAACAGCACCAAACTTTTGTAGAAGGCATTGTCATCGACATCGAATTTATCTGCCAAGTTTCAGTCCGATTGGATGACGGCAACGGAGATAATTAGGCGTCCGCATATTTGCATCAAATTGAGACACCCACCCACAAAATCGAAGTTAATATAAAGGATTTAAGAATTTCATCCATTAGTTAAAATTTACCCAAATGATGTTTTAAATACAATATTTATCAAGCATGCATTCAAAAATGTATTAAAATATTTCCTCTTTATCTACAATTTCATTTGGAACTTTTTCGATAAGGTTAATATTTCCAAATGAGTTCTTTTATGACCACATTTCTATTTGATGGCTAGACGCTTTTCTTCAGATACAATATCCTCGTAATCTCGGTAGTACGTGTTCAAAATTTCATGAAAACATATTGATTATTACAGGTTCCAGACGACTCCAAAAAGAAGAACTTCAATTATGAACCCTATATTTTATAGTTGAGTAACTTTTTGAAAAAAAATTATGAAACATCAAAATCGGGCCTTAGTGGTGCTGGAAAAGTCACGCGATTCCAAATATAATGCAAAATATGAAGTACTAACTGTATATCTGTGGTTAGCTACGAAATTTTTCGATGGTTATTTTATCCATCGAAAGACAATCGTGCATTCCACAATTCGTTCCTTGGACCCCATATCGATCCTTTCAAGTTGGTTAATCGATATCGGAATAGCTTACTTTTTCTATGTTTATTCTTGTTCACATATGTACCACATTTCAGAGATGTGACCACATTTGAAGTGAGACACTGGAATATCCTTGGTTTGGAAAGTTTCGACTCCTTTAAATTAGTCAGTATCGATATCGGAATAACTTACTCAATCTAGGCTCGTTCTTGGTAAAAATTGCAGATTTGTGACTATATTGGAAGTGATACTTTGATATACGTATAATAATTCTCTGTTTGGAGCGTTTTGATCCCATTTCGGTCCTTTAAAATTAATTAATCAACATCGGAATAGCTTTCTTTATCTATGCTTGTACTTGTTGACATTTGTACCGAATATCAAAACCTTGACTATACATCGAAAGTGGAGTATTTGAAGATTTTTCGTTAGGAACGCTTAATCCCTTTTCGACCCCTTAAAGTTGGTAAATCGACATTGGAATAGATTATTTTTTTCTATATTTGTTCATGTTGACATTTTTACTTAATATCAGAGTATTTACGTATTGGAAGTGGAAGCGAATAACTTTCTTTATCTATGCTTGTCCTTGTTGACATTTGCACCGAATATAAGAGCCGTGACTATACATCGAAAGTGGAGTATTTGAAGATTTTTCGTTAGGAACGCTTAATCCCTTTTCGACCCCTTAAAGTTGGTTAATCGACATTGGAATAGATTATTTTTTTGTATATTTGTTCATGTTGGCATTTTTACTTAATATCAGAGTATTTACGTATTGGAAGTGGAAGCGAATAACTTTCTTTATCTATGCTTGTCCTTGTTGACATTTGCACCGAATATCAGAGCCCTGACTATATATCGAAAGTGGAGTATTTGAAGATTTTTCGTTAGGAACGCTTAATCCCTTTTCGACCCCTTAAAGTTGGTAAATCGACATTTGAATAGATTATTTTTTTGTATATTTGTTCATGTTGGCATTTTTACTTAATATCAGAGTATTTACGTATTGGAAGTGGAAGCGAATAACTTTCTTTATCTATGCTTGTCCTTGTTGACATTTGCACCGAATATCAGAGCCCTGACTATATATCGAAAGTGGAGTATTTGAAGATTTTTCGTTAGGAACGCTTAATCCCTTTTCGACCCCTTAAAGTTGGTAAATCGACATTTGAATAGATTATTTTTTTGTATATTTGTTCATGTTGGCATTTTTACTTAATATCAGAGTATTTACGTATTGGAAGTGGAAGCGAATAACTTTCTTTATCTATGCTTGTCCTTGTTGACATTTGCACCGAATATAAGAGCCGTGACTATACATCGAAAGTGGAGTATTTGAAGATTTTTCGTTAGGAACGCTTAATCCCTTTTCGACCCCTTAAAGTTGGTTAATCGACATTGGAATAGATTATTTTTTTGTATATTTGTTCATGTTGGCATTTTTACTTAATATCAGAGTATTTACGTATTGGAAGTGGAAGCGAATAACTTTCTTTATCTATGCTTGTCCTTGTTGACATTTGCACCGAATATCAGAGCCCTGACTATATATCGAAAGTGGAGTATTTGAAGATTTTTCGTTAGGAACGCTTAATCCCTTTTCGACCCCTTAAAGTTGGTAAATCGACATTTGAATAGATTATTTTTTTGTATATTTGTTCATGTTGGCATTTTTACTTAATATCAGAGTATTTACGTATTGGAAGTGGAAGCGAATAACTTTCTTTATCTATGCTTGTCCTTGTTGACATTTGCACCGAATATCAGAGCCCTGACTATATATCGAAAGTGGAGTATTTGAAGATTTTTCGTTAGGAACGCTTAATCCCTTTTCGACCCCTTAAAGTTGGTAAATCGACATTTGAATAGATTATTTTTTTGTATATTTGTTCATGTTGGCATTTTTACTTAATATCAGAGTATTTACGTATTGGAAGTGGAAGCGAATAACTTTCTTTATCTATGCTTGTCCTTGTTGACATTTGCACCGAATATAAGAGCCGTGACTATACATCGAAAGTGGAGTATTTGAAGATTTTTCGTTAGGAACGTTTAATCCCTTTTCGACCCCTTAAAGTAGGTGAATCGACATTTGAATAGATTATTTTTTTGTATATTTGTTCATGTTGGCATTTTTACTTAATATCAGAGTATTTACGTATTGGAAGTGGAAGCGAATAACTTTCTTTATCTATGCTTGTCCTTGTTGACATTTGCACCGAATATAAGAGCCGTGACTATACATCGAAAGTGGAGTATTTGAAGATTTTTCATTAGGAACGTTTAATCCCTTTTCGACCCCTTAAAGTAGGTGAATCGACATTTGAATAGATTATTTTTTTGTATATTTGTTCATGTTGGCATTTTTACTTAATATCAGAGTATTTACGTATTGGAAGTGGAAGCGAATAACTTTCTTTATCTATGCTTGTCCTTGTTGACATTTGCACCGAATATAAGAGCCGTGACTATACATCGAAAGTGGAGTATTTGAAGATTTTTCATTAGGAACGTTTAATCCTTTTTCGACCCCTTAAAGTAGGTGAATCGACATTTGAATAGATTATTTTTTCTATATTTGTTCATGCTGACATTTTTACTTAATATCAGAGTATTTACGTATTGGAAGTGGAAGCGAATAACTTTCTTTATCTATGCTTGTCCTTGTTGACATTTGCACCGAATATCAGAGCCCTGACTATACATCGAAAGAGGGGAATTTGAAGATTTTTCGTTTGGAACGTTTAATCCCTTTTCGACCCCTTAAAGTTGGTTAATCGATATTGGAATAGATTATGTTTTTCTATATTTATTCATGTTGACATTTTTACTTAATAACAGAGTATTTAAGTATTGGAAGTGAAATGTTTGAATACCCTTCGTTTAGAAAGGTTGACCTCTTTTCGATCCTTAAAATTTGGTTAATCGAAATTGGAATATTGCTTACTTTTTCTATGTTTGTCTTTGTTGACATTTGTACCAATTTTTAGAAATGTGTCTATATGGAAAGCGTGAGAATTAGTGATGAGTGAGTCTTACTAACTCTCTCATCACTAATGGCTATTCAATAAAAGACTTTATCTTTTATATATATAGATATATGGGGGGGGTGAGAGAATTAGTAAACAGTGTCAGTCAGTAAGTGATTCAGGGCTATGCCTTTAATATATATTATATATAGACATGTACAACCTTCAATACATCTTCTTTGATGGTAAATATTTCCCAAGACAACGTTGATTACACCAAGAAGTTTGGTGGGTCTGTTTTATCCATTAGTTTGGAAGGGTGTGACGTGACCATTGCAGTAAAGGAGCTGACTTTTATATATCCGAGGAAAAACAGATAAAAGAGCTTTCTTGATGTTGGACACGTTCGGAAGTCGACGCTGATCATTATTCAGAAGGCTATGACATATTTTGCTCGCGGATTGTAATGAAACTGTTATTGGATTGGAAACAGAACTTTATATTCAAACAAAGTTTTGCCTAGACCTATACAGTAGAACCTCGATTAACCGTTCCTCTTTTATCCGGAACTCTCTGTTAACCGGCAACCATTTAGTCGACATCAAAAATCTCCCAAATGAGTAATGCATCATTTGTTCCTTTTTAAACCGCAATCTTTTCCCTTGCTTTAAAGTTACATAAGTAATGGTGAGGCTTTCGACTGTTTTTCTAAGGAACTGACATGGTTAGAGCAACCTTCGGATGCAGATCAAACTGAACTATTGCCTTCAAAAAGACTCCGGGATAGAGCAGCGAAACAAAGATTATCAAGATTATTGCAACAAAAACTCATTTTCCAACAATTATGTCATGAAAAAACAATAAAAGTCATGTATTCAATAAACAAAAATTATTTACTTTTTATTCATTTTCACAACTCTCTTTTATCCGGAATTTTCGTTTAACCGACCTACCTTTGGTCCGAATTAGGTCGGTTAATCGAGATTCTACTGTATACTCTTAAGCAACTGGTATTGATCTACATTAGGCACATGTTAGATATTGATGTTCGTATTAAATATCTCGAGCCATCACTCAGATTAGTAAATAATCGGCAGGTTAAAGTACCTTAACTTACCTGTATCTGTGTCTGGTAGCGTGATCATGCGGTCGCAGCAGTTTGCTGCTGCCAAGCAACACTCCCTCCACTTGAGCGCATAGGAATGCTGGGCAAAGGAGTCTTCGAGATCTCTGCTCGTGTTGACAGGGTTCGCCTCGTAACTGCGGTTGGTGCGGGGGTCGCGCAGAACACTCCACGTGGAGAGATACCTGAGGAAGAGTTCATTTTTTTAATAGAAAAAGTCACCAGTTTACAAAGCAGTGTGAAATCTGGATTACAACTATGTTCTGGCCTGTCATGATGTAATCTGACATTTCCTACGATTTGCATGGGGGGGGGGGGGTAAACAACAGCAACTATTACACATCCCCCCAAGTAAAGCTGTGTTAGTCAACCAATTAAAAGATGTGACGGAGGTCAGAAAGGTCTGGAGAAAGTTGAGATCGAGGGAAACGGAGACGTTTTTCCGGTGTGTAGGAGTGAAGACTGTGGTTTTGGAGTGGAGAAGGGTTCTTAAGAGAGAGAGAAGATGACCCACTGCCGATCGCTTACCCCTGAAATTCCATGTGAGTTGATTACCTTTCTTCCTCTATCCTCAGCCTGCTTCGATTTAAGTAACTATAACAATGCCTGAATTTAATTGCATATTTTAGTATTTATTGAATATTTACCTATTTGGAGAAGTTTTACCTTTTATTTCATTTTAATTTTAATACTTGGATGCATGACAGTAAACTTGTGTTACTGTCATTTGAGGAATTTAATCTGTGCGTTTATAGTGTATATTGAATAAACTAGTAGATTGATTATGCCGGCCTGGTTATTTTGGTTTGAAATTTAAAATTATGAAGTATTTTAACTTTGGTTTATCTGATGTTGTAAATTTAGTACTCTAACATCTTACGGTCCAACACCTTTTACCAAATCACACTAAAGATCACGACACTGGCCTATCGATAGCTCACTTTTAAATATTTCTCGATGTGAATTGAACTTGGCTACAATTCAAACACAACACTTAATAGTGGACTGTCAAATTGAATCTTGATTTATTTCACCAGTGCTGTTCCTCAAAATGACCGCAGAGTACTTCTCGAATCGAAACACTATCTCACACTACAAACTGCATCTGAAATCTACATATTTCACACGAACTCTTGATATTACATCATCTCTATTTTTTAATTATAAAAAAAATGGAAAAAATCACTTCTTCCAAAAGACCTTGGCGAGGGAATCACGGAGCAGGGCCCCCACATTGGCGAGATAAGCGCAAGTAGCTGAATTTAGAATATAATCGAAATGGCGCCAACATACTATACTAGAAGACAACATACCCTGAACTCACTGAATGCGCTGTAGGATGTATCCTTCCACCGAAAATATATAGTTCCAAGCAAATCACAACTTATATGGTAATATTGTTAACCTGCTTACTTAGTTTTGTATTAAACTTGAATACAAGTTGATAAGAAAAGAAAATAAGTGCTTTTAAGTTTAAATTTTAATTAATACTTTACTTTTCTAACCACGGATACTACAAGAGTTTTAAAGAATCGACCACACATCGTTCCGATCAGCCAATCAGGGAGTAGTAAAACCGGTTCACTCATCGTTGTAGCGTATTTAGTGAGCTCAGTCTTCTAATATAGCCTCTAAGTTTTCTTTAATATGTATTTTTTGCAATCTAATTCGTCCCGAGCAAATGTCTTCTTTTTTTTTTTAATTTCAGTGATCCAACTATCGATCGATCCCAACTGATATTAAGATTATTTAATATAGCAAATTATTATTTTTTGCTTTGAACGTAATCATTTTATAATGGATTATAACGTTAACGTCAATTAACTTATATAAGGCAAGTTTTAAGTCGGTAGGGCAATAAAAAGAGGTGGAAGAAGAGATGCAATTAGCAGAGTCAAATCACACCAAGAATGTAATAAATAAGGAATGTTTATCCTGACTTTGATATTTAACTTCAAACATTACTCGGTTGATATCGTCAATAATGGTACAACTTAAGCAAGAGCACATGTAATTAACTGTTAAACCTAAAACAAACAGTACATTCTGAATTAGAAAGAAAATAATATATATAAAAAAAAACTTGTTCAGAAAATTATGTAAGTAACGTTGTAAAACTTATCGATTGCAGCAACTTAAACTGTTAAATGATTTGCACAAAATCACTTGGTTTTGAAATAGGATATTTAGGCCACTTTTTCAAATTAGTTGCAGTGACTTTTCAGCGACCTTTTTTCAGAGAAAATTGCATCTATGGAAAGTAATTATTCTTTAAAAATTACGAACTGGTTACAAGTATAAAGCTGCTTGAGGTTACCATTTTAGTTTGCTAATTTATAAAAATAAAATTCTAGTAACAACCACTAAAGCATTTCGAGCTTCTGTAAGACCATGTACGACATCAGGGATTAGTATTCGTACGATAGCACCAATTTAAACTGATGATATCTCACTCGACCCTCACCAGAGCTAAAATGTGCTCCCACATGTATATCAATGTTTGGTCCGAATGTATAAGAGTATAGTCAACTGTTCTGTTTCTCACCGAATTATATGGTCAACATTCACAATATAATATTGACATTCTTTAATTTGGGTCTTTCCCTGTAACATATTAATAGCATTGCCTGTATGCACGCCATCACATGAATAAAACCATTGTATGTGTACGCAACATTGCATGTTTACATACCATTTCATGTATGCGACCAATTGCATGTTTACAAACCATTGTGTGCAGAATTGTATACATACTACTGTAAATAACCTATACTTGCTGTGTTATTAGTGTACTAGCTAATAGTGGATTATTTATCGTATCCATTATCTAATCCAATAGTCTACATTAAGATAATGTTAAACTATGTGCATGTATATCATGTAACTAAACTGTAAGGTATTTTTCTTCTACTTATTCTCACTTTTTCTACTTTACTTCAAAAGTCATTAAATGTATTTTTAAAATACAGTAGAACCTCGATTAACCGTCTCTCTTTCATCCGGAACTCTCTGTTAACCGACCATCCTTTAGTCGACATCAAAAATCTCCCAAATGAGTGATAAATCATTTGTCCTTTTTAAAACCGGAATATTTTCCGTTACACTAAATTTGCATAATTAATGGTGAGGCTTCTGACCGTTTTTCAAAAGGACTGACACGTTTAGAGCAATAATCATATAAAGATCAAACTGAACTATTGCTTTTAAAAAGACTTCGGGATAGAACCGCGAAACAACGATTATCAAGATTACGACAACAAAAACTCATTTCCAACAATTATGTCATAAAAAAAAACATTAAAAGTCCTGCATTCAATAAATGAAATTAATTTACTTTTTATTACTTTTTACAACTCTCTATTATCCGGTATTTTCGCTTATCCGACTTATCTTCGGTCCGAATTAAGTCGGTTAATCGAGGTTCTACTGTATTGTCAAATACTCTACATGCGTGCATGTTTGTCGATAAACAATGTTGAATGCAGTAACAGTCAAGAATATATACAAAAACATGAAGTAAACTGTAATGAAAGTTTTTTACTTAAGTCGGCATATGCTGAACATCGAGAATAGAATTTCTATTTGTTCAGTATGAAATGAAAACTCATAAATTCGCATTTCACACCGCTCCTGGTATGCAATACTCCAAAGCAATTTTCTCTTGCAGTTCGGAGGAATCGACATTTCGATGTAAATCGAAACGTGCTTGTGTCAAACAATCACACGGCTCCGCCTTTACGAGCTCAAAGGGTCTTTCTTGAGCAATTAGGATATTCAATACCCCCGAAGCATTTCAAACTCTGACTTATGAAATTGACGATGAAATGTTGTATCACGCATTCTCATAGCTGACCAATCACACTCGAAGTTCTCTCTATGTAATTGTGGTATTGGATTATTTGAGTTCCGTTTTTAACCTACGAGGAAATTCAATTATATGTAGGGAATTAATGTTTTTCGATTTCATGTAATGTTGTGTTTAAAGGATTGACAACTTGCCTCTTTGTCTATAATTATTGTTTTATTCTATACGCTAAAATCCCAGACGAGGAATTGCTTTAAAGGGACTGTTAAGGCAAAAATTTCAAAATTTTCGATTTTTATATTTTAGTGGAAATATATAGCCTGCAATTCTAGCTTTCAGTATATACCTTACTTTTGCTGATCCGAGAAGAATTAAGAATATTATTTGAGTTTTTGTAAGCGCGCATATCAGAAATCGCCTGTTTTTCATTTTCTTAAATTGCATTTTTCTCTTCATGTGTATTTTAGAATTTTTAGGGTATTCGATTTGTCCCTTGCGATTTAAAAGTTGTTGTACTTTTTTAAGTTTAGAGATATTGTTTACTATACTATTTTGAACACAATTGTACATGAATTTTGGAATATGGTATTTTTTAATTATTTTACAGCAATTTTCGTAATGCTTCTATTTAAAAAGTTTACATTTTTTGCCGTTGTACCAAGGTTTTACTTTTAAATAATTAACCAATGAGTCAAATTCAAAATCCATGCACAATTATGTCAATATATATTCGATTAGCTTGTATAAAAAATTGAGACAGATTGCAAAAAATTTGAATCGCAAGGAGCGTTTTTAAAATTACGGAAAAAACGCTAAATTTTTCAATAAAAATTTAATTTCTTGAAAAAAAAATCAATATAAATTTTTGAAATTTTGGGTTGTGTTTCATCTAATTGCTATTGAACGGCACAAAAAATTTCATGAATTTTAGACAAAAATTGAAGAATTTTTATTTTTGACTTAACAGTCCCCTTAAAGCGTATGAATTTTTATATCCGGCATAATAGCAGTTATAGATTATTAACAAAATTTTAATTGAAAATAACTGGGCCTTTTTATAAGTCTTTAAAATTTTCTTTTTGCTACCTTGTACATTTTTTAAAGTTATCAACAATAAAAGACCCATCGGTGTTTCCTCATCAAATATTGATAATGTTCTTTTAATACTATTGAAATACCTTGTGGAACAATGGACAATTCTGGCATTTTTAATTTTTTTTATTCAATTCTAAATGTTTCGAAAAGGCCATAAACACACACATTTCTGCTCACTGCTCTTTTTTTTTTTAAATTTGAAACCTAAAATTGCTTGTTAGATTGCGGCCGAAAAATGACATATTTGGCTCGAATTAAATGTGACGTTACTACATCTGAAACAACTTGGCTTGGAACGCAGCAGCGGAAACCAGTTTTAAAAGTTTCTCGCAAATCGCGCCAACCGGTAAGGGATTTGGCAATCGTCTACCAAACACCGATGTAAAACACACCCCAACTATTTGACAGAAACCTCACGATAACCATAGAAACGAAAGGATTTCGTTCCGTCACAGCTATAGCGGATCTTTTTGATCGGACTGGGTTTCATAGCATTTTCTTTTTTTAATATTCAAATAATTATTTTTTTTAAAGAACTTTTATTTGAATATTTGGAACATCAAAGAAACTATCCATAAATATTAACTAATTTCATTCTTTAAAAAAAAAATAAAAAAAATACGAGAATTGTCCATTCAGGCGTTTTAAAGCGATATTTAGTTAGATATTGCGGCCAAAAAAATTAAGCGTTGTATCCATAAGGTAGAGACAGGATATCGCTCCCTCTTGAACTAAAATTAAAAGCTCTCCTAAGCCGACCAAACGGCATAGTGGTTAGCGTGCTAGCTTCTAGACCGCGAGGTTGCCGGTTCGAGTCCCGTGTAAGGCATGGGTGTTTGTAAATGTATGTTGGCTTGTCTAATGACGAATGTTTCGGCGCATTATCCTCCTGAGACCCACAACTGCTTGAATCATTATTTAAAGCTAATTTTTATGTATATTATTCATTTTGGTCTACGTAACGTACTTTTAAAGTTCAGAACTGATCCATGCACTTTAAGTTCACTTAAACCAAACACGACTATTTCCTTAAGCTTGCGAAAATTCTGAAATTTAATTGTTCAGATGCGATATTTAATCATGAAAGGCTGCAAAACAATTTCGTGAGGACGTGATACATAAAAGTACTTTACAGTTAGTGCAAAAGAATTTTGTTCGCACTGAACATCCAGAGATCCTACAACGTGAGGAAAAAGTCTTACAAGGAGACCTTACGGTCTTGGAAATTCAGATCGGGATGAAATTTGGCAGATTGTTAGTATACCTTAAGGGTATCCACACTGTAAAGCAATAAAGCGCACTAGCCAGAAGATTAGGAGAAAACAGGCTCTAAAGTATTACGCGCAGCTTATATACTAGTAGAGATTTTTGCTCTGCAACTGCTCGGTGGCTAAGTGGTCAGCGTGCTGGGTTCACGTACGAGCGATCCGGGTTCGATACCTCATGAGATAATTTTTTTTTTTTTTTTTCAATTTATAAAGTGACTGTTACAGCTAATTAAAATTTGAATTAAAGATAATACTTTATTTTTAAATATGTAATGTATTTTTAATAGAGAAAATAGAGATAAATTAAATAGATATAAATTAAAATTCTACTTCATTAACATTCATGAAAATATATCTTTCAACAGAAAACTTGGAAGCATACCGGATTACAAGGCATACCGGATCGTTTTATTAAAAATTGATGATGACAGTTGATGATAGACTATTGATTGTATTTTTATGCAGTCTTCACGGGTATTTATTTCTCTATTATTTTCAACCAGATACGCGCAATTTTGCATACGCTTTATTTGATTGTTTACCTGTCTATAAAAATAGACTTCGCAAAGTGCTTTTAGGGTTTTGAAAATTTCTGAACACCTGCTTTTGTACAATAGGACAACATTCTTACTCTTCCATATAGAAACTGATTCTTCATGTTTTTTGTGAAAATCATTTACTTCTCTACATCTTATTATATCTCAAAATGTATAATCACTTGTTTGTGAAAATAGTAAATAGAGTTTTAATGTACCTTCATTAAAAATACATTACGTATTTAAAAATAAAGTATTATCTTTAATTCAAATTTCAATTAGCTGGAACAGTCACTTTATAAATTGAAAAAATAAAAATTCAAAATTACCTCATTAAAAATACATTACGTATTTAAAAATAAAGTATTATCTTTAATTCAAATTTCAGTTAGCTGTAACAGTCACTTTATAAATTGAAAAGAAAAAAAAATACCTCTCGAGGTATCGAACCCGGATCGCCCGTACGGGAACCCAGCACGCTTACCACTTAGCCACCGGGCAGTTGCAGCGCAAAAATCTCTACTAGTATATAAGCTGATTGTAATACTTTAGAGCCTGTTTTCTCGGAATCTTCTGGCTAGTGCGCTTTATTGCTTTACAGTGTGGATACTCTTAAGGTATACTATCAATCTGCCGAATTTCATCCCGATCTGAATTTCCGAGACCGTAAGGTCTCCTTGTTAGTGTCCATTGCTGGCATTTGCTTCGCACCAATTTTTCGTGACGCCTCTACTGGCAGAAAAACTGTTTTTTGCCGATTCTTTACAGGCTCTACTTCGTCACAATAGGCGGAACTATCATCAGCTGTAGCACTGAATTCGGCTATTTCATGCAAAGATAAATTATGCCACCAAAATACGACGTGCATTTAAATGTATTCGGGGTCTCAAGAGGTTATAGCCCTCGTGTTGCTGACGGTGCCAGATAACCTGAAAACAACCAACCAAATGCTCTCCTAACCAATTGATGGTTAATTTACTAAAGAGTGCGACATGTATCTACATTGTATTATTTGGATACATAATGATATACTTAATACAAGTCTTCTTGTTACCATTACCTCTTCGTCATCTAGTGTTGCTTCGTTACACTGCAGCTATTACATTTACGTCAGTTAATGAGATATATTTCGGACAGAATCGAATATCGTGTTTCTTTAACTATGCTTGCTATTAATATTAAGTAAGATTAGTTTTGTTGCATAATTATAACAATAGCTATTTATTGTAGGCGAACATGATAGAATATATTCAAGTTTGTAACTCGTGAATTTTTTAAAGAAATATATTTAAAAGTTAACTTCTATTGCTTTTTATGCATTCAAATTCACTTTATAGAATACTATAAACAATTTAAATTTATCTTTTTGTTTAATTTTGTTAGCTATTGTGTATATCTATGGTCAAAATAACTTCGAAACGGATTCACCGAACATGTTCAACTTTTGTGTACTGATTAGTGGTGGCCATGAGACTTGTCATTAAGGTTTTCATTCAAATTGCGCATGCGCATAAGGTACATTTATGTTTTTCAGCAATTGCATAAAACACAGCTTTAACGATTTTGATCTAACTCGCTGTGATAATGTCTTTTAGTGTTATTTAACCCTTTGCACTCCAGTGGCGCCTCTCAGGCGCCACACGATTGGATGCCAAATCACGAGAGGACCATTTGGTGTGTGACGCGGAAATTCGATGTAAGGCCAATGACTGTGTTTAGTTTCTATGAAGCAAATCCATAAACACCAGCCGAACCTAAAATGTCTCGAGTTGCTGATTCCTCCGCGCGAAAAAGGCCTGGAGTGCAAAGGGTTAAACATCACCTCCTCAGAATTCCCGTAGAAATTTGATAATGTCTTAGGAAGATTGAAAAAATGAATGTGTTTAATTCAGAGTTCTTTTGCGTTGAACATTGGCCATCAACTATTGTTTCTACTCTGTTCCACTTCTAAGAAAAGATCATGTAATATTTATCGAAAAACATCGCCAACTTCATATGTAGAAAAGTTTTTTTGGCCAATGTTTCAATTTTTGTCAAAAATATCGCAAAATTGAAATTTTTTTTTAAATTAAAAAATACGAAAACGAACACAACTAAATTATATCAATCCATATGAAATATAGATGCAGTGACCAGTATTTAAATATGATTCAAGCTGTGAAATATTCCGCACCCTTATCTCTTAATAATATCATAAAATATTCATTCTAAAAAATCAATTTGAATATATCTTGTCCCAATGTGATAGAGAATGAGCACATCCTTCAAATTAAAACTAATTTTTACTTCAAATTAGGTAGATTTGTTAAGGTATACAAATAGACTGAGAGGCGACTGCAATTTTTGGACCCCATCGACCATCATTCTGAATTGTTGATAGCAATTAGAGAAAAGTGAGTAGATTACGAATCCACTGGTCTGCCGTGGCGAAAATGGCGGAAACTGGTCAAAAATCGACTTTTAATAAGTTGAACTAAATTCAATTGCCAAACGCACCATAGCTTGTCAAATAATGAGCATATTTTTTTTTAATTTCGTAATCCTCACTCTTTAATTTTCAATTAAGAAGGTTACAGACGATTAGGATGTGTGGCTATGGCTTACTCGCATCCTTCACTAATGAGCCAAATTGGCAATTAACATTACACCACGGATGACGTAACTGATGTCGCCAATTTGGTTTACTTTTAAAAGATACAAGTTTTCCGAGCCAGAGATCAGAAATCGTTTGCGCTTTTTCTCATTGAAAATCAAAATGCAGTGGGTTGCCAGACGAAAAAGTGTGTTCTCTTTTTGGCAAGTTATGACATATTTGGCAATCGGATTTTAGTTCAACTCATTCCAAGTCGATTTCTGACCAGTTTCGGCCATTTTTGCACTCGCCAGACCAGTGGATTCGTAATCTACTCACTTTTCTCCAATTTCTAATAAAAAAAACTCAGAATGATGTTCGATGGGGCCCAAAAATTGCAGTCGCCTCTCGGACTAAAATACATTAGGAATTGCGAAATTTGACTCAAGTATGCGTTTTCGTTCTTTCGTTTCAAAATATTCTCGAATTCCTTATTTTTAAAATTATACCATTTTCTTTCTGAGATTCAAATTACTCTTTATATTACAAAGAGTTTTGTGAACCTGTTTTGTATCACATTAATTAGTGTTGTAAACTTTTTTTGAAGAATGACATTTTGGTGTTATATGACTTTACGCCAATGGTCATCACTTCATTATAAATGGTCCGATTTACACAATTCAAATTATGTTTTGTTGACAATAGTCGTGAATATGTTTCTATAAAAAATCTAATATATATTGTTGGTAAACACATTTATTAATTATATTTTAATCCTAATATTTTGGTAAAAGCTAAGTATTTTTTCAAACTTTTTATGTAAAAACTAATAATTAAATAATTATTGTAGCCCACAATTATTTATGAAAACATGCATCAATATCTTTCATTTGTAATAAAAATCCTACCTCTAAGTTAATTACAAGTTTATTTATGTTTGTCCGAATAACGTTCTAAGTAGTCGTTTGAATTATTATGAGCTAATTAAAAATAAACGAAAAAAAAAGTTCGTATATAAAAATGCGCGCATTTTTGTTTCTGATATACTGCCAAAAAGATTGAAAATCTAATACAAAAATGAAAGAAAATCATTTTGATTGTATATGTACACCTTAACACAAAGGTCGTCAATTGAAGTAACACTACTTTGCTAAGACGCCCGACTACTTTTAAAATGGCAAAATCAATGAAAATTATTATTATTTTTATTATTTTAATTTCGTTTCATATGAATTGAAAATTTTCTTCAAATCAGTTTGTGTTTTTCAAGTACTTTAAATAGAAGTTATAGTCGTTCAAAAACGGTTGTTAATAGGAAAATCCATGCTGAGAGATTCTAAATTCGTGTTTTCTAAAGAATAGATTTTGCGCTAATACTGAAATATGGCTTTTGTTTTATTTCAATGTATTTATGATAGAGTTATAATTTTTTGTACAGTTGTTCGTTATACTATGTTGAGTGTAATGATCTACAGATTTGATTGTACCTATACTTTTCGAAAAGTTATTGCTATATATACATAATAATATGTTGCGAAAATATTGAAATTTATGTGTAATCTTATACAACAGCCTATATCTTTTTATTTTTGAAAATATAACTTAGATTTTAGGTCATTATACTCATGAATATTATAGAATCATGTAGTAAAAAGTAAAACAAATATATATTAAAACTTTTTTTTTCACAACATTAGCCGTTTTGATAAAAAATTTGGTCAATTTCGACCAAAAAGCTCCTTTTTTTTTAGAAAAATAAAATATAAAAAAAATTAATTTTTCTGTCAATTCCATGTTTTTACCATAATATGAATATTTTAAGGGGACATGATACCCAAAAAATGACGAAAATGTCAATTTTTCAATTTTTATCCCATAATGTGGAGAATATCTTTCTGAATAGCTGTGCAAAAATTTATACTTGTACCTTTGATAGATAAAAAGTTATATTGCATTTTCTAAACCATCTCACACTATCAAAGCTGAAAAAGAAATCTTTAACACTGTTTTTCTTAGTTCGTTATTTTTCAGTTTGAGTGTTTTTTAAATCCCTGAGGCTTTTTTCGAAATTTAGTTAGGATTAGGAAATTTTTAGTGCTTATTTATACACATCTGATAAACAAAATTTAGTATGGAATAAGGTGTGTTATGTACATATATATATTTTTTTTAAATGAAATATTTGAAAATTTGAAAAAAAAAAACGTCGTTTTTCTGCTGTTTTTAGTGTAAAAACATATAAAAACTTTTCCATAACTTGCATCTTCAAATCTATACTAACTATTATTAACAATTATAATACGAATATATTGCAAAAATGTCATGGAAAAATACTTAAAATTGTGGAAGGAGTAGCATTTCGAAAAAAGTTTGAAAATTTAAAAAAAAAATTGAATTAATCAAATTTATTAATTCAAAATATTTTTCTAGGTTAAATTATGTTTACTTACCATCAACACAATCTAAAATTACAATAATTTAACCTTTTGCACTCCAGGCCTTTTTCGCGCGGAGGAATCAGCAATTCGAGACATTTTGGATTCGGCTGGTGTTTATGGATTTGCTTCATAGAAACTAAACACAGTCATTGGCCTTGCATCGAATTTCCGCACCACACCTAATGGTCCTCTCGTGGTTTGGCATCCAATCGCCTGAGAGGCGCCACTGGAGTGCAAAAGGTTAAATTTTAGTGGTGCAATTTCTGAAAATATTTTTTTGGGTACCATATCCACTTAATAGAATAAAAACTTTCATTAATAAGGTTTTTTAAAAAAATTGCTCCGAACGTATAAACGAACTTACTGAAACTTGAACGTATAAACGAACTTACTGAAACTTGAACGTAAAAACGAACTTCCTGAAACTTGAACGTATAAACGAACTTACTGAAACTTGAACGTATAAACGAACTTACTGAAACTTGAACGTATAAACGAACTTACTGAAACTTGAACGTATAAACGAACTTACTGAAACTTGAACGTAAAAACGAACTTAAAGAAACTTGAACGTATAAACGAACTTACTGAAACTTGAACGTAAAAACGAACTTAAAGAAACTTGAACGTATAAACGAACTTAAAGAAACTTGAATTTATAAACGAAGTTAATGAAACTTGAACGTATAAACGAACTTACTGAAACTTGAACGTATAAACGAACTTACTGAAACTTGAACGTAAAAACGAACTTAAAGAAACTTGAACGTATAAACGAAGTTAATGAAACTTGAACGTATAAACGAACTTAAAGAAACTTGAACGTATAAACGAACTTACTGAAACTTGAACGTATAAACGAACTTACTGAAAATTGAACGTATAAACGAACTTAAAGAAACTTGAATGTATAAACGAAGTTAATGAAACTTGAACGTATAAACGAACTTAAAGAAACTTGAACGTATAAACGAACTTACTGAAACTTGAACGTAAAAACGAACTTAAAGAAACTTGAACGTATAAACGAACTTAAAGAAACTTGAATGTATAAACGAAGTTAATGAAACTTGAACGTATAAACGAACTTACTGAAACTTGAACGTATAAACGAACTTACTGAAACTTGAACGTAAAAACGAACTTAAAGAAACTTGAACGTATAAACGAAGTTAATGAAACTTGAACGTATAAACGAACTTACTGAAACTTGAACGTATAAACGAACTTACTGAAACTTGAACGCATAAACGAACTTACTGAAACTTGAACGTATAAACGAACTTACTGAAACTTGAACGTATAAACGAACTTACTGAAACTTGAACGCATAAACGAACTTAAAGAAACTTGAATGTATAAATGAACTTAAAGAAACTTGAACGTATAAACGAACTTAAAGAAACTTGAACGTATAAACGAACTTAAAGAAACTTGAACGTATAAACGAACTTAAAGAAACTTGAATTTATAAACGAAGTTAATGAAACTTGAACGTATAAACGAACTTACTGAAACTTGAACGTATAAACGAACTTACTGAAACTTGATCTTGAATGTGAACTCTGGCATGTATCGGTAACATCTGGCGCATGTATCCGCCCTAAACTGGTCCAGGGGAAGTTGCTTCCTTCTCTCTGTTCTGCATCCAACCTGGCCAACTCCATCGACGTCTATTGTGAGGTTGGACGACATGCACGTTGACCATAGCACCTGAAGATAGTTATAATATTAAATATAGTTATAATATTATTAGTTATTAGTTTATTATTATTTAATGTTATTATTATAGTTAATACTTATAATCAGGGATGAGAGTGATCAGAGAGCAAAAAGGAGGAAATTCAAAAATTCGTTAAAAAAGCTCGCGGATGGAATGCACAAAAATTCAACAAAAGAAAATGCAGGAAGGATGATTCAATAATTTTAAAGATACAAAGAAATTTCTCATACTATATAATAATTACATTACAAATATTAGGAGTTAGTGAAGTAATCCGGGAGGAAAGGGGAGCCAAGAGGGAAAATCTTTTGTTTGGACATGAGGAAAAGTATACTTTTTGCAGCAAAAACTGGTTCAGATCAGAAAAGTGGGGATCCTCAAGACAGGGACAAAGAGGAGGAAAATGTTACATAAAAAACCAAAAAGGAGGAAATCCTCCAAAAGGAGGAAAACTGGCATCCCTGTATAATATCAATAATTTTTGAAAATATAACTTACAAGGAGACCTTAAGGTCTCGGAAATACAGATGGGGATGAGACCAGGCAGATTCGTAGAATACCTTAAGAGTATCCACTCAGTAAAGTAATAAAACGCACTACCCAGAAGATTCGAGAGAAAACAGGCTCTAAAGCAGCGTCAGCCACTAGGCGGCCCGGGGGCCGGATCCGGCCCGCGACAGCTTTTTCTCCGGCCCGCCGGCAGAACAGAAGAGCAAATATTAAATTTTGAGGAAATAATTTTAATTTGTCTACAATAGTATATGTTTACTACCAAAAAACGAGTTTTCCATTAAGTGGCCCGCGACAGTAAGTTTGAAAAATCCTTTTTTTTTCTTTCTGATTTCTGCTTTTCTGAATGTGATGGGCAGGCCTCTTTTGTTTTGACTTTTGACGTGAAAAAAAGTATCGCGTTCTCTATGACTCCAGTGCAATAATGGCGTCGAAGACTAGTTTTAAACGCAAAGTAGATAGCGAAAAGCGGACCGGCCGTCATCGTCTCGCAATTACATCGACTAAAATGGAAGATTTAGGAGGTATGGTTCAAGTATCTTTATTGATTAGGAGTTTATGTCAAGTCCCATTGTAATATTGTCACAAAAGGTATGACTTGATTTACGATGTAAATAATTATTATTATTATTTTTTTTTAATTATTTAAAACAAGAATCAAATATCAATTGTTATTTTATTAATATAAAAAAGTTAAAATTATTGTTTCAGTTTTCAAAATTGTTTTATATTGTTGAATTTTTAGTAATTATCACATTTCTAACATTGAACATATGTAGCAAAGCAATATATTTATTGGCGTATTCGGTATAAATCTGCGGCCCGCGGAAAGTTCCAACATCAATCATGCGGCCCGTCTCTAAAAGTTAGTGGCGAACGCTGCTCTAAAGTGTTACGCACAGCTTATACAATAATATAGATTTTTTCTCTGCAACTACCGGTGGCTAAGTGGTCAGCGTGATGGGTTCCCGTACGGGCGATCTGGGTTCGATACCCCGTGAGATAATTTTTTTTCCACTTATAAAGTAACTGTTACAGCTAACTGAAATTCGAATTAAAAATAACATTTAATTTTTAAATACGAAATGTGTTTTAATGAAGGTACATTAAAACTCTATTTACTATTCACACAAACAAGTGATTATAAATTTTGAAATATTGTAAGCTGTTGAGAAATAAAGGGTTTTCGCAGTAAACACGAAGAACCAGTTTCTATTTGGAAGAGTAGGAATGTTGTCCTATTGTACATAAGCAGGAAGTCAGAAATTTTCAAAACCCTAACCGTACTTATCGAACAATTTTTCTACCCCTACCCAACCCACTTTATAAATTGATTTTATAAATTAAAAAAAAAAAAAAAAAAAAATACAACACGAGGTATCGAACACCGGATCGCCCGCACCTGAACCCAGCACGCTGTCCACTTAGCCACCGGGAGTTGCAGAGCAAACATCTCTACTAGTATATAAGCTGTGCGTAACACTTTAGAGCCTGTTTTCTCTGAATCTTCTGGCTAGTGCGCTTTATTGCTTTACTGTGTGGATATCCTTAAGGTATACTACCAATCTGCCGAGTCTCAACCCGATCTGAATTTCCGAGACCGTAAGGTCCTCTTGTTAGATTTTAGTTCAATACACTCATGGATATCATAGAATCTCATGTCGTAAAAAGTAAAACAAAATATTTATTAAAACTTTTTTTTTTTTACAACAATAGCCGTTTTGACAAAATATTGGTTATCAATTACGACAAAAAAATCTCCTTTTTTTAGGAAATTAAAAATAAAAAAAGTTAATAGTTATAATTTTAAATATAGTTATAATATTAATAGTTATTAGTTTATTATTATTTAATGTTAATAGTATAGTTAATAGTTATAATATCAATACTTTTTGAAAATATAACTTAGATTTTAGTTCAATATACTCATGGATATCATAGAATCTCATGTCGTAAAAAGTAAAACAAAATATTTATTAAAACTTTATTTTCTTACAACAATAGCCGTTCTGAAAAAATATTGGTTATCAAATACGATAAAAAAATCTCCTTTTTTTTAGAAAAATAAAAATAAAAACGTCAATAGTTTTGTCTATTTCATTTTTTTATCATATAATGCAATAAAAAGTTTCATTAATAATGTTTTAAAAAAAAAAAAAAATTACTCCGAACTTAGTCGGATACCTAAATTCTATTGAGACTTTATCTAAAGAAACTAGTAATATATCTATAAAAAAGTAAAACATCTGTACGTGCTTCGTAGCAGCAAATATATGACAATTGTGAATGACATTTTAAAACAAGTCGATGGTTTAGATATGGTGTCAGATTTTAAAGACTTCAGAGTTGTAAGATGATAGTCTGGAAGTTTGACTAACTTTTAAGTTTTCTTGACACGAAGAAAATATTTTCATAAGTTATTAAAAGAAAGTACTGTCAACTGAGATGTCGTTTTTGTTACTTGAACATGGCATGGAACAGACGTTTGATAGACTGGGATTCCCAATAACTTTTCTATTTCTTATGGGCCAAAAATAAAATTGAACCATTGGCTTGTAGTTGGTTTATTGCAACGCTCTTTTTGAAAGTTTTCCAAAGGAAGGGACATCAAACATCGATCAAAAATGAATATTTTGTTTTCTTTTTAAATTTATGTTATTATAGCTTTCTCTCTAAGTGGATTACATACTAAAATTTAATGGACTTGACATTCATAAAACTATTTTGTTTTTAATTTAAGCCTTTAAAATTATAGTTTTTGCATATTTGGAAGTATATTACTAGACAAAGACTATCTTTACAAGTCACTTTGTGTTTTTCTCGTACTTTAAATAGAAGTTTAGTTACAGGCGCTCAAATACGGTTGAAAATACAATAATCCATGTAGAGAGATTCCAAAATCGTGTTTTTTAAAGAATAGATTTTTTCGCTAATACTGTAATACGGCTTTTGTTCTATCTCAAAATGTATTTAAGATAGAGTTATAATTTTTTGTACACTTGTCCATTATACTATGTTGGGTATTATGGACTACAGATTAGATTGTACAAATTTTTTTGAAAAGTTATTGCTATATATACATAATAATATGTTGCCAAAATATTTAAATTTATGTGTTATCTTTTAAATCAGCCTATATATTTTTTTTATTTTTGAAAATATAACTTAGATTTTAGTTCAATATACTCATGGATATCATAGTATCTCATGTCGTAAAAAGTAAAAGAAAATATTTACTAAAACTCTTTTTTTTTTTTTTTTACTACAATAGCCGTTTTGACAAAATATTGGTCATCAATTACGACAAAAAATCTCCTTTTTTTAGAAAAATAAAAAAGTTAATAGTTATAAAATTAAATATAGTTATAATATTAATAGTTATTAGTTTATTATTATTTAATGTTAATATTATAGCTAATAGTTAAAATACTAATAATTTTTGAAAATTTATCTTAGATTTTCGTTTAATATACTCATGAATATCATAGAATCTCATGTCGTAAAAAGTAAAACAAAATATTTATTAAAACTTTTTTTTTTTTTTTTTTTTTTTACAACAATAGCCGTTCTGCCAAAATATTGGTTATCAAATACGACAAAAAAATCTTCTTTTTTTAGAAAAATAAAAATAAAAACGTCAATAGTTTTGTCTATTTCATGTTTTTATCATATAATGCAATAAAAAGTTTCATTAATAATCTTTTTAAAAAAAAATTACTCCGAACGTAGTCGGATACCTAAATTCTATTGAGACTTTATCTAAAGAAATTAGTAATATATCTATAAAAAAGTAAGACATCTGTACGTGCTTCATATCGACAAAGATATGACAATTGTGAATGACATTTTAAAACAAATCCATGGTTTAGATATGGTGTCAGATTTTAAAGACTTCAGAATTGCAAGATGATAGTCTGGAAGTTTGACTAACTTTAAGTTTTTTTGACACGAAGAAAAGATTTTCATAAGTTAATAAAAGAAAGTGCTGTCAACTGAGATGTCATTTTTGTTACTTGAGCATGGCATGGAACAGACGTTTGATAGACTGGGATTCCCAATAACTTTTCAATTTCTTATGGGCCAAAAATAAAATTGAACCATTGGCTTGTAGTTGGTTTATTGCAACGCTCTTTTTGGAAGTTTTCCAAAGGAAGCGACATCAAACATCGATCAAAAATGGATATTTTGTTTTGTTACTAAATTTATATTAATATGGCATTCTCCCTAAGTGGATCACATACTAAAATTTAAGGGACTTGGCACTAGACTTCGGCGATATATCGATATTTAAAAAAATATCGATGTTAAATATATCGATACAAGTCACCGATATATCGATATTTTCAAATATTTTTAGTTTTTTGATGATCATTTTGTAGTCCCATTTTTTTTATTTTTTTATTTTCTTTATTCCCTTTTCAAAAACTTCAATACTTAACTTTGGACTTGGCTGAGAGACAGTTAAAATGGTACCCTAACCAAAAAGAAAACATAATGTAGTAGAAAGATAAGATCATTTATTAGAAATTATTAACGTAACGCCGTTTCTGTTACCAACGTGCACCCGGAATTTGCATCTAATTTTAAATATTAAAAACATATCTATTAGCAAAATAGGCTGTAAACAACTTTTCAAAATTTCTTCTTTAAAAATAATTGTGAATTTATGCATTGACATCCAAATTTATTTTATTTATTCTGATTGACAATATAATTTATTTATAAAAAAAAAATTAAATTTGCCCCGACAAACTTTGTTTCTGGTAAAATTAAAAATTAAAAAAAAAAAAAAAAAAAAAAAAAAAAAAAAAAAAATCATGTATCGATATATCGATATTTTTTTCTATGCAAAGATGTAGTATCGATATTTATTTTGATCAATATTTTCGACCTCTTCTTGGCACCCATAAAACTACTTTTTTTTAAATTTAAGCCTTTTAAATTATAGTTTTTAGATATTTGGAAGTATTACTAGGCAAAAACTATATTTTATTGAAAAGAATGTTCACATAATGGTCTAAATTTTCAAAACTTCAATACTTTAAAAAAAAATTATAAAATTTCAAATTCTCTCTTCTTTTTACATTTTCAATATTTTTTCATGACTTTTTAAAAAAAAAAAAAATCCTAGTAATATACACTAAACTATTAGGAATCAGATTTTGAATAAGTAAAATAATTTTGAAGAAAAACAATAAAAACTATACCTATAGGTAAAAAAAAATCGTAAAAAAAAAGAATATTTTTCAACATTTAAAATTGTGAAAAAGAAAGTTTTTATTTTATTCCAAAACCGTTGCTAATTTTTATCAAATAGATATTTAAAATCACGCAAACATTTTGTGAAGTAATTTCACTTATATTTGCTGAAGTTTTAGTATTTGAGTGAAGTATGAATTCCAAAAACCTCGGAAGTGAGAAAAAAAGCGCTCGAAATATCGAAGCTAAATCCTCTACAAAAGTTTAATTTTTATGCAATTGTAGATATCGGATCAGTTCAAAAAACTTTCCAGAATAAGGAAAAGATTTCAGAGATTATAAATATGCAAAAAATAGAAAATCGATATTTTTAAAAAATTTTTGCAAAAACAAGTTGCCTCTTAATTTCTATAGAAAGCTCTTTATTTGAGCTTTTATTTGACGTGTTATTTATCGATGATTTATTTCATAAATTTGAAGATTGTTACAATATCAAGAGTATAACTTGATTCATTATGGATTTTCTATTTGACATTCAATATTTAAACTCGGGGTGTGGGACATCGCACAATATTCAATTACACTTAATACTAGTAACTGCATTTAAATTTGTCATGGATTAGTGTAATTTATCGGTTTCGTTTTATAATTTCATTAATTTATTAATTAAAAAAAAAAATGGCCACTTACGCTATATTTTTGGTAATAATTATTATATCGGTCCCGCAAAAAAAAAAAAAAAAAAAAAAAAAAAATTAAAAAAAAAAAAAAAAAAAAAAAAAAAAATCCGGCGAAATCGTGAAATTAGTTATGTATATTTTGATATTTATATTATATTTCCGGGTAAGTGAAACAGTGGAGGAACAATCGTAGGTGGGCAACGCTCTGGTGAAAAGCTCTATAAAAATACATGTTTTTGTTTGTTTTTTTCAACTGTTTACTTTATCAATTATTTTTTACGCGAACTTTGGAGATGGGTACGTATAGACCATCGAAAATTCGAAAATGGCATGAACACATCAATTTCGATCAAAATCGTTTCAGCCATATTTTGTCAATTGTTGAAAAAAAAAAAAAAAAAAAAAAAGGACAACTACCCATGCACAATTTTGACGCAAGCCTTAATATCAAATCCCAAGACCACCACTAATTAAAGTTGAACATCATAGGTCAATTCGTTCGAGATCCATGCAGAGCACAGACACATTTTTTCTAGATCACGTTCTAGAACTAAGCACTTTCCAAAACGTCTAGAATTACAAAAAATAAAAAAAAATCGATTTATTTTTGAGCAAATGCAATACTTTTATTACCCTATGTTAACATATGGGTAATGTGGAGATAGGGGGCGCACCATTAGAGAACCCCTCGTGGCGACTCCTAGCGGCAGAGGGAGGTATTCCTCATTCTGATTAGAGAGACAGATCACTGAACATTCTCGATGTGAATATACGTAAGAAAGGCGCTTGTGCCTAATGTAGTATGAGATAAGAGGCAATAAGGATTCATTAAAGCTGGATTCTACAATCAGCAAGTGTCCCTTCTCTGATCGTCTACTCCCACATGGGGGCTCGGCATCACGAACTGAGTAGGCGTCAGAACGTTACGTTAAAAACCAAACGGCAGAACGTGTAAGGGCAAACCAGAAGTACGAGATACGAGTACAAATGAAACCGAACAGCCCCGTAGTCACCCAGCAGTGAACCGGAGATCGGAGTGTAAGCCGTCGTATCACCTAGCAGTGTAAACGACATAACAGCGCAGTGACCGGGAAGGGAAACCACGTCTCACCGGAAAGCGAAACTACCACGTCGGAAAAGCGAAGTCAGCGCCGACGAAGAGGATTGTTTAGCGGAAACAACAAGCATTGGAACACCGCCGTCGAAGCCAAGAAACTTCGTGTCAAATACAAGAGGTCAACATCATTAAGGAGGGGACCAGCAAGCACTGGGAGACCATAACGAAACATAGGCACTGACTGTCACAAGTCGAGGTAACAAGTCAACAGAAAAACTGTGAGTACAATTTTCGATTATACTAACATGGCGTTTCTTGCCAGAGCACGAAAGAATGACTTACTCGCTTTAATAGATGAACTGGGATTGGAACAACCCATTAACCCCAAAATCGCTCAATTATGTAAATTAATAACAGAACACGCCGATTATGATGAAAACTTTGTTAAAAATATGTTAAACACAATTGTAAATGATCGTGAAAATGAGGAATCATTGGCGAAAGAAAAAGATAGGGAAGCGAAAGAGTTTGAGTTAGCAAAAGATAGGGAAGCGAAAGAATTCGAGTTAGCGAAACTGCGCATAGAAGCAGAAGTTCGCTAACATGGCGCTGCTGTAACAAACGCACGGGAAAACGAAGTAAGCAGAAGCCCAAATATATTACAGTATATGAAACCGTTTGACGGTAGTGACATAAGCATCTACTTGACACTATTTGAGAGACAAATTAGTCGTCTAGAAATATCGAAAGATACTTGGGTAAATTATTTAATTACATTGCTTCCACTTGACATAGCAAGCTTAATAACACGTGAGCCGGAAACACTAGCGAATAATTACGACCACATTAAGAGCATTTTGCTGAGACGATACCGACTTAGCCCAGAACAGTTCAGAATACAATTCTCATTCCATAAAAAAGAACAATGTCAGACATGGAGAGACTTTGCTTTTGAACTAAACAATTATCTAACCGAATGGTTGAGCGGACTTGATGTCACAACATTTGAAGATTTAAAAGAATTAATGCTAGTAGATCAAATAAAAAGAAAATTACCCAAAGAAATTCGAGAACACTTTATGGACGAACTTCCGAAAATAAAAAATAGGGAAATTTTGGTCAACAAACTTGATGACTTTGATTCAACTAGAAATAATTTTAAAAAGAATACGGTATTTCGCGAAAATAAATATGAAGAAAAAAACAGGAAGCACTGGCAGTCTAGAGAAAATATACAGGAACGTCCATTCGTTCGTGCTCAAACCAATACTAACCATTTTTATAAGGAAAGAAATAATGGTATTGTTGATAATACAGAGTGGCCTAATAAGTCTAACCAGTTTGAAGTTAAAAATCAAGGTATTAAATGCTTTAATTGTAATGAAATAGCCCACCGCCAGGCCAGCTGTTCAAAAAAGAAGGCAAATAGAGCTGTAATTAGTAATTATCCTAATTATAAAAGTAATGTGTATCCCGAAAATGAAAGTAATAATAATCCAATTGATAAAATTAATAGTTACACTGACAATAAAAGCACCACAAAGGTAATAATATTTGATCATGAAATAGTTGCTATTAATGATACAGGGAGCCAAGTCACTTTCATTTCTGAGGACTTGTATATAAAAATAGGTTCACCCCAATTAATGAGAAATGACATATTACTAAAAGGATTAGGTAATATAGAAGTACAACCATTAGGATATTTCCATACTGACGTTAAAATCGACACTCATTCAGTCAATGCAAAAATATACGTCATCAAAGACCACACAAATGAATTAACAATTGGAATGGACGTTATAGGAAAATTCGAAAACCCATCCTTTTACAGACAGCTCCGAAAGGATCCACGTGTTTTTTATTTACAAGTTATCAGGCGCCAGTCTGGCGAGGCCAAAAGAGAAAATAAAAGCGAACCGCTCCGCAAGATGTCAATCAAATCTGTTCTGACAGTTGAGAAGAAGATCGACAGCCGCGGCAGCCAATCAGGAAGCAGAGCAGAGGAGAAATTTGTAGCTCCGCCTTCCGAATGCAGAAGCGCTAGTCATCTTACTGGAGTAACGGGAGAAAGATTATACCTTGGCGGCGAAAAGAAGATTGAACAGTCCGTAGCAGGTGCGAAATTATTTGGCGAAAAGCGTAGGATTGCGGCATGCTTACTTACAGAATGTACGCCTTTTAAAGAAAAACTTCCTGAAGTAGAAGCGAAAAAAGCTGTACCAAGAGGAGATGAAGATTTCAAGAGAGAAATGGAAGAATTTAATTGCAAACTGAACGAAGTTCAAAGCAAAATAAAAGAATGTGAAGATGAAATCTTACAGTTGCATACAGAAGGTGCTACTTTCAAAGTACAGTACTCTAAACTGGAAGTTAAGAATGATGCATTACAGGCTAAACTTGAAGAAATAGAATCGGAAAACTTAAAGGAACTGGCAGAAACCACTGAAATTCTTGAAAAATACAGAGAAGATGTTGCAGGTTGTGAAATGGAAATTGGATCTGCTAAAGAAGAAATTATCCATCTTAAAAATGAATTGAAGCTAGCCAAGTTACTACAAGAACAGTTAGGTCAACGATGCCAAACTCTTGTAAAATGTGAGTTGATTACCACTAATAAAGTCTTGCAACCCTCAGTCTTAAGTTTAGAAAAAGGAGCAAACTTAAAAAGACAGCTAAAGGAGAAAAATCACAGCATTGAAGTGAAGAGAGAATTATGTTCCAGACAAAAAGAAGTAAAGGAAATGGATGTGAAGATAACTAAACAAGTTAGAGCAATGAAGGAAGATTCTACTCTCGTTGAACATATTCAGCATGGAATGAAACTTCAAAATGCAGAAATTTCAAAGATGAAGATAAACCTTCAACAAGATGAAACCAAAAAAGATGAACAGAAGGATGTGAAGGAAAAACATAAAAAGAAGAGATCATTATCAGATGCAAATAAGAAGACTGAAGAAACCTCAATGAATAAGGAGAGCCTCAAACAGTTTAAGAAAAGACACAAAAAACCCAGAACATTTAAAGTTTACACTCAGCGAGCAAAATTTTTTGGCCATTACAAAGAGACACCAATCAAAAACAATCATAGATGTGACAATCATAGTATCTGTGCTTCCTTGCTTTCCTTGTGTTTTTCTATTTCAGATAACTTCAGACATAAACCATGAGGACATAGTTCGCCAAGATGACCGAGTGTGGAGATAGGGGGCGCACCATTAGAGAACCCCTCGTGGCGACTCCTAGCGGCAGAGGGAGGTATTCCTCATTCTGATGAGAGGGACAGATCACTGAACATTCTCGATGTGAATATACGTAAGAAAGGCGCTTGTGCCTAATGTAGTATGAGATAAGAGGCAATAAGGATTCATTAAAGCTGGATTCTACAATCAGCAAGTGTCCCTTCTCTGATCGTCTACTCCCACAGTAATTGTAAGTAAAACATTATTAATCATTTAAAAAATATAGAAGTTATTACATTAGTCCGAGAGGCGACTGCAATTTTTGGACCCCATCGAACATCATTCTGAATTTTTTATAGAAATTGGAGAAAAGTGAGTAGATTATGAATCCACTGGTCTGCCGTGGCAAAAATGGCCGAAACTGGTCGATAATCGACTTGGAATGAGTTGAACTAAAATCCGATTGCCAAATATGTCATAACTTGCCAAAAATAGAACAAACTTATTCGTCTGGTAACCCACTTTATTTTGATTTTCAATGAAAAAAAGCGCAAACGATTTCTGATCTTTTGCTCGGAAAACTTATATCTTTTAAAAGTAAGCCAAATTGGCGACATCAGTTACGACATAAGTGACGTAATATTTTTTACCAACTTGGATCCCTTTTAATAGATGCAAGTAGACCGTCGCCAGATATCTGAATCGTCTGCAACCTTCTTAATTGAAAATTAAAGAGTGAGGGTTAACAAATAAAAAAAAAATGCTCATTATTTGGCAAGTTATGGCGCATTTGGCAATTGGATTTAGTTCAGCTTATTAAAAGGCGATTTTTGACCATTTTCGGCCATTTCTGCCACGGCAGACCAGTGGATTCGTAATCTACTCACTTTTCCTCTAATTTCTACAAAAAATTCAGAATGATGTTTGATGGGGTCCAAAAATTGCAGTCACCTCTCAGTCTATATAGTTAACTATACCATTTGTTAAATATTTTGCTTCGAAATTTGGCTTTTTGGGTCTAAAAAATTAATAAGTAACAGTGTTCATATTTCACTTCGAAAACTGCCCGTTTCTTTATTTTAGTGAAGCATTTCTTGCCGTAATGTAAATTAACATGTTTTTGATCATTTAAATTTGAAACTTAACTTACCACGCAATCTCAAAGTGACATTTGCAGATGCAGCAGATAACAATTCGTAACTTCATAAGATATGGAAGGTCAAACTATTTCACTTGAAATTGAAACTCCGTGAATAATCACATTGCGATTGATCAATCAAATGCCAGCCCCAATCAGCAATCAACAAAACCACTCCACGACATGAAATATCTATAAACTTTCTATTGCGCATGAGTTATATATTACCGTGTTTCACCAAATCACTAAAAGTTTAAGATATCAAGAAATAACACCTTCTTAAAACTCTTTAAGAGAGATTACTTCGATTTTTCTTATCGAATGCGAGAAAACCCGAAAACCCTCCTCAGAAATCCCGTCAATCCTCTAAAGCAGCGCTAGCCACTGGCCCGCAGGTCGGATTTGGCCCTCGACCGATTTGTCTGCGGCCCACCAGCAACACAGATGTTTTTTTTTTAAAAAATCAAACCTCACCGTATGTACTTTACGTAATTGTAATGTGTCCAGAATATTATGTGTTTACTATGTAGAACAGAATTTTCCATTACGTTCCCGAAGAAACTATATGAATAATTTTTCAGTGAGATAGTTTCCGTCAAGAATAATTACAGGAATAATTTAACTGAATCTGACTGGGGCAATTTATCAAGTCAAATGCTAATAGACTGAGAAGCGACTATAATTTTTGGACCCCATCGAACATTATTCTGAATTTATTATGGAAATTAGAGAAAAGTGAGTAGATTAGGAATCCACTGGTCTGCCGTGGCAAAAATGGCTGAAACTGGTCAAAAATCGACTTTTAATAAGTTGAACTAAATCCAACTGCCAAATGCGCCATAACTTGAAAAATAATGAGCATTTTGTTTTTATTTGGTAACCGTCACTCTTTAATTTTCAATTAAGAAGGTTGCAGACGATTCAGATAGCTGGCGAAGGTCTACTTGCATCTATTAAAAGGGAGCCAAGTTGGCAAAAAATATTACGTCACTTATGACGTAACTGATGCCGCCAATTTGGCTTACTTTTAAAAGATATAAGTTTTCAGAACCAAAGACCAGAAATCGTTTGCGCTTTTTCTCATTGAAAATCAAAATGAAGTGGGTTGCCAGACGAATAAGTTTGTTCTATTTTTGGCAAGTAATGACATATTTGGCAATCGGATTTTAGTTCAACTCATTCCAAGTCGATTATTGATCAGTTTTGGCCATTTTTGCCACGGCAGACCAGTGGATTCCTAATCTACTCACTTTTCTCCAATTTCTATAAAAAATTCAGAATGATGTTCGATGGGGTGCAAAAATTGCAGCCGCCTCTCGGACTATAAGACAGACATCGACGCTATCATAAAATAGACTGAACTATTTCGACCGTCATCGTTTCACAACACTATTGTTATCGTCTAAAACAGAGTAATCTGCAAAAACTGGTCAAATACTTTTATTAATAGTTAGATCATGTCCCATTGCCACGTTGGAGCAAAAGATTCACTTATTTTTTAGACTTTAATTTACTAATAATGAAAGTTATTATTGTTTAATCATTTGAAGAAAAAAATATATCAATTGTACTTTTCTTAAGGCATACATATACGTTGGGAATCGCAAAAAACTGACCCAAACAGGCACTTTTGTTTTTTCACTCTAAAATTTTCTCCTATTTCTTATCTTTTAAATGATACCAATAACTTTCTTATAGTTAAAATACTTTTTTGATTACATGCAATTTCGTAAAGGTTGACGTTTAAAATAAATTGGAAAAAATAAACTGTCGAAAACTTTGAAATCAATTTGTGAAGAACTGCGTTTCATTGTTGAGTGAATGTACTCCAACGGTGGCATCTTAAGAGATAATTAACTGATTTTTAAAATTCAAACTGTTTAATTTAAATAACATTTCAGAGCACGGGCCCTTAATGTTTACAAAAAATTTGATAAAAAATAGATTTTTTTATGTATTTTAGAATATTTTTATTTTTTGAATTTTTTTTATTTTTTCTAATACTTTTTATGCTAAATGTCATAATTTAAAAAATATTTAAGTTAAACATTATATTTTGCTTGAACCTATGTATTAATACCTTGTCTTTAATTTCCAATAAGAAATTTGTTTCAAAATCAACTGGATATTATTTTATCATCGTTGCAATGAAGTCTTAATTAGTGAATTAAAATTCAATTAATCAAATAAATATTTTATTTTTTTGTTACTGCAAATATATTACATTATTTGCTCTTGTAATCCTCACAAAAATTTGACAAGCTGACATGAGAATTAAAAAAAAAAAAAAAAAAAAAAATATATATATATATAAAAAAAAAAAAAAAAAAAAAAATGTCCAACGTATATGTATACCTTAAAATAAAAAATAAAAAAAATAAAATAAAAAAAAAAAATAAAAAAAAAAAAAAAATGTCCAACCTATATGTATACCTTAAAATAAAAAAAAAAAAAAAAAAAAAAAAAAAAAAAAACTTTTTTTTCAGTTTCAGAAATGTGATAAATCTATAATAATTATTGATGTATCCGGCCCCCGAATAGCTCCACCAACATATATCATATGACTCGCCTCTAAAAGTTATTGGCGAACGCTGCCCTAGAGACTACCTGTCACGAATAACTCTGTGACTATTCATTCGAATCAGTGGAGCTTGTTGATCACGATCTGGATTCGATTCCGGTGCCATTTATCTTTTAAGGAACTCTACTGCCAAAAAGGCTTCAAGTAGTCTACAAGATTTAGTAAAATGTCAATTCTCTGAGCTACGCATGGAACACTTCGGCTCTTCGTAAATTATGATGAATTCAGTAGTTATGTTTTTGTTTAATATAATATTATTTTGTGGTAAAAATACATGGAAAAATAATTATTTTAACTAGGTCAAATACACATCTTATATAGAAGTTGGCGATATATCGATACGACGATATTTTTTAAAAATTATCGATAGTTAACATATCGATACAAGTCACCGATATATCGATATTTTTAAACATTTTTAGTTTTTTGATGATGGTTTTGTAGTGTCATGTGTTTTTTCGATTTTCTTTATTTCCTTTTCAAAAACTTAGAAACTAAAGTTTGGACTGAGCTGAGAGACAGTTAAAATGGCACCCTAACCAAAAAGAAAACATAATGTAATGGAGAGATAAGATCATTTATTTGTTGTCAGTCGTTTCTGTTGCCAGCGTGTGCCTGGAATTTGCATCTAATTATAAATATCAAAAACATTTATCTGCAAAATATGCGATAAACTGCTTTTCAAAATTTCTTCTTTAAAAATAAATGTGTGTTTATGTATTGACATCCAAATGTATTTTATTTATTCTGATTGAAAATATAATTTATTTAAATTTTTAAAACAATTTTTATAATTTATTAAAACAATTTTTATAATTTATTTATTAAAACAATTTTTATACTATATTAAAACAATTTTGGCATGAATTCATGAAAAGTGGAAATTTGCACCGAAAAAACTTCGTTTCTGGCAAAATTGAAAATCAAATTAAAAAATTAAAAAAATCATGTATCGATATATCGATTTTTTATCGATTTTTTTTTCTGTGCAACGATATAGTATCGATATTTATTTTGATCGATATTTCCGACCTCTAATCTTATAACACCGACTCTCATTCGTGTCCCGTGTGACGTTGGCTTATAAATGTGTATTTTACCTAATTAAAATAATTGTTTTGCCATGTAATTTTGCTTCAAATTCATGTTATATGAATCAAAAACATAACAACTAGATTCAACATAATTTTTCAATTATAATTTATTTACAAGAAGAAAGAAGAGAGAAAATGTCCTTTGTGTCATTCACGCCTATAAAAATTGTGGTTTAATTTCAAAAACCAAAATCTGCCTTATTGCTTCATACTTACCACCTCAAATTTCAAAATCCATTTAACAGTAACACATATTATTGGACACTCATTCATTTCCCCAAAACTCAGAAGAAGAACATTTTATTGTGTTCGTTTAATATAGAATCATAAGACTATGATTCCCACATAAGCTCGCAAAAACACTTCTTTTTAAAATAACCATGTCGAGCATGCTTAAAAGTTTTTGTATCTTGTGAAGAAAAGTTATAAGCACAAAAAATGGCAACTGTACATGCTGGAATGGTAAACCACATTCATTAACTTGTCAAAATGCCAATTACACCCTTCAGTTTTGAATGGCGGTTTCAAGATAAAGTCAGATAGCGAAATAATTTAAAGACTTCGGGAATTCTCAGATAATAGTCACAAAGTATGACTAACTTCAAACTTTCTTGACACAAACAAAACGCATTCAAGGGTTAATAAGATAACAAAGGACTTCTTTTCAACATACACGACGGCCAATGTTTTTCCGCTTTAATGAAAATCTTGGCTGAATTCCAAATTTACTTTGTTTATAGAAATTTAGAGATTCGGAATTTTTCTTTGCTTCTGACGTTTTCTCCAAAAACGATCAACCGCAAATGGTTTATTTTTTTATTTAATACGTGGGATGTCATAATAACTCTTTAATATTTAAAGAGTGTTTTGTTATGCCTTTAAGCAAATCTATAATAATAAAACAAGCTGTGTGTCTGTCTGTGGCTCTGTGGATCTATAGAAACCTACTTAAAATTGGAGTAGAGCTCTGAAATTTTCAGCATAAGTAGTTTTTGCCTTCTAATTTTATGCATCACAAACAGAATGTTAAAATTTTAATTAGTTCTTTTTTAATTAATTTTTTTATTAATTAATAAATACGTTACAAAACGATATCTAATAGGACTACCGCTCTGAAATTTTCAACATAAGTAGGTTTGGCCTTTTAATTGGACTTTTGAAACACATAATTTTAAATTTTTATTTTGTTCTATTATAATTAATTTTTTTAATTAATTAATAAACATTTTACAAAACGACTGCTAATAAGGCTACAGCTCTGAAATTTTCAACATAAGTAGTTTTGGCCTTCTAATTGTATACATCACAAACAGAATGTTAAAATTTTAATTAGTTCTTTTTTAATTAATTTTTTTATTAATTAATAAATATGTTACAAAACGATATCTAATAGGACTACCGCTCTGAAATTTTCAACATAAGTAGGTTTGGCCTTTTAATTGGACTTTTGAAACACATAATTTTAAATTTTTATTTTGTTCTTTTTTAATTAATTTTTTTAATTAATTAATAAACATTTTAAAAAATGACTGCTAATAAGGCTACAGCTCTGAAATTTTCAACATTAATAGTTTTGGCCTTCTAATTGTATACATCACAAACATGGTGTTAAAATTTTAATTAGTTCTTTTTTAATTAATTTTTTTAATTAATTGATAAATATGTTACAAAACGATATCTAATAGGACTACAGCTCTGAAATTTTCCAACATTAGTAGTTTTGGCCTTTTAATTGGACTTTTAAAAAACAGAATTTTAAATTTGTATTTTGTTCTTTTTCAATTAATTTTTTTAATTAATTAATAAACATTTTACAAAACGACTACTAATAAGGCTACAGCTCTGAAATTTTCAACATAAGTAGGTCTGCCTTTTAATTGGACTTTTAAAAAACAGAATTTTAAATTTGTATTTTGTTCTTTTTTAATTAATTTTTTTAATTAATTAATAAACATTTTACAAAACGACTACTAATAAGGCTACAGCTCTGAAATTTTCAACATAAGTAGTTTTGGCCTTCTAATTGTATACATCACAAACATGATGTTAACATTTTAATTAGTTCTTTTTTAATTAATTAATAAACATTTCACAAAACGACTACTAATTGGGCTACAGTTGATATTGGGCTACAGCTGATACTGAAATTTTCAACATAAGTAGTTTTATCCTTCTAATTGGATTTATGAAAAACAGAATTTTAAATTTTTATTTAGTTTCTTTTTAATTATTTAGCGAACGAAGCGAGCTCGATTTTGCGTAGTGATGAACCTTCCTGCGAGCAAAGCGCCAAAAACTGGATCCTATACACGAATGACAGATTTCCCCAACGTGAGGCCTCACAGCTAGCTAAAATATTTCACATGTTAAAACTTCGTAGCGAAGCACGGGTATTTAGCTAGTTGATAATAGAACAGTATTTGTTTTTATTCGAAGAAATCGGTTAATCACTTTATATCATTCCCTTTAAATTCAGCTTAGTACGGTCGGGTTGGAATAGTGTAGAGAGTAGAGAAAACAATGCACCAATCTACTTTTAAATTGTTACTTGACAATTCATTGTTTTTATTGTTCGAAAAGGGGAAGGGGGGATAAACATAACAAACATAAATTAATCAGATCGGAGTCAATAATTTGTTATAAGCAATCCGATAATAGTATATTACAAAAAGAAATGTTTTTTACTTTCTATGTGTTTCTACCTATGTGTTAATATAGGGTAATGAAAGTATTTTTTTTTTACACATTTAGGAACATCCTGACTTCAGAAAGGTTGTATAGAAAAAATGTCTCTCTGCGTGTCTATGTGTACATGGTCAGCATAACTCCCTAATGAATTGACCTACGAAGTTCAAATTTGGTTCACATATTAGTGGTGGCCATGGGACCTGTCATTAAGGTTTTCGTCAATATTGCACTTGCGCAAAACATGAAAACATCATGTTTTTCAGCAATGGCGTTCAGCTAAACACGGATCAAAATCGCTATGGTAATGCCTCTTAAGATGTTCTAAACATACCCACCTTCGACATCCCCTCAAAAATGCTATAAAGGTTTACAAAGTTGAAAACGAATGTCTTTATCACAGAGCTCTTTTCCCTGGAGCATCGCTCACGACCGTTTTTTTCCTCTCCTCTATTTCACTTACAAGAAAGGTTAATGTAAGAGTTATTGAAAAGTATATCACCAATTTCACAAATTTGGCGTTTTTTTGCCCGCATGTAAGAATTAGCACCAGAAATACCACTAAACTGGCAATTTTTTCAAATGAATGAAAACATGAAAATTGTTATAACATTATTTAACCTCAAATTTAGTATTATAGTGTAATTGAAAGTTGTGTGATGTCCTACACCTGTAGTTATTTTTAAAGAGCACATAAACCTTTAGGCAGTAATTTAAAATTTGTAGGTAATGTATAAACAAGTTGGATTGTAACCATCGATCTAGATAAAAAACTGGATAGACTGCTTAACGGTGGGAAAATGAAGCCATTGGTGGGATAAAAAATACGAATTGCCGAATATTGAAAATAAGATTTTGGGTTGTACACTACATAAATGTCAATAGTAGACCTTAATTAGTAATAATGTGCAAAAAAATATCTACTCTAACACTTTATAAGGTTTTTCTCATTCCCATCCAACTATGAAAGTGAACTGTGATTGGTTAATCATCCCACCAGCTTCGCAATCCCCGGCGCGTTTTTCTCTTTGCATTGACATTGGAACAGTCTATCCAGTTGTTTATCTATATCGATGATTGTAACAGCCACTCTCTCTATCGGGCCATTATTACTAGTTTACATTATAGAAGATTAGGTTCAGATGTGAAGCATATACAATCAGTCAATGCTGATGACTATAATGATCACAAAAACTCTGCTAATTTGGAGAGTTTTTTTTTCTTCATGTTTATAATGTGGTGAATTTGGTGAAAAACATGGTATCATTTATTATCGATGATTGTAACAGCCACTCAATTGTAACAACCAGATTGTAACAGCCACTAAACATTTTATTATCGATGATTGTAACAGCCACTCTCTCTATCGGGACATTATTACTAGTTTACATTATAGAAGATTAGGTTCAGATGTGAAGCATATACAATCAGTCAATGCTGATGACTATAATGATCACAAAAACTCTGCTAATTTGGAGAGTTTTTTTTCTTCATGTTTATAATGTGGTGAATTTGGTGAAAAACATGGTATCATTTATTATCGATGATTGTAACAGCCACTCAATTGTAACAACCAGATTGTAACAGCCACTAAACATTTTATTATCGATGATTGTAACAGCCACTCTCTCTATCGGGCCATTATTACTAGTTTACATTGTAGAAGATTAGGTTCAGATGTGAAGCATATACAATCAGTCAATGCTGATGACTATAATGATCACAAAAACTCTGCTAATTTGGAGAGTTTTTTTTTCTTCATGTTTATAATGTGGTGAATTTGGTGAAAAACATGGTATCATTTATTATCGATGATTGTAACAGCCACTCAATTGTAACAACCAGATTGTAACAGCCACTAAACATTTTATTATCGATGATTGTAACAGCCACTCCCTCTATCGGGCCATTATTACTAGTTTACATTATAGAAGATTAGGTTCAGATGTGAAGCATATACAATCAGTCAATGCTGATGACTATAATGATCACAAAAACTCTGCTAATTTGGAGAGTTTTTTTTTCTTCATGTTTATAATGTGGTGAATTTGGTGAAAAACATGGTATCATTTATTATCGATGATTGTAACAGCCACTCAATTGTAACAACCAGATTGTAACAGCCACTAAACATTTTATTATCGATGATTGTAACAGCCACTCCCTCTATCGGGCCATTATTACTAGTTTACATTATAGAAGATTAGGTTCAGATGTGAAGCATATACAATCAGTCAATGCTGATGACTATAATGATCACAAAAACTCTGCTAATTTGGAGAGTTTTTTTTTCTTCATGTTTATAATGTGGTGAATTTGGTGAAAAACATGGTATCATTTATTATCGATGATTGTAACAGCCACTCAATTGTAACAACCAGATTGTAACAGCCACTAAACATTTTATTATCGATGATTGTAACAGCCACTCTCTCTATCGGGACATTATTACTAGTTTACATTATAGAATATTAGGTTCAGATGTGAAGCATATACAATCAGTCAATGCTGATGACTATAATGATCACAAAAACTCTGCTAATTTGGAGAGTTTTTTTTTCTTCATGTTTATAATGTGGTGAATTTGGTGAAAAACATGGTATCATTTATTATCGATGATTGTAACAGCCACTCAATTGTAACAACCAGATTGTAACAGCCACTAAACATTTTATTATCGATGATTGTAACAGCCACTCCCTCTATCGGGCCATTATTACTAGTTTACATTATAGAAGATTAGGTTCAGATGTGAAGCATATACAATCAGTCAATGCTGATGACTATAATGATCACAAAAACTCTGCTAATTTGGAGAGTTTTTTTTTCTTCATGTTTATAATGTGGTGAATTTGGTGAAAAACATGGTATCATTTATTATCGATGATTGTAACAGCCACTCAATTGTAACAACCAGATTGTAACAGCCACTAAACATTTTATTATCGATGATTGTAACAGCCACTCTCTCTATCGGGCCATTATTACTAGTTTACATTATAGAAGATTAGGTTCAGATGTGAAGCATATACAATCAGTCAATGCTGATGACTATAATGATCACAAAAACTCTGCTAATTTGGAGAGTTTTTTTTTCTTCATGTTTATAATGTGGTGAATTTGGTGAAAAACATGGTATCATTTATTATCGATGATTGTAACAGCCACTCAATTGTAACAACCAGATTGTAACAGCCACTAAACATTTTATTATCGATGATTGTAACAGCCACTCCCTCTATCGGGCCATTATTACTAGTTTACATTATAGAAGATTAGGTTCAGATGTGAAGCATATACAATCAGTCAATGCTGATGACTATAATGATCACAAAAACTCTGCTAATTTGGAGAGTTTTTTTTTCTTCATGTTTATAATGTGGTGAATTTGGTGAAAAACATGGTATCATTTATTATCGATGATTGTAACAGCCACTCAATTGTAACAACCAGATTGTAACAGCCACTAAACATTTTATTATCGATGATTGTAACAGCCACTCTCTCTATCGGGACATTTTTACTAGTTTACATTATAGAAGATTAGGTTCAGATGTGAAGCATATACAATCAGTCAATGCTGATGACTATAATGATCACAAAAACTCTGCTAATTTGGAGAGTTTTTTTTTCTTCATGTTTATAATGTGGTGAATTTGGTGAAAAACATGGTATCATTTATTATCGATGATTGTAACAGCCACTCAATTGTAACAACCAGATTGTAACAGCCACTAAACATTTTATTATCGATGATTGTAACAGCCACTCTCTCTATCGGGACATTATTACTAGTTTACATTATAGAAGATTAGGTTCAGATGTGAAGCATATACAATCAGTCAATGCTGATGACTATAATGATCACAAAAACTCTGCTAATTTGGAGAGTTTTTTTTTCTTCATGTTTATAATGTGGTGAATTTGGTGAAAAACATGGTATCATTTATTATCGATGATTGTAACAGCCACTCAATTGTAACAACCAGATTGTAACAGCCACTAAACATTTTATTATCGATGATTGTAACAGCCACTCTCTCTATCGGGACATTATTACTAGTTTACATTATAGAAGATTAGGTTCAGATGTGAAGCATATACAATCAGTCAATGCTGATGACTATAATGATCACAAAAACTCTGCTAATTTGGAGAGTTTTTTTTCTTCATGTTTATAATGTGGTGAATTTGGTGAAAAACATGGTATCATTTATTATCGATGATTGTAACAGCCACTCAATTGTAACAACCAGATTGTAACAGCCACTAAACATTTTATTATCGATGATTGTAACAGCCACTCTCTCTATCGGGCCATTATTACTAGTTTACATTGTAGAAGATTAGGTTCAGATGTGAAGCATATACAATCAGTCAATGCTGATGACTATAATGATCACAAAAACTCTGCTAATTTGGAGAGTTTTTTTTTCTTCATGTTTATAATGTGGTGAATTTGGTGAAAAACATGGTGAGAAAAATGTTCACCTCTCGCTTGAATGTCATGCAATCCTACTTAATATCGTATCGAGACCTTCAAATTGATATATGACACATGTTTGTAGTAATTATAGTTTTTGTTTTGGAAAATACAATTTTAATTTTTGTTCACCATTTCCAGTATTTTTGTTTGTAACTTCTCAATAAGTTTTGTTTTAGGAGTTCAAATTTGCGAGACTTTTCATGTCTCTTATTGCGCATGTCTGTTATATTTGCAGTTTCGTTTCGGATAGTTAATTTAGGAAAGATGGACAGAGACTTATATAAGGTGCAATTACATTATTGTGTATTATAGAAGCTAAACCGTACAAAGCTAAAACGTAGATATAAACGTTAAAATTTTATCCATTTTTGTTGTCCCGCAAAAAAAGATAAGAACCAATAGTCCGAGAGGCGACTGCAATTTTTGGACCCCATCGAACATAATTCTAAATTTTTTATAGAAATTAGAGAAAAGTGAGTAGGTTAGGAATCCACTGGTCTGCAGTCGCAAAAATGGCAGAAACTGATCAATAATCGACTTGGAATGAGTTGAACTAAAATCCGATTGCCAAATATGTCATAACTTGCCAAAAATAGAACAAACTTATTCGTCTGGCAACCCACTTCATTTTGATTTTCAATGAGAAAAAGCGCAAACGATTTCTGATCTTTGGCTCGGAAAACTTACATCTTTTAAAAGTAAGCCAAATTGGCGACATCAGTTACGTCATAAGTGACGTAATATTTTTTGCCAACTTGGCACCCTTTTAATAGATGCAAATAGACCGTCGCCAGATATCTGAATCGTCTGCAACCTTCTTAATTGATAATTAAAGAGTGAGGGTTACCAAATAAAAAAAAATGCTCATTATTTGGCAAGTTATGGCGCATTTGGCAATTGAATTTAGTTCAACCTATTAAAAGTCGATTTTTGACCAGTTTCGGCCATTTTTGCCACGGCAGACCAGTGGATTCGTAATTTACACACTTTTCTCTAATTTCTATAAAAAATTCAGAATGATGTTCGATGGGGTCCAAAAATTGCAGTCGCCTCTCAGTCTACAACAAAATATGACATGAATATTTTACGATTGTTTATAAATATTAAGAATTTAATTTATACATTCTTAAATTTGTCTGAATTTAGTAGTTAAATAAACATACACAAACGTATTGCTTTCAAGTCGAGTGCTATAGGTTTGATGTTTTTGCTGAAGTTTCGTTTTAGTTATTCTGAAGTGTTTATTGAAACGGTTATACTCCATTTTATTGATAGCTCATAAGTTAAAAGAATAGTTTAATAATGTTAAAATATCGTTTACTTAATATTTTGCATTATTTGAAAAAAAAAAATATATTTTTTTTTTCTAAAGAGCAGTTGAAACTTCTCGAAAATGATCAGTTAGGCACTAACAGTGGCATCGTACCAGTTTATTAACAAATGCCAGGAAACTCCTCTTTTTTTTTTTTAATTTATTCCCCAAATGCAAAAAGCCACTCAAATGATAATTTTTCCTGAGTTATTTTTTACTTTTTTCATTGCATTCAAATACAAATATTTAAGTTACTGCAGTGAAAAAAAAAAATTATAACAATGGTGATATTTCCTGCACAAAAAAGAACGTATGTTCTTATACATTTTAAATTAAGTAAAATTGTTTGAAAAACGAGTAAGGAACCACTCAAAATCAAGTGTCTGAAAACAAAACCCCATACATTATTCAATATAATATTATTAATATATATAAAAGTGCTATTATAAAAATATTATTAATAAAAATATTATTAATAAAATATTATTACCAAATAAAAATAAAATGCTCATTATTTGGCAAGTTATGGCGCATTTGGCAATTGAATTTAGTTCAACTTATTAAAAGTTGATTTTTGACCAGTTTCGGCCATTTTGCCACGGCAGACCAGTGGATTCGTAATTTACTCACTTTTCTCTAATTTCTATAAAAAATTCAGAATGATGTTGACGGTATAACAAAAGCCAATAAACCAAATATCGCCAAATTTGAAATTATGCTCATTTTACACTAGAGAGAGAAAAAAGTACAGGGAAAAAAAAAAAAGATTTTTTTCTATACATTTTAATAACATTTCACATCACAATCTGTATATACCCGTTTGAAAAATATTTCTAGCTCATGATATTTATCTTGAAAGATATATGTATTAACTATATTGGTCCCAACATTACGCAGTGCTTTTTCTGTATCTCTTGGAAAAGAAAATTGTATCAGTCACTTTTTCAATAATTGGAGATTTTGCATATCTTTGTTCTTTAAGGGGTCTGCCCTTAAGTGCAAAAATTTCAAATTTTTCGATTTTTATATTTTAGTGGAAAAATATAGCCTGAAACTCTAGCATTCAGTACATACCTTACTTTTGCTGATCCGAGAAGAATTAAGAATATTATTTGAGTTTTTGTAAGCGCGCATATCAGAAATCGTATGTATTTCAATTTCTTAAATTTCATTTTTCTCTTCGTGTGTATTTTAAGATTTTTAGGGTATTCGATTTGTTCCTTGCGATTCAAAAGTGGATGTATTTTTTTTAAACTTGGAGATATTGTTTACTATACTGTTTTGAACACAATTGTGCATAGATTTTGGAATCTGGTAATTTTTTATTGTTTTACAGTAATTTTCTTAATGCTTCTATTTAAAAAGTTTACATTTTTTGCCTTTGTACCAAAATTTTACTTTTAAATAATTAACCAATGAGTCAAATTCAAAATCCATGCACAATTATGTCAATATATATTCGATTAACTTGTACAAAAATATAGTGACTGATTGCAAAAAATTTGAATCGCTAGGAGCGTTTTTAAAATTATGGAAAAAACGCTAAATTTTTCAATAAAAATTACATTTCTTGAAAAAAAATCAATATAAATTTTTGAAATTTTGGATTGTGTTTCATCTAATTGCTATTGAACTGCACAAAAAATTTCATGAATTTTGGACCAAAATTGAAGAATTTTTATTTTTGACTTAACAGTCCCCTTAATAAAAGACACATGTTACTTCCGCCAAAATAAACCTAATCTATCACACACGCCAAACAGCTCAGTTTAGCATCCTTTTGCTACAACTTTCTTTAGATAGCAACTTCTTTATATCACCGACAACAACGCTAAGTACTTTAAGTCGCTATTTATAGCAACTTATTTATTCCTCGGCAATATCGGGCGGCACTTTAATGTCTGAATAAAATTTTTTAGATCGGAAGACATTACTTTTTATTTTTTGGGGCAGCTTTTTGTACTGCTGAACTGTACTCTATTTTTTTTCCGGTGGTCTAAAATATTCCGTCAGTTTAAGGTTAGTAGTTAGAAGAAGAACTGGGTCTCGTATTTTCAACATCCTGTCATATATTTAATTTATTTTGCATCAGAAAGCTCCAGTTACTCCTCGGCTAGATTTGCGTAGCTTAAGGGGGTCCGGTACCGAAAATAAAAAAAACTTTATTTATTTACATTTTTATGTCAAAAATTTATTTTATGTATGAGATACTATTTATAAATCTTTGAGAAAATGTCTTTTTAAATATTGTGTTTAGTTATTTAAAAAAAAAATTAAAAATCAAGAAAAATCCATAATAATTGATGTTTGCGTATTTTGATATAAGTCAAGAAAAAAATTTGTTTTTTTCAAAGTGAAAGCTTTCTGTAATACATAATTATATAAAGAAAATTTTGTCTGCATAGAATTTTGATAGGTGAATTAAAAAAAAAATAAAAAAATTCTCTAAGTTAAAATATTGAAATTTTTGCTTTTTTTTAATATTATCTTTTACGCTAAATGTTATATTTTAAAACACAATTAAAAAAATTAAATTCTGTGAAGACAAAATATTTAAAACTATATAATTTAAATGCTCCAAAAATTTGAATAGCCAATTGTTAATGGTTCTGGAGATATATCGATTTGAATATGCAACATCTGTGAAAAGCACTAGTGCTCGAAAAACGCACTTTAAGCAGACGATTCAAGGTGTTACGCCCATTAGTGATGTTTAAATCACAGGTAATTTTGTGTCGTTCTAATCACCGGAGGATTAAGATAAAAACATCATTCTCTTCAGGAATGTATGAACTATTTTTTTAAATCAGAAAAAAAAAAAATTGGGATTTTTGAAGAAATTTTGGTACTGGACCCCCTTAACCCGACAATCAGTTTCTTGTCTAGTTGCAAGGAATTCAAATTAAAAGTGACCCTTCGTCTCGTAACGATTCATGAACCAACACAGTTGCAAAATGAAAAGCTAAGTGAACCGTAATGGTATGTGTAAAAGAATAAAGTTGCAATTGATGCATTCTTGCAAAAAAAAAAATCAAAAAAAAAAAAAAAAAAAAATCAGCAACTCAAAGAGTTGATTTAATTTATATAGTAAACAGGACCTTCTCTCTTTACTTTCAGTTATCTTTATATGTATGCCGACCAAACGGTATAGTGGTTAGCGTGCTAGTTTCTAGACCGTGAGGTTGCGGGTTCCGAGTCCCGTGTTAGGCATGGGTGCTTGTAAATGTATGTTGACTTGTCTAATGACGAATGTTTCGGCGCATTACAGCCCTCGTGTTGCTGACGGCGCCAGATGATCTGAAAACAACCAACCAATCTATATGTACCCATACTGTTCCACAAATTGTCTGTATATAGTGTAAATAGTGACGTATTATTTTAAAATTCTATTATAATTTATTTTATTTTATTTCATTTATTAACAGTGATTATACCGGTTAGAAAAATGTGGCAACACCTAAAGCATTCGAGAAATTTCGAGATGTTTCTTTTGCGACGAATTTGCTGGAAATTTCGCGAATGTTCTCTCGTGCCGAGTATAAATAAGACTGGAGATCGGGAAAGTTTTCAGATTGACTTCGGACTTCGATGAAAGCTGTTCGCTTTGTTTACCTATTGTAGTGAGCTTGTATAATCTCTGTATTCGAAGTTGTTGTTGTTGAGGCTTGTGTTGAAGCTTGAGAGAGATTACACTGTCGCCTTTGAATACATTCTGTGAGTTTTCTGAAGTGAATAAATAGTAGTTTTCATCTTAAAAACTGTGCCATCATTGCCTCAGTGAAAAAATTCATAACAATATGTATACATACGATAATAAAAATATAGCATTCGGTAAAAAAAAAAAAAAAAAAAGATTTTTTTTATTGCATTTCCCCATGTTTTGAAACGTACTGATTGTAAAAAAAGTGATCTAGAAAAAATGTATGTCTGTGTGTAAGTGGTCAGCATAACTCCCAAACAAATTAACCTACGATGTTCAAATTTGGTATGCGGGTTGGTGGTGGCCATGGGATCTACTATTAAGGTTTTCGTCAATATCGTGCATGCGTATAAGTTAGCTGTCATTGAAAAATAATCATGTTTTTCAATGATTGCTGAAAAACGGCTTTAACGATTTTGATTAAAATCTCTGTGGTAATGCCTCTTAAGATGTTCTAAATATCCCCACCTCCGAAATTCCCTTAAAAATTCTTTAATGGCGTAAAAAATTGAAAAACGAATACACTAACAAAGAGTTTTCTTTCCTTGAGCATACCTCATCAATGATCGTCTTTTCTTCTTCCCAAAGTTTCACTTATAATAAAAGATAGTATAAGGATTATCGAAAAGTATATCGCCAAAAGCACCATTCTTTTTTTTTATTTTTAGACGCATACAAGAATTATCGCCAAAAATATCGCCTAGCTGGTCATTTTGTCTAAATGAATGATGAAAATATAAAAACGGTAAATGACACAAATTCACTTCAGTATTATATAGTAATTCAAAGTTGTGCGATGTTCCACACCCCTAGTTTATGTCGCACAGTATGTTTTTATTTAACATTAGGTGTTTTATGAGCTCTGGTAATGTCCAACATTGGCGTTGTCTTAGGTTATGAAAACAGTTCCAATGAATAGCATTTTGAGACGAAGTATCGTCTCAAAGTGTCTCAAACACAGTTGATGAAATTCGGATAACAGTTGTTGTAAGATGTGATGTTTAACTGTTTAATCGTTTATCAAAAGCTCTGGATGTGATGAAATATGCCATAGATAAACATGAATTCGAAAACAATATTTTATTATTATAAGCTTGCATCGAGCGAAAAATAATCACATTGAAGAATTTTACTTTATTTATGTTATATCAGTATTATTCGCGTAGTATTAACGCACATACACCAAAAAAAAAAAAAAAAAAAAAAAAAAAACTGCGATGTAAAAAGGGCCAGAAAGTCAAACGGAAAAAGTTGAGAAAAGTAATGTTTGTTACCAAGCGATCGCAATTTATTTTTTTGAGGAACTGTAACCCACTTAGACTGAGAGGCGACTGCAAATTTTGGATCCCGTCGAACATAATTCTGAATTTTTTATAGAAATTGGAGAAAAGTGAGTAGATTACGAATTCATTGGTCTGCCGTGGCAAAAATGGCCGAAACTGGTCAAAAATCGACTTTTTAATAAGTTGAACTAAATTCAATTGCCAAATGCGCCATAACTTGCCAAATAATGAGCATTTTTTATTTTATTTGGTAACCCTCACTCTTTAATTTTCAATTAAGAAGGTTGCAGACGATTCGAATGTTTGGCTATAGCTTACTTGCATCTTTCACAAATGAGCCAAATTGGTAATAAACATTACGATGACGTAATTGATGTCACCAATTTGGCTTACTTTTAAAACATACAAGTTTTCCGAGCCAGAGATCAGAAATCGTTTGCGCTCTTTCTCATTGAAAATCAAAATGCAGTGGGTTGCCAGACGAAAAAGTTTGTTCTCTTTTTGGCAAGTTATGACATATTTGGCAATCGGATTTTAGTTCAACTCATTCCAAAGTCGATTATTGATCAGTTTCGGCCATTTTTGCCACGGCAGACGAGTGGATTCGTAATCTACTCACTTTTCTCCAATTTCTATGAAAAATTCAGAATGATGTTGGATGGGGTCCGAAAATTGCAGTCGCCTTTAGGACTAACTGATCTCAAACTACAACTTCCGGATAGCTGATAGTTGGTTTCTGCTCTGCAAGCAGATGAAGTCAATTGAATACTTACCCCATAATGCTATGAAATAGGTTACCATGGTTACCTATACATTGTAACTATTAGTTTGGGGAGAAGTTGCTAGAGTGGATCACTATGGTGATTGTTAAACCTTCTCCAACTTGAAGTTAATAGCCAAGCATGGACTATCCAGAAGTTGCAGTTAGAGATTAGTAATTAATTCCCATAGGTAATCAATACCTGGCAGGCTAGAGTTGTTTTCAAATAATGCCATTTGATAGGTTTGAACTACTTTGTACTCATTACACTGGAATTATATTAATTTTGTAATATCTCTACACTGTCAATTACTGATATTTTATTAAAATTCCTTTTAATAATTCCAATGTAGTTCATTGTGTACAAGTACCCCGAAGAAATTAAACGCGGTCGTCTAGCGGCAAACATTAGATTTCACAAATTGCCGGTGTTTATTTACAACTTCCACATATTTTTTATCAATTATTTTTGTTGTATTTGTTATGTTTTAAGTGAGTAAGATGTAATCGATGGATATTGTTACCAATTTTTGTATATTTGTAAATATTTTGTAGTGTTAATTTTGTAAATAGGAAAACTGATGTACATTTCGCATAAGGCACTGTAATAGTTCGTCGTTAGTTTACTTCCCCGCAATGTGTGTCTTTTAATGCTTGATAACGAGTTTTACAGAGAAAACGCTTTGAAGCGAGTTTTACAAGGAGCAGGGCATTTGATATTATGGTAATGGCAATTTCGCCAAATTGGCGAGATAGAGCCAAGTTGGCGACGGTTTTGGCGACTAATTTTTGTCGCCAAATTTGTCGAGAAATCGCCAAATGTCACCAAACTTGGCGACCATTTGGCGACATGTTGGTCCCCATGTACATGTATAGGACTTTTCGACTACGATCTGGAAAGTTTTCCAAATATCTACCTCTAGAAGATTCACGAAGATTTGACTCCTATATAAGCCAGGCCATGAGTCGGTTTAGTCAGTAGTTGCCTGAGTTGAGTCAATGAGTTAGGTTAATCAGTTAGTTGACTGGAATTACTGAGTCTCAGTGAACATTCAGAGTAGTTCCAAAGTGAACTGTATTGCATTGTCTTTTGCAGAGGTTTTAGCAGTTGTGTTGTCGAGTTTTTAACTGCTGTTGGTGCTCTATTGTTGTGAAAAGAGCTGTGTTGAGTCTACTAGAACGAGAAGTTCTGGAGTTGTAAAGGAATCTGTAAGGAGTTATATTGGAATAAATTTCTGCAAGTTTTGATCTGCTGTGGCTTCAAATCTTTCGAACCCATCCACTCAACAATATTTTAGGTCGAATAATTATACCTTCGCTCTAGATACAAAATGGCGTAAGCGACAACAATTTTAGATTCACATACTACTCTGTGTATTATATCGGGATGCAATATTGTAGAGGGATTTAGGTTTGCAATCCAAATCCTGTTTTTTTTTCTCAAGTAGAATTTCAACTTACTGCAAAAAGAAGAATGTTCATAATTTAAGGTATGTACCTATTAGATTTAACTTGAGTACATACTAAAAAAATAATTAATAATGTAAATTAAGCATGACATACTGAAAACAATGAATACTTGCTTTATATATGAAACAGAGGATTACCAGCTTTCAAAAATGTTTCAAAATAACTTTCGCTTTAAGTTTGGATTGGTTGTTTTCAGATTATCTGGCGCCGTCAGCAACACGAGGGCTATAATGCGCCGAAACATTCGTCATTAGACAAGCCAACATACATTTACAAACACCCATGCCTAACACGGGACTCGAACTAACCCGCAGCCTCGCTTTCTAGAAGCTAGCACGCTAACCACTATACCGTTTGGTCGGCCCTTAAGTTTGGAAAATACGAGGTGAGACCGAAAAGTAAGGTGACTGATGTCATAATAATCACTGTATTATATATTTGCAGATAAATACATACCTGTTCTTCAAAGTAGTTCCCTCCGTCTACAATATACTTCTGACAACGTTCATACAAGTTCTTGAAACTTCTGAAAAAGTCCTCCTTTGAGACTGTCTTAAGTTCCTTGGTAAACAGCAGCTTGAATGTCTGAGATGCTTGAAAATTAGTTCCCATTTCAGTGCCAATTTCAGTCACGGAAAGAGGAAAAAATCTGCTGGCGTTAGATCAGGGGAATAAGGAGGGTGTAATACTAGTATTACACCCTCATTATTCTCCCTATTTCCACAACTGAAATTGGCACTGAAGGGAAACCGATTTTCAAGCATCTCAGACATTCAAGCTGCTGTTTACCAAGGAATTTAAGACAGTCTCAAATGAGGACTTTTTCAGAAGTTTCAAGAACTTGTATGAACGTTGTCAGAAGTGTATTGTAGACGGTAAGAACTACTTTAAAGGACAGTGATGTATTTATCTGCAAATATATAATACAGCGATTATTATGACATCAGTCACCTTACTTTTCGGTCTCACCTTGTATATATATATATTTTTTTTATTATTTTCAACAGTCTTGTGTAGTGCAATCATTAATGTAACTAGAAAGTGATTAGAATATATGTGATTCAAAACCATCCAGGCATCTTGACGTGTTAAAACTTTATTTCAAAATGAAAATGGTTTCTTCATTTAAGGGGACTGTTAAGGCAAAAATTTCAAAAATTTCTATTTTTATATTTTAGTGGACATATATAGCCTGCAATTCTAGCTTTCAGTACATACCTTACTTTTGCTGATCCGAGAAGAATTAAGAATATTATTTGAGTTTTTGTAAGCGCGCATATCAGAAATTGTATGTATTTCAGTTTCTTAAATTGCATTTTTCTCTTCATGTGTATTTTAAGATTTTTAGGTATTCGATTTGTTCCTTGCGATTCAAAAGTTGCTGTATTTTTCTTAAATTTGGAGATATTGTTTACTATACTGTTTTGAACACAATTGTGCATGGATTTTGGAATCAGCTATTTTTTTATTGTTTTACAGTAATTTTCGTAATGCTTCTATTTAAAAAGTTTACATTTTTTGCCGTAGTACCAAAGTTTTACTTTTAAATAATTAACCAATGAGTCAAATTCAAAATCCATGCACAATTTTGTCAATATATATTAAATTAGCTTGTACAAAAAAATTTAATCGCAAGGAGCGTTTTTAAATTTACGGAAAAAACGCTAAATTTTTCAATAAAAATTTAATTTCTTGAAAAAAAATCAATACAAATTTTTGAAATTTTAGGTTGTGTTTCATCTAATTGCTATTGAACTGCACAAAAAAATTCATGAATTTCAGACAAAAATTGAAGAATTTTTATTTTTGACTTAACAGTCCTCTTTTGCAAAACGTGTTTTCATAGCTCTGATAAGCATTAAATTTACTGGAAAAATAAGAAAATTTTACTTAATTATGGCTTACTACAAAACTTAATTTCTTTTTATTTAAATTTTACTCTTGTGGCAGTAGTTCGACTTAAAGTAATTAAGTCACTTCTTGAAATTGAGCAAAAAATGAATATCGTTAATCAGTTGATCCATTTTAATCAGTCATTACTCTGGTTAAATTTCCAAATTTTGGTATCATTTTTGGGAAGTCCAGAACATCATACGCAATAGAACATACAAAAGGTACTTCCTCTAATCAAGCCGAGAAGAATGAAAAAAGAATGATCAAAATCCATAAAATAGTTTTGGCTCTAGCCATTGCTAAAGATTTGGCCACAACCAGAAGAATCAGAAGCAGAAGCAGAAAAGGCTAAACAAAATTCTAGTGACTTAGCTGATTTTCAAAGGAATTTTTTTGCCATGTTCCCGTAATCATTGTAAAACAATTATGTAGCTAGTTTTTGTCTACCCACCGAGAAAAACCCTATGGCAAAAAAACATCAGTGTTCTAGCTATAATATAGAAGATGAGCTGTGAGGGTTTGGAAACGGGCCTAAGCTCGGTCAACATAATATACACTTGCACCACCAAGTTCGGTACCACTTTTGACTTTGGACTTGGTGGCTACTGCCGTGCCGCCAAGTCCGATGCCCTAATACGACGATGTCCTAACCATGTACTTTGGCACAGTATGGCCCACGTGTAACCCTTGCCCCGTTAAACTCCTACCAACCAACCAACCAACCTAACGATGTACTACCGTCTTCCAAGATAGTGTGACTACCAGATAGGTATTAAGGTCAAGATTGTCTAGTTACCCCAATTGACCTTATTGAATATTGAATAGTAAACTGTCCTGGTAGGATCTTTAATTTTATATATTGCGGAGATCAATAATGTTTATAGTCTATAAATGATGACGGACGGACGCTTATGAAGAATTCTTTTGTAAGGGATGCTCAAAACAACAGCTTATAGGGACGTCACTTTTGAATAACTGAATAACTTTACCTCGAAACATGAAGGAAACGAGAAATTTATGAGATCACAATCCTTTTTCATATCCCAGCCTTGCTTTTACGAGTTAGCATTGAGAGTGATTTAATATCAGTTCAAAATTGGACTACATACAGGGTCGGGTACGAGTTCAAGATGGCGCAGATGTCAATATGTGCCTTCTAAGCTATCACAACAATCGGAACCGGATTTTTAAATTTCTTTTGATTCCCTTGAAACCGTCCCAGTAGAAAGAAAATGTCAAAAGTTGGAAATGAAGTAAACATTTTTTAGACAGCCAAACACTGCTTGAAACTCAAACAAAATGTTATGTTTGGAATTTCCTTTTTTATCTGCTTTTCTTTTAGTTTCTATCTAACATCCAATAGCAAGCGACTTTGGTTCTAACGTATTTGAAAGATTCAGTGAGGATAGTCTGCATTTCATAGCAAAGCCTCGAAAATATTAATTACATTTTTTTGAATAGAAACATATACTTTTTTTGCTTTCATTAGATTAACCATGGTTTAAAACCCCCCACACAATTTTTTTCTTCCCATTTTGACTTTTAGTTCTCGATTTTTTAGCGAAAATATAAAAAACGCTCCCTTTAAATGACCGTATAGTAGACGACTTTTGGAAAACTATCAAAGATTAATTCAAGGTAAACTAGAGGTGTGGAAAATCGCACAAACATTCAATTATCGTAAAATGAAGTGAATAGGAACAGCGGGGTGAATCGGAACAGAATTTCTTGAAATTACAAAAATAAATATTATTTTATACAAACAAAGCAGTTTTATTTTTTATATATATATTTTTAATCTGTCTAACGTGTTTGGAATCGTGGAACATATGTTTTGTGTGGTTTTCAACAGTGTTCTTTTTTTTGAAAAAAAATTACTTTCTTAAATTACATTTATTTAAAACAACATTTCTTAAGCAATTTCAATAAGTTATCCATTAAAAATTTTACTGAATCATGTGATTTTTTTATTTTATAAATAATTTCAACGATCAAGTTACATTTGTGTTTACAGTAAAATGTTTCTGTAAAATAATCAAGCTTTGCTGAATACTATTTACTAATGCCTACATTTTATATTCATTAATTATCTAATTTTCAGTAGTATACGTTATACTTCTACAATTACAGTTTTCGATATTTTATTTATTTCGTGTGAAGAATGCAGATCTTTAACGTTGTAAATAAATTATGTCACTTTTGCGTTTAATGCTATTTTTGTATTAATCTTAAACATGACACTATAAATGCAAGTAGTTTCTATGCAGTTTTAGACTAATATTTGTATTTTTTAACGTCGTGAAACGCCGCACTGACCGTTCGATTTCTTCCGCTGTGAAGTAGAACCTTAAAAATATCTTTTGTTTTATGAAAATTCTCCCTGAAGATCAGTCAAAAAATGGTCGAAAAATTTTCGCTCATAAGTGACGTGTTTTTCAACATATTGCATTGAAATTTCGAATTTAGAGTAAATGATGTATTCTAAATCGAATGAAATGATAAAAAATAGGGGTTCGTATTGAAATTTTTGAAGATAGCTTTACTTTTACTTAGTAAACGGTCTCTTAGGAAAAAAAATTGCGTCAGATATATAAAAAATCGTAAGCAAAACATTTTGGTGCAAACCGTAAGATTCTACAATAATTAGAACCGAAGATATAGCCATCGTTCTGATTTTGATTTTTTTTGGGGGGTACTGTACCATATTGGCATTATAGAGCGTAGTTAACTCAAAGGGGGGGAGGGGGAATGGAAGGCTTTATTTAATTTATGTTAAGGAGGCCTGGGAGTCAGAATTTTTAAAATTCTCAAAAAAAAAAAATTGTTATTGTAAAAAATAAAGCAAATATTTTTAAACAAAATGGCATAAAAATTTTGTTTCTATCTTTAATAGAATTTGAAATATTTAAGTTTCTGTTACATGTCAATTGTATTTCAGACATACTATCTTGAAACTTCGAAACTGATTTTCTCTGTGATGGCTTTTTGCCCCTTTTTTGAGTTTAAATTGATATAACTTAAAAATTACTTGATACAAATCTATGAAACTTTCCACAATTATTTTTCGTATATATTTCTTTAATTTGTTTTCATGAATTATGCTTTTTTATATAACGTTTTTAAAAAACGCTTTTGGAGCTTAGCATACTATGGATTTTATACAGTTTTTGCACAAAATATCTTTTTAAATTTTTTAAAAAAAATTTCTAATTACTTCATTGAAAAATCATGAAGACAATTTTTGAAATGAATTATAAAAAGTAGTTTTATGCAAAAATGAAGTGATTTTTTAAAAAAAAAGTTTTTTAGATGTATATCAAATTTAGGAATTATCAAAATTTTGAAATTTTTTAATTTAAAAAAAATTTGAAAATTTGAAAATTGAAAATAGTTTTTAGAGTTTTAAAGCATCATACATTACTGCATAAAAAAATTCCACAAAATTAATTCTAAAAACAAAGATTTTAGAATTCTGAGTCCCAGACGCATTTTTTATGCACGGTTTAAAAATGTTCCAACAAAAATTAAAACACTTTTACATGGATTGACAAATGCTTTTGTAAAAAAAAAAAAAAAAAAAAAAAAAAAAAAAAAAAAATGTGTTTTTTCAAATTTTGACGTATTGATATTTGTTTATAAGCTTTTCACAAACAAGTCCATTAAAAAAAAATAATAATAATATGTATTTCTGTAACAAAAAAAAAAGTGATCTATATATTCCTGTAAAAGCATAAGCCTGTTTGTGTAAAAGTGCAGTGGAGGGTTATTCAAACTGAAGGAGCAGATTTTAAGTATTTATTTTCAATGAAAGGCAATGGATGAGCGCCACATACTAAACGTCAATGGTTAAAGGAAAGAACTAAGTTATTCCATGCATTCAACGTAAGCACCATTTGTTATGCAGCAAACGTCGAATAGGTACTCCATTTCTTGCCACACACTGTTGATCCTTCATTTTGAATAACCCCGTACATAAAAAGTAAAAAAAAAAAAAAAAAAAAAGCTCACAATAAAACATTGAGTAGATTCTGAGAAAAAGGCATATTCGTATGAAAACATATTTTAAGGAAATACAGCGTTGAAAGTGCAAATAAGTGTATGTTTTTATTGTGATATATTTTTTTTTTCTTAAAAATAATTATTCAAAATACTTCTGATGAATCCCCAAATTATACTATTTTGTAGATACCACTTAAAACTAGGGGTGTGGAATATCGCACAACTTTCAATTACACTACAATAGTGATGTTATTTTGTGTCATTTACCGTTTTTATATTTTCATCATCCATTTGGAAAAAAATGGAAAGTTTGACTATATTTTTTATCATAATTCTTGTATAGATCTTTAAAAAAAAAAAAAAAAAAAAAAAAAAAAAAAAAAACACCTTTGAAAAATAGATGATTTTGGCGATATACTTTTCAATAATTCTTATACACTCATGTCCATAAATTAAGGATAATTCAGTTTTTCCCTAATAACTTCTCAGTGGAGCAGCGTAGACACTTGAAATTCACTTCAAAGAGACATCTTTATGCAACATAATGATAATTAAAATAACTCAGTCTCAAATTGAAATGCAAAGTGTACAGCGGGGGCATATGCAAAAGAATGGAGTACCATTAGTGTGCAGTTGTACAGATGCATTTACATTAAAAATCTCTCAACTCATGGAGTGGACTTCTACTGTGAGATATGATCTCCCCTGTCATCAGTGTTTACTTAGTACTGTATTCTCATACTCATCATGACTTGATGAACAGTAGAGGCTAAATTGCTCGCCCCACCTTTTGAACTGTTTGTAAGTGATGGAAAGTTCCTAATACATCAAGTCTTAACACAATTCATATCGTAGAAGCGTCCCACACATGCTTGATGAAATTTGGAGTAGATGAGTGACCTGGCCTACTTATACGGGCGATATTCATATTTTTTAATCGCTTGTCCAAGGCAAAAGTGGAATAAAATTTGCCATAAGTATCAATAAATACGATTTAGAAATCGATATATCACCATTAAAAACTTGTCTAGATCAAGTTAACATAATTACAGGGAAAAAGTGGAACTTAATTATCTTTTGGTCTCTTGGGGAGCTTATGTAACCAAGTCAACATATTGCCCCCAAAGACCAAATCTTTTTAACATCAGATACTATTTACTGAAAATAATTTTGTCAGTCTCATGAGTAATATTGGACATCAGAGGATCTGTAGAAAGGTGGGAACTTGATATTTCATGGTAAATGCCAGTTCAAGATAATGATTTGGTGGGAAAAGAGTTTTGGTCTTAATATTCAATTTGTTGAATTTGTTTAATAAGCTCCCCAAGAGCGCAAAAAATAATTAAATTCCACTTTTTTACTGTAATTACGTTAACTTGATTTAGACGTCTTTAATTGTGAAATATCAGTTTCAACATCGCGTTTATTGATAGTTATGGTTTATTTTATTCCACTTTTGCTTTGGATAAAGGATTAAAAATATGAGTATCACCCCTATAAGTAAGCCAGATCACTCCTCCAATCCAAATTTCATCAAACATGTGTAGGACGCTTCTACGATATTCATTGTGTAAAGATTTAATGCATTGGGAACTTTCCCTCACTTGCAAACATTTCAAAAGGAGGGACGAGCAATTTAGGCACTAGAATTCATCAAGTAACTCATGTTAAGTATGAGAATACTGTGCCAAGTAAATATTGATGACAGGGAAGATCATATCTCACACTAAAAGTCAACTCCATGTGTTGAGTGAATTTTAATGTAAATGCATCTGTACAACTGCACACTAATGGTACTCCATTCTTTTGCATATACCCCCGCTGTACACTTTGCATTTCATTCTGCGACTGAGTTGTTTTAATTATCGTTTTGTTGTATAAAGATGTGTCTTTGAAGTAAATTTTAAGTGTCTATGCTACTCCACTGAGAAGTTATTAGGGAAAAACTGAATTATCCTTAATTTATGGACATGAGTGTAGTATCCTTTCTTATAAGTAAAATTGAGGAGAGGAGAAAAAATGATCGTTGATAAGGTATACTCAAGAGAGTAGAGCTCTGTGTTAAAGGCATTCGTTTTTCAACTTTTAAGCCATTAAAGCATTTTTACGGGAATTTCGGTGGTAGGAATGATTAGAACACCTTAAGAGGCACTATCAGAGCGATTTTGGTTAAAATCGTCAGACCCGTTTTTTTTAGTAATGACTGAAAAACATGTTTTTTTCAAAGGCAGCTACCTTATGCACATGCGCGATTTTGACGAAAACCTAAAATGGTAGGTCCCTATGCCATCACCAATCTGTACACCAAATTTGAACATTGTAGGTCAATTTGTTCGGGAGTTATACTGACCACAGATACACATACAGATAATTTTTCTGGATCACTTTTTGGAAATCAGGATATCTCAAAAAGTAAAAAAACACAAAAAAAAATCAGAAAAGAAAAATATTGATCGAATTCTATACTTTCATTACCCTATGTATACAACTGCGATATAGAAGGGATTGATAGACCCCACGCTAGTTCCAACTGAACCAGAACTTCCATGTGGCCATGCGGTTTAAACTTGTTTTAGCCAAGAAAAAGTTTATCAACGGTCGATAGAATAATACTTAAGTACCTTATAACTAAATACATTAGATTAAAAAATCACACGGAGAATTTTAGGTATTAAATATGCTTTCGTAAATTATTCCTCAAATGAAGCATCGTTTGTTAACGGAACTTGCACAAGTGAGGAAAATGAATATTTTTTTGTATTTTCTAGTGTTATCCAACGTATATATTTGAACAGTGCAATTATTTTTTATCTTTATGCTTTCAATTAATCAAAAACAGAGTTTGAAAGTAGCCGAAATCAAAGCAAAAGTCACGTGACCAAAAACGCACAAAAACCCGTGACGTGGTTACTCAGAGATAAAGTCACAAAACCAAGGAAAAACTTGACTCATTTCTCGTCTAAAACAGGTTTTAGACTGGTTCATTATCTGCGCGTTGACGTTTCTCGCAAAAGTGGCTTTTCCCCGCCAAATCGCAAAGTGAAAAACTAAATTTTTTTTTTAACTATCTATCCGAGCTCAAATTTTTGAAAGAATGGTATTGTTTTTCATGACTTTTTCTCTACTTTTATTTAAAAATAAAACCAAAAAACGTGAAAGTTCCTCAAGCAACTTTTGTGAAGTTAACTACTGCACGAAATCTTCGTAAAGCACGAATTACAGTTACTAGTTAGATAAATAATATTTTGAAGACAAGGACAAATAAAAAGTGGTAAAAAATAAATAAATTATGAACTATACTAAACTTCCACTTAACTAGACATCACTTAGACGATAGATCGTGACAGTGCTCATAGGTATTTAATCCATTTTGGCGGCGTGAAGACATATTTCTCACCAAACCTTATAGTCTTTTGTTCTGTTGTGGTTTGGCGAGAATTATGTCTTCACTCCGCCAAAATGGATTAAATGCCTATGAGCACTGTCACGATCTATCGTCTAAGTGATGTCTAGTTAAGTTGAAGTTTAGTATATATACAGTTAACTCGCGATAACTCGAAGTTCAAGGGACTGGTAAAATTCTTCGAGCTATCCGAAGTTCGAGTTATCGAAAGTCACTCGGACGTTATTTTCTGTTCAAGGCGTATTCGTGAGACCTAATGAAAACTTCGAGATAAACGAATACTCGACTTATAAGACTTGGAGTTACAGCGAGTTGACTGTAAATTAAACGAATCTGAATAATAAAAGTTTTATTCAATCAATTCTGGATACTTTACAATTAGGGAATAAAATATATCTATATAAGGTTTTGCAACTTGCATTTCTGGGTCGTGTTATGTTTTTGTTGATATGAGAGTGTTCGTACTAGGCGGCAAAAGTATTTTAACACAGCTCCACTAATCACAATAAGCCGAGAGGCGACTGCAATTTTTGGACCCCATCGAACATCATTTTGAATTTTTTAAAGAAATTAGAGAAAATTGAGTAGATTAGGAATCCACTGGTCTGCCGTGGCAAAAATGGCCGAAACTGATCAATAATCGACTTGGAATGAGTTGAACTAAACTCCGATTGCCAAATAAGTCATAGCTTGCCAAAAATAGAACAAACTTATTCGTCTGGCAACCCACTTCATTTTGATTTTCAATGAGGAAAAACGCACACAATTTCTGATCTTTGGCTCGGAAAACTTATATCTTTTAAAAGTAAGCCAAATTGTTGACATCAGTTGCGTTATAAGTGACGTAACATTTTCCCCAACTTGGCTCCCTTTTAATAGATGCAAGTAGACCGTCTCCTGAATCGTCTGCAACCTTCTTAATTGAAAATTAAAGAGTGAGGGTTACCAAAAAAAAAAAAAAAAAAAAAAATGCTCATTATTTGGCAAGTTAGAGAATTGCATTTGGCAATTGTATTTAGTTAAAAGTCGATTTTTGACCAGTTTCGGCCATTTTTGGCACGGCAGACCAGTGGATTCGTAATCTACTCACTTTTCTCTAACTTCTATAAAAAATTCAGAATGATGTTCAATGGGGTCCAAAAATTGCAGTCGCCTCTCAGTCTACAAGCTAATGAGAATATTGAATACCTAACCTTCATTATCTCAATTTATGTTTTTTTCTTTTTCATTTAGGTTTTTTTTTTTTTTAGTTTATTCTTTATTTTTGATGATCTTTTATTTCTTATTTTATATTTATATATAGATAAAAATAATATAACAAACACGTACGATGAACAAATACGTAACCATAATGGCCACACTATTCTCAAGTGAGTTAGAAAGAAGCAAGGAAGCTTGGATAGAGTTGGTCTTGAAACCAACCCTTTAATTTGACAGTAATTTTCACATTGAAGGAATTTGATTTTAACCTAATTGCTTACCAGAGTGATGAAGAGTATCGAGAACTTATAACAATTTAAAAAATCATTTTGGGAAGGAAAAAAAAATATATGTGTTCAGTTAGGTCAGATACTACGCGCCTCAAATAATAAATGCTTTAAGGTATACATATACATTAGGAATCGCGAAATTTGACTCAATTCTGCGTTGTTGTTTTTTGGTTTTAAAATATTCCCGAATTCATTACCATTAAAATGATACCATTTTCTTTCTGAGACTCAAATTACTTTTTAAATTACAGTAGGTTTTGTGAACCTGTTTTGTATCCCTTTCATTAGTGTAGTAAACTTTAAACACGTTTTCTGAAGAATGACATTTTGGTGTTAAATGACTTAACGCCAACGGTCATAGCTTCATCAAAAATGGTCCAATTTACAAAATTCTAATTTTGTTTTGTAGACAATAGTTGTGAATGTGTTTTCTATGGAGAATCTAATATATATTGTTATGAACACATTTTTTATGCATATTTTAATCTTAATTTTTTATTAAAAATTATGTATTTTTTCAAACATTTTATTTAAAAACTTATAATTAAATAAATATTAAAGCCAAATTCAAAAATCTTCATAGGAACATGCGTCCATATAATATCTCTTATTACCATTAAAAATAATGAGTCTAACTTAATTACGAGTTTATTTATGCATGTTCTAATAATGTCCTAATTAGTCACTTTAATTGCAATTACCTGATTAAAAAATTGACGGAAAAAAAAGTTTGTATATAAAAATGCATCATTATTTATTCTGATATACTGCCAAAAAGTTTGAAATTATAACATAAGAATTAAAGAAAATCATCTCAATTGTATATGTATACCTTAAAGCAACATAAGTCAACCATATAATTCTTAAAAATATTCAGAAACATTAGATGCCATTTAGAGAAGATTTTCTGAAAGATTGTAAAGTCAAATCCTTCTATCTTTAGATCAGAACTTGTAAAAAGGCAATTTCCATGAAAATTGTTCCGCATATCTCTTCCGAGTATTCAGCAAAGTAGACTTTTAAAAGAAGAACGACATATGTGATGTCTACCATTATGTAGAGTACAAAGAAATAACTTTCTAAAACCACGAAACACTGAAACTAATGAGGGCAAAGGGAATATGTGAAGAGCCAAAGATTTTTGGGAAAACATTCATAAATTGGAAACAAACACTCTCAATATTTTTTAGGAAATACTTACAAAGAAAGAAAAGGCTAATATCGTATTTGACTTTTTTTTTTTAAGTTTATTCTCATGGAAGAGTTTATAGGGGTTGCTTGTTGAAATATGAATATCATTTCTTTTTAGTAATGTTAGGAGACAAATACAGTAGAATCTCGATTAACCGACCTAATTCGGACCAAAGGTAGGTCGGTTAAGCGAAAATTCCGGATAAAAGAGAGTTGTAAAAAACAATAAAAAGTAAAGGATTTTCGTTTATTGAATACAGGACTTTTAATGTTTTTTTTTATGACATAATTGTTGGAAATGAGTTTTTGTTGCAATAATCTTGATAATCTTTGTTTCGCTGCTCTATCCCGGAGTCTTTTTGAAGGCAATAGTTCAGTTTGATCTGCATCCGAAGGTTGCTCTAACCATGTCAGTTCTTTAGAAAAACAGTCAAAAGCCTCACCATTACTTGTGTAACTTTAGAGCAAGGGAAAAGATTACTGTAAAAGGAACAAATGATTTATTACTCATTTGGGAGATTTTTGATGTCGACTAAATGATTGACGGTTAACAGAGAGTTCCGAATAAAGGAGGGACGGTTAATCGAGGTTCTACTGTATTACTTATATATTAGAATATACTGGATGTTTTTATTTAAATTCATATAATTTCAAACCTTTTGCAGCATTATCTGAGATTTTATTGATATGAGTGGGAAATATGTGGGAAAACTTGTCGTCATTCAATCGATCTGAAACTTTGAATATTGACTCGCCGATAATAATACATTTAATTAAATTTTGGAGCAGTCACTAAAAGGCGGCTTTTACAATGCTTTTATTTACGATTCGATGGATAAATTAAACCACTGACCGTCATTCAATCAAACTGAAACTTGGCACATACACTCGTCGATGACAATGCATTTTATCAAGTTTTAGAGGCTGTCACTAAAATGCCTCCTCTGCGTTTCTACAGCTTCGGAGAACTATTTAACCCATTTGCCGTCATGCAATCAAGCTGAAATTTGACAGATAGATTTGTTGTCAATGAGAACGCATTCTATCAAGTTGTGGAGGCTGCAACTAAAAGACCTCTTTTACACACGCTTATATTGACACTTCGGTGGAAAAATTAATCCACTTGCTTTTTGTGATCATCTAATCGAATTGTAACTTGACAGATAGACTTGTTTTCGATTTGCAACTGCACATGAATGTTGGCAATGCATAAAAATGATTTATTTTAAAATTTATGTTTTTATGGCATAATTTTTCATTTTTCGTGCTTGGGTTAATTTAAGTATACGAATTTATTTGTAATTGTAGTTACAGAACTAATATTTCAATTATAGTCCGAGAGGCGACTGCAATTTTTGGACCCCATCGAACATCATTCTGATTTTTTTATAGAAATTGGGGAAAAGTGAGTAGATTAGGAATCCACTGGTCTGCCGTGACAAAAATAGCCGAAACTGATCAATAATCGACTTGGAAGGAGTTGAACTAAAATCCGATTGCCAAATATGTCATAACTTGCCAAAAATAGAACAAACTTATTCGTCTGGCAACCCACTTCATTTTGATTTTCAAGGAAGAAAAAGCGCAAATGATTTCTGATCTTTGGCTCGGAAAACTTATATCTTTTAAAAGTAAGCCAAATTGGCGACATCAGTTACGTCATAAGTGACGTAATATTTTTTGCCAACTTGGCTCCCTCTTAATAGATGCAAGTAGACCGTCGCAAGATATCTGAATCGTCTGCAACCTTCTTAATTGAGAATTAAAGAGTGAGGGTTACCAAAGAAGAAAAAAAATGCTCATTATTTGGCAAGTTATGGAGCATTTGGTAATTAGATTTAGTTCAACTTATTAAAAGTCGATTTTTTGACCAGTTTCGGCCATTTTTGCCACGGCAGACCAGTGGATTCGTAATCTACTCGCTTTTCTCTAATTTCTATAAAAAATTCAGAATGATGTTCGATGGGATCCAAAAATTGCAGTCGCATCTCAGTCTATTATAATACTTTTTCACTTCGTCTTTGTATGAAACGTATAATGCTGTTAAAAGATAATTTGTAAATCTGTGTTTTTTTTTAAATACTTTTGACTGAAGGAACTAATTTTCTTCATATCAAGTGTGTTTGTTTTTCCTTATACCACTATCAAGTGAAAAATAGTTTACATTCTAAATATTTTAGTTTGACAAGTAATATTCTGAAATATTTTTGCAGTTGTATTTTGTGAGCTTATAAAAACCATGGAGAAGGGAATCTGGTATTAATATCGTGTATGTTACAGAGTTATTAAAAAAATGGCCCCTATTTTGTCGTCATGGAAGGGTGAATGCGTTGCCATACGCGAAATGCGAAATTCATCTGATTAGTTTTACTTTAACTTTGTCTAGATATCAATCAGTTACGTTTCATTAATAAAATTGAAAAGAGCAGTTTTTAAAAATTCGTCTGTGACGTTATCATGCATAAAATTTCATGCATGAAATTTTGCGCTCCTTTGAATTTTTAGAAAATCTTCTTTTTAATTCCTAAATAAAGAATCGTCTGCTCAATAAAAAGTCCCGTTTTAAGGGAGTCTGGGTCACACATTTTTTAAATTTTAACTTTTTTTATTATTATAAAAAATAATAAAAATATGTCTGAATAGAATGAATATAGAGAAATCTAGATCACACTTTAATAAATCATAATGGAATAGTTGAAGTAATATTTGTTAGAGGGGGTGATTTATGAAACTTTGCTATAATTCAAAGACTTCAAGGATCGCTGCTTTGGTTCTAGGATATGATTAATCAAATTTAATTTCTGTGACGCGGTTCAATCTATAACGGATCATTACCATCAAATGAGTCTAATAACAAGTTATGAGTTAAGGTATACATATACATTAGAAATATCAAAATTTGACTCAAGTCTGCGTTTTTATTTTTTGGTTTTAAAATATTCCCGAATTCATTACCATTAAAATGATACCATTTTCTTACTGAGACTCAAATTACTTTTTAAATTACTGTAGGTTTTGTGAACCTGTTTTGTATCACGTTCATTAGTGTAGTAAACTTTAAACGAGTTTTCTGAAAAATGACATTTTGATGTTATATGACTTTACGCCAACGGTCATAACTTCACAATAAATTATCCGATTTACAAAATTCTAATTTTGTTTTGTCGACAATAGTTGTGAATGTGTTTTCTATGGAGAATTTAACATATATTGTTACTAAAAAATTTTTTATGCATATTTTAATCGTAATTTGTTGTTAAAAACTATGTATTTTTTAAACTTTTTATATAAAAACTTATAATTAAATAAATATTGAAGCCAAATTCAAAATTCTCCATAGGAACATGCGTCAATATAATATATTTTATTTGCAATAAAAATAATACCTCTAAGTTAATTACAAGTTTATTTATGTATGTTCTAATAATGTAATAATTAGTAACTTTAATTGCAATTAGCTGATTAAAAATTTGACGGAAAAAGAAAGTTTATACATAAAAATGCATTATTTTTAATTCTGATATACTTCCAAAAAGTTTGAAATTATAACCTAAAAATTAAAGAAAATCATCTCAATTGTATATGTATACCTTAACAGTGGTGAAGAATTACCTCTCCTTATAGAGAGATAGTCGTTAAGGGTGATGGTCGCTTTCAAAAAGAAATTTTCCGCATTTGCGTCTAGAATGGGACAAAACCCGGAAAGCACCTTCCAGGCAATCCAAAAATTACTGTGAGACTCTCCGCATTGTATATATGTTTACTATGTGAGCAGAGATTGTAAAGCGCCAAGCAAAGTTCCATCTTGAGAACTCTTCACTTGCTAGAAGAGTATTTTGATGTGGACGTATGCTAAAGGTGCCGAGTTCGAATCGTATTAGGCATGGATGTTAGTTGCGGTTCGGAATCCACGTTAATCTGTAGGTCTCTCCCTGATTAGCTATAATTGTGAACAAAAATAGTTAATTTGGTGTACAAACCTAACTAATCAACTTGGAAGTTAGAATCTGTTACACCACATAAAATGGTTAAGTATTTAACGAATGGACTTGACAGATGAGTTTTTATTAGCAATAAACAGCCAGTATCAGTTTAGGATAACGATTTCAATGAAAATAGAGAGAAAAAAAAATATCAACTTGTATGCACCAGAAAAATGTTTTTCCGACATTACCGCATTCCAAAAGAAACATTAATCTTTTCAGAGTTCAAAATAAAATAATATCAACACTACTTTAATGTGACTGTCAACTTTAGTTTACTTCAGATTAAGTTCAAATTGAAAATAACCCAACCACTGAATAGAAGTTCTAAAACCTACTCATTTCTAACTTTTCTTTCTGAAAGTTAACTTTCTTACTTTAGAGCAAACATTTACTATCGGCACTACAAGAATATTATACAAAACAGCGAAAAGCTGAAATTCTAGTTATAGATTAAGAGCATATTAAGTTAATTTCTCCCTTTTGAACCTCTTAGAACAACCAACTGTCTGAAAGCCACTCATCTCGAAAATTAATTAAGTGAAATACTTAATCCATTAAAGTTGTATGCTGTCATCTCTAACTTCCGCACAAGACCCAGAATTAATAAATTAATCCGCCTTCACACACATTTCATCTTTTAAGTTTTCCTAATTGCCCGAAATTTGGGTTTGAGAAGAGAACAAACAGTGCTTAAATATCCTCCAGTAAAATTATAATAAATTAAAGCTAATGTCTTGAGCAAGCTATTACTTTTTTAATACTTCAATGATGGGGAATACACTCCTTAATGAAAAATTGAGGAAAATAATAACTAAAATACCTCAAAGGAAGTTTTTGCTATCTAGACTTTGACTTTTAACATTGGAATTTGTGTTTGATGTCCTAATACCTTTAGTGTTGAATAAAGAAAATCTCAAGTGTTTGGCTTTTAATTTGTTTTATTAGAAAGCTTTAAAAAGGTTTGGTACCAAAATTTCTTCAAAAATCCCAATTTTTTTTTCTGATTTTAAAAAAATAGTTCATACATTCCTGAAGAGAATAATGTTTTTATCTTATTCCTCCGGTGATTAGAACACCACAAAATTACCTGTGATTTAAACATCACTAATGGGCGTAACACCTTGAAGCGTCTGCTTAAAGTGCGTTTTTCGAGCACTAGTGTTTTTCACAGATGTTGCATATTTAAATCGATATATCTCCAGAACCATTAACAATTGGCTATTCAAATTTTTGGAGCATTTAATTTATATAGTTTTAAATATTTTATCTTCGCAGAATTTTATTTTTTTAATTCTGTTTTAAAATATAATTTTTAGCGTAAAAGATAACATAAAAAAAAGCAAAAATTTCAATATTTTAACTTTGAGAATTTTTCTAATTTTTTTTTAGTTCACCTATCAAAATTCTGTGAAGACAAAATTTTCTTTATATAATTATGTATTACAGAAAGCTTTCACTTTGAATTTTTTTTTTCTTGACTTATATCAAAATACGCAAACATCAATTATTATGGATTTTCCTTGGTTTTTAAATTTTTTTTAAATAACAAAACACAATATTTAAAAAAACACTTTCTCAAAGATATATAAATAGTATCTTATACATAAAATAAATTTTTGACGTAAAAATGTACATAAATAAAGTTTTTTTTATTTTCTTTACCGCACCCCCTTAAGAGTAAACTCACTAATCTTATTTATTATAATCTGGGACATAGGAAGCACCTTGAGAGTATGAACATATTTAAAGTAGTTTTTAATGCTTCTATCAGAGTTTAGGACAAAAACTTGATCAAAATTATAACTTTCACCACTACTCAATCACTGTTATATATTTTTCAAAATTCTTAAGGGGAGTTTAAACTTTTTGACGACAGCAAAAACCGCTTTTTTTTGCATAGCTTTCAATTTTGCTTTGAAATAAAAAGTATTTTCTATTTTTAATTGAAATTTTTTTATGCAGCATATGGTTTACTTCCTTCTTGAAAAAAGTTAATTATTTTAATCTTTAGTATCTTTTTTTTTTAAGTTATCAAGTGAAACGTAATAACATGATAATCTCAAAATCGATTTATTTTTTATTGTTAGGTTACTGAGTTTAATGAATGTGATTTTAATTAGTTTCTAGTACTCAACAGATTCTAACATTCTAGGTAATGATTTCTGTCATAGTTTTAAATATAAATGTTACACGATAAATCGGTCAAGGTAAATACAGCAGAACCTCGATTAACCGTCCCACTTTCATCCGGAACTCTCTGTTAACCGACCATCCTTTAGTCGACATCAAAAATCTCCCAAATGAGTAATAAATCATTTGCCCTTTTTAAAACCGGAATATTTTCCTTTACACTAAATTTGCATAAGTAATGGTGAGGCTTCTGACCGTTTTTCAAAAGGACTGACATGGTTAGAGCTATAATCATATGCAGATCAAACTGAACTATTGCTTTTAAAAAGACTTCGGGATAGAACCGCGAAACAACGATTATCAAGATTACGACAACAAAAACTCATTTCCAACAATTATGTCATAAAAAAAAAAAACATTAAAAGCCCTGCATTCAATAAATGAAAATAATTTACTTTTTATTATTTTTTACAACTCTCTATTATCCGGCATTTTCGCTTATCCGACCTATCTTCGGTCCGAATTAAGTCGGTTAATCGAGGTTCTACTGTATTTTAAAATGCCACCAATGGAGCACATTGAATCAAAAGAAAAGGGGCAGTTAGAATCTATGTTCAATCAGCCCCTCATTGAAGTTATGTTTGTTTAATGTATAATAGAGAATGATGCATTAGTTCAAATTAGACTAAATTTTAAGACATGAATATACATATACAATTCGTTTTAAGTATCAAATAAAAAATAATATCAAATAAATAAAAAAAGTATGGACCTATAAGACCATAAAATTTTAGTTAAGTTTTATTTAGATCAATTTAAATTTTTAAGTTAAATATAAAACCTAAAATCAAAGCATGTCATGGCAATAAATACGAAGTTTACACAAAACTAACAAATGTCATTAATTTTTAATTATTAAATGTGTAAGATTTGGCTAGTGTTTCAGTAAGAGTAAAAAAATAACAAATCCTTTTTTTACTCTAATGTTTGCTTGAATTGATGCAGGGGACTTTTATATTAATTAATCAAGGATAAAGTAACTTAGGAGCTCAAAAAGAACTCTATTATACAAATCGGACAAGATAATTCTGAAGAAGAGGTTGAAAACTCTTATGTTTTGTTTAACGATTCAAGTGATGAAAACGCCAAATTTGAAGATGATACAACAGACTACACCAACATGAATTCTAAAGACACAGAAAATAATGATTTTACTTTAATTGTTTTAATCCCATTAAATACAAAGCAGAAATCGCTTTATTACATTGGGGAAATAATTAATCTAACAAATGAAGATAACGAGCAGTTAGATGAAGTTGAATTTTATAGATAATCTAAAGTTACTGGTAGATTTTTTTAAATCAGACGTAAAAGATAAAAGTTACATAAAAAGAAATGACGAGTCTTTCGAAACCAACGAAAACTGCTACTCTTAAGAGGGTTTGGTGGAGGTTGCATTGCAGTGTTGACATTAGTCATTGTAATTGTCAGTAGATGTGTTACTAAGTGTCCAGTAAAAGTGTTCATTATGTGTTTAATGCTAATCCTAAATGTTCAGTGTGCATTCAACTCACACGACTGGTTCAATCTCTTCTCCAATCAACGCGTCGCCGACCAAACGGTATAGTGGTTAGCGTGCTAGCTTTTGGACCGCTAGGTTGCGGGTTCGAGTCCCGTGTTAGTCATGGGTGTTTGCAAATGTATGTTGGCTTGTCAAATGAATTTTTCTGCGCATTATATCCCTCATGTTGCTGACGGAGCCAGATAATCTGAAAACAACCAACTAACCAATCAACGCGTCGATGAGTGCTGTGCTTGGGTGGTTTGATAATTTTGGCGCAACACGTGGTTCATACTGCGCCAAAGAAATTAATGAACATCAATTTAAAATTTAAGAAATAAAGTGTCAGATAAATTAACATATAAATCAAAGTTTAAATGTTTTAGTGGGGGGAAGCATTCAACAAAAAAGGACTCGCGGTCTGTCTGACCGCATACAGCAGTTAAAGGTTAAATCAAATTGGCTTTTTAGACCGGAATCGTGTAAAATTCAGTGGCAGTCAACGTGTTCACGATTTATGTTGGTTTATAGAGGCAATGGTTTAACATGCTCCATTGTCCCTTCTGGAGGTTCAAGCTACTCCATACAAAGAGGTATATTTATCCACTTCATATATTGTTTTAAAAATAAGTTGTTTTTTTCTATTCTTGTTGCAGAAATTATTTTTATTTCTAGTTTTCATTTACTGATGTAATAAAGTTTCTTTTAGATTTTGAAATTTTTCATATTTTACATTAGCTTTCAAAGCATATGCAAGAAAGTCTTAAACCTGTTTAACATGTCCCACTCTCCTATACAACATTTATTTATATTTTTAAATGTTTAATCTAATTTAGCAATGTATACCGTTGGTAATCATTTGCAGATATGAGTAAATATTATACAATGACAATGTGTTTGTGGCCCTTTAAAAGTATTTAGAAAATGAACATGAGTCTTTTCTACTACATATTATCTGTAGCAAAACTTGATAGAATGCATTGTCATCGACAAGGAGTCTATCTGCCAAGTTTCATCTCGTTTGGATGACAGCAAATGGGTTTATTAGCCATCCGCTGATTTGCTCACCACACGCAAAAGTCGAATTGAAGTTAATATTAGGAATTCCCTAAAAATTAATACAAGGTGTAAGCAGAGGAGGATCACGTCACAAAGTTTTTACTGACAGACGGTTTTCAGTCTTATCAAGTAATATGGTTAGGAATTGAAGGAATGAACCACTGGTTAATGAAAAATGCAAGTTTATCAACAATGAACACTTGAACAGGCTAGTATCGTTGGTTAAGGATTGTAATTGAAAAGAAATAATACAAAGAAATATATTGTTGCACAAATTGTCTGTATATAGTGTAAATCGTGACGCATTATTTTAAAATTCTATTGTAATTTATTTTATCTTATTTCATTTATTAACAGCGATAATACAGGTTAGAAAAGATGGCAACACCTAAAGCAATCGAAAAATTTCGAGATGTTTCTTTTTCGACGAATTGGCTGGAAATTTTGGGAATGTTCTCACGCGCCTATATAAATAAGACCGGATATCGGGAAGGTTTTCAGATTGACTTCGGACTTCGATGAAAGCTGATCGCTTTGTTTACTTATTAGAGTGAGCTTGTATAATAGCTGTATTCGAAGTTGTTTTTGTTGAAGCTTGAGAGTGATTACACTGTTGCCTTTGAATAAATTTTGTGAGTTTTCTGAAGCGAATAAATAGTAGTTTTTATCTTGAAAACTGTGCCATCATTGCCTCAGTGGAAAAATTCATAACAATATAATATAAAGAAAGAATTAATGTGAATTCATGCACTCACATCCAAATATCTTTTATTTGTTCTGATTAAAACAATTTCATCATTTACTTATTAAAACAAATTTAGCAACAGGAAAGAGTTCCTTCAATGATCGGTTAAATGCAATTTCAGCGGGATTTGATGTCGGAAAGTTGGTTTATTAGTATTCCATAAAAGCGACCTTTCAGTGAGAGTGACAGACACCAAAATTTGATAGAAAGCATTGTCGTTGATATTGAATCTTTGCCAAGTTTTAGCACGATTGGATGACGGCAAGGGGGGTAGTTAGGCCTACGCAGATTTATCTTCCATCGACCTATCTAGCCACACACAAATTCGAGGTTAATATAAAGGATTTCAAAAAAGAACAATGTTCTTTTGGGAGAACATACAAACATCAATCCATTCCAATGGAAAACAAAGTTTTCAGTGTTGCAGTTAAAATAATATTAATACTACATTTATCCATTAGAGACGACTTTGAAATGGATACAAAGTCAATGTTTTTAAATTTTAACTTGCTTATTTAGATCATTTAAGGTATACGTATAGGCTTCAAATCGCAAAACTCGCAAAAATCGGGGAAGATTTGTAAGGCCGTAAAAAAAAAAAAGCAAAAAAAAAAAAAAAAAAAAACACAAAAGAAGGAAACCCTATGATGGAGGAGCATACTAAAAAGGAAATATATAATAATTAGAATAATAATAACAGTTTTTTATATAAAAAATACTTTTTTAAAAGTTATTCTTAGATTGTAGTTTTTTCTATTTTGCATTTCATTCAAACAGTAATAACTCCAGTTTAAATAATATTTTTTGAAATTTGTTTTTTGCTATATAATCTGCATACATTGTTGAATGTTTTGACTAAGTGATTTGTAAATAAATATTTTTAATTGAATTTTAAAGATAAGATTCTGTATAAAAAAAATTGGATTTTTCTAATAGATTCAGTTAAAGCAAGATATCACAAAATATACACACTGTAAAATTCTGTTAATAGGGTCAGAACATAGAGCAGGGTATTCCGCATTATTGAACACCAAAATTATATCTGTGGGTGAATTAGAATTTTTGTCATTACCGTTCGAAATTAGCCTTATTAGTTGATTAAATGTTAATTAATTATTAAAATTGAAGAAATTAAAAAAAATATATATATATATTGGAAACAGTTTAACAAATAATGTACTTTTCAAGGTGCAAAGGTCTAATTTTTAAATTGAAAATTAAAAAAAAAAAATGTTGAAACCTATACGTATACCTTAAAGAACATTTTGAATTGTTCATATTTTTTTAAAGTTATCTTTATGATTTAAAAAAAAACACTAAGTGAAAACACAAATGCAATTTATTAACAAGGAAAAAATAAAATAAAAATGTCGATTGACAAGTTTTCTCGCCAACCATCGTTAATGGATTAATTTTATGACAACTTTATTTTACTTCCGATATCAAATTAAATATTGACAGTGATTAATCCACCATTGAAATTAAATTCAAAAACCTACGCATTTTATAATTATCTTTCTGATAGTTAATTACATTATATTTGAGGAAACAGTTACCACTGGCAATACAAAAATGTTATGAAAAACCGCCGAAAAGTATGAAATTCTAATTCAAGATATAGAACATATAAAGTTAATTTCCCTCTTTTTAAGCTCTTAGAAAGATCAATTTGTTTGTTGCACAAAAGTATATGTCTTACTAAAACACTCTTTTAGCCTTTTTTTTTTTTTTTTTAAATTTCAATGTAATTTTTAAGTTATTAAAAATCTAAACTTTGAAAAATTCAATTTTAAGCTTTCACGATTATTGGTTTATATATATATATATATTATCAAAGAAAGAACTTATATATATCAAAAGAAGATTTAAAAAACAATTATCGTTTTCAATATAATTTAAAAAAGTATCAAAAGAATATTAAATTATTTAAATGAATTATACCACAGTAGAGACAAGATTATTAAAAAAAAAAAAAAAAAAAAAAATTAATGTATGTATGACTAATTTAATTTAGTTAAAACGACCCTCCTCCCAAATGAAAGCGAAGTGTTGTCAGATGTAGTATTTTAAAAATTATGTTTAGGTACTATGGTAGTATGAAGATTACAGAAGTATGAATATTATGGTGGTATGATGATTACAGTAGTATGAAGACTACGTCATTGGCAACTCGTTTTGGGACAAATAACAAAGCTTCTAAATATTTGTAAGGAGTAATTTGATTGGTAAAAATTCCTCAGGAGTTTCAAAAGAGCTTTTTGGGGCAACAAAAGAGCTTTTATCAGCAATGAACATTATCATTTGTTTTAGGTTGAGATTAAAAGGAAAAACGATCACTAACCCCTTATATACACTGTTCGGAGAGTCTTAACTGGTTCAATTAATTAATGAGTTGGCAGTGTTTACATATAGTATACCATGTCTCGACTTTAAAAGGTCCGTTGCAATATTTGAACACGATGAATTCTCATAAGAGAACTAGAGAAAATTAACACAATTAATGAGCTAAAACTTTTTATTTATCACTAACTTTGCATAATTATCATAACACTTATTAATTCTTACAAAAAGCGTACATATTCTTGACGTTTAATGAATTTTCTCTTAAAAGTCTTCGCGGTAGAAAGAGAGAGATAGCGTAAAAAGACAAAATGTCTTACCATTTCTTTGTCATTTTGGGAGCTCAAACGTGGAAACTCTTTTCCGTTTCAGTGGCAAGCATCTAATGTTAAAACTTGAAGAAAAAACTTGTTGCAAGAAACTTCGTGGCTAAGGGACTAAACTAATTCAAACCCTATTCAATGAGGAACCGTACTTTAAAAATCTTCACTGTTGCGTGGGTGTAAACTGAGACCCTCAAATGCCCTCCAGGATAGTTCGTCTGTCAAAAACAGGAAATCCCTCTTTCAAAAATTAACCTTTATTTCCCTCTCAAAGCTCCCGTCAGATTATGAAATTCCGTGTTGAAAGTTACCTTATAGACAGAGAGGCGATTGCAATTTCTGGAAATTAGAGAAAAGTGAGTAGATTACGAATCCACTGGTCAGCCGTGGAAAAACAGGCCGGAACTGGTCAAAAATCGACTTTTAATAAGTTGAACTAAATCCAATTGCCAAATGCGCTATAACTTGCCAAATAAGGAGCATTTTTTTTTTGGTAGCCCTCACTCTTTAATTTTCAATTAAGAAGATTGCAGACGATTCAGATACCTGGCGATGGTCTACTTGCATCTATTAAAAAGGAGCCAAGTTGACAAAAAATATTACGTCACTAATGACGTAACTGATGTCGCCAACTTGGCTTACTTTTAAAAGTTATAAGTTTTCCGAGCCAAAGATCAGAAATCGTTTGCGCTTTTTCTCATTGTAAATCAAAATGAAGTGGGTTGCTAGACGAATAAGTTTGTTCTATTTTTGGCAAGTTATGACATATTTGGCAATCGGATTTTAGTTCAACTCATTCCAAGTCGATTATTGATCAGTTTCGGCCATTTTTGCCACGGCAGACCAGTGGATTCCTAATCTACTCACTTTTCTCCAATTTCGATAGAAAATTCAGAATGATGTTCGATGAGGTCCAAAAATTGCAGTCGCCTCTCGGACTATTACAACATGCACCAGAAAACCGTTCATCCAACATCAGTCCATTCCATTTGGAAAACAATCTTTTCAGGTTCAAGTTAAAATAATATTAATACTACATTAATATGGCTATTTTAATTTATTTCACATATCAAATTAGTTATTAATTGAAAGTAATCCAGCTATTGAAATTAAACTCTAAAATCAATAATAATAAATTCTAATTTCAATATTATCTTTCTGAAAGTTAACTTCGTTATTTTTGCTCCAACAGTTACTATACTTGCACTACAAAAATGTTATTCATAACAACGAAAAGTCAAAATTTTACTTCAAGATTAAGAGCATATTAAGTCAATTGCTCTCCTTTTAAACTCTTAGACCAACCAATTGTCTGAAAACCACTCATCTAAAAAATTAATTAAGTAAAATACTTAATCCTTTAAAGTTGTATGCTGTCATCTCTAACTTCTGCACAAGACTTAGTGTTATAGACCCAGAATTAATAAATTAATCCCCCTTCGCAAATTTTATCTTTTAAGTTTTCCTAACTACCCGAAATTTGGTGTTTGAAGTGGAAACAAACAGTTCTTAAATATTCTCCAGTTAAGATATAATAAATTAAAGATAATTTCTTGAGCAAGCTATTGCTTTTTTTATTACTTCAATGATGAGATAGACACTCCTTAATGAAAAATTGAGGAAAATAAAAACTTAAATACATCAAAGGAAGTTTTTGCAATCTAGAGTTTGACATTTAACAGGGGATTGATGTCCTAATACCTTTAGTGTTGAATAACGAAAATCTCAGATGTTTAGCTTGTAATTTGTTTTATTAGAAAGCTTTAAGAGTAAACTCACTAATCTTATTTATTATAATCTGGGACATAGGAAGCACCTTCAGAGTTTTTTTTTTTTTTTTTTTTTAAATATTAAAATAATATTAAAATTTTAAAATATTAATTCAAAAATTAATTAAGTAAAATACTTAATCCATTCAAGTTGTATGCTGTCATCTCTAACTTCCGCACAAGACTTGGTGAAATAGACCCAGAATTAATAAATTAATCCGCCTTCACACACATTTCATCTTTTAAGTTTTCCTAATTGCCCGAAATTTGGGTTTGAAGAGAAAACAAACAGTGCTTAAATATCCTCCAGTAAAATTATAATAAATTAAAGATAATGTCTTGAGCAAGCTATTGCTTTTTTTATTACTTCAATGATGAGGTAGACACTCCTTAACGAAAAATTGAGGAAAATAAAAACTTAAATACTTCAAAGGAATTTTTTGAAATTTAGAGTTTGACTTTTAACAGGGGAATTTGTGTTTGATGTCCTAATACCTTTAGTGTTGAATAAAGAAAATCTCAGGTGTTTAGCTTGTAATTTGTTTTATTAGAAAGCTTTAAGAGTAAACTCACTAATCTTATTTATTATAATCTGGGACATCGGAAGCACCTTGAGAGTTTTTTTTTTTTTTTTTAGCTTATTTTTCAAGGGATGTTATCAAAGTTAAAGACAAAAACTTGATCAAACTAATAACTCATACTACTATTCAATCACTTATTTTTTTTAGCTTCTATCTATTATTAAAAATTCTGAACCATTTAATAAAGTCATCTTAAAATTTTCTTGTGTACAACATTTATTTGTATTTTAATTGGTTATTTCCTTTTTTTTTAGGTAAAAAAAAACTTATATATTTCGAAGAAAGTTTTTGACTTTTAGACTAAAGGTTTGACTAGGGGGGGAATATCTGTTTGATGTCTTAATACCCTTAGTGTTGAATATAGAAAATCTCATGTGTTTAGTTTTTAATTTTTAGTAGAAAACTTTTAGAGTTAACTCCCTAATCTTGTTGAATATGGAAGCGTATTGAGAGTATTTTAATTATAACATATTAAAAGTAGCTTGTAAGGTTGGTATCAAAGTTTAAGTTAAAAACTAGATTGTAATAGTTATTTGCACTACAATTCAATCGATTATTTTTGAGCTCCTATCTATTTTTAAATCCCTTATTAAGTTGGATTATGTTTGTCGATGGCAACGGAGTCTGCCATCCCCCTTGTCATCATCCAATTGGGCTGGTAAATAAGTTCGATGTCGATGACAATGCATTCTATCAAATTTTAGGGCTGTTACTGTCACTAAAAAGTTGATTTTATGGAATACTTATGAACCAACTTGCTGTCATCCAATCGCTTTAACATAGCATTGAAGCGATAATTGTTGAAACTCTTTCCTGTTTTTAATTTTTTTTAAATAAATAAATAATAAAATATTACTTTAATCAGAATAAATAAATAATATTTGGATGAAAGAGCATAAATTCACGTTAATTTTTAATAATTAAATTTTCAAACGTAGGTTTTATTGCACATTTTGCTGATAGAAATGTTTTTACTATCGGCGCTGTGTTATTAAATATAAAAATTGACAATGCATACAGAGGAATTTTTAAAAACTATATTTTTATGGGTTATATAACTTAAAATTCTTTACCATTAAATAAGACCATCGTATTTATAGCATGAAAATGTTATAGAATACAAAATTTGTTTATGACTATTAAAACATATTTAAAAAAGGGACATGAGTCATTTCAACAATTGTTTATTATTTTGTAGGTATAATTTTCACAAGGGAAGTGGAACGCTAAAATATTTCAATGAGAATGTGTAATTCCGCTACGCTTTTATAATCAAGGATAATATTATCTTTTTTTTTTTAAATGATAATTTGTGTTACTTAACTATAAGAATGAAGATTTTTAACTTTGAAAACTGTTTGTAATATGTTTAGTAATATTTTCTTGTTAAAATATTTATTTCCCCGTTTTTGAGAGTTACCAAGTTTTCTGTGTATAATAATAAGTTTTGTTATAGAACGATGAGTTTTGAATGAATAATTTTTGTTATTTAATTTTTTACTAATTTTAACTGTAATTGGTTTGTATGGCATAGATTATGGATAAGATTCACCTGAGCCAGAAAACATGTATTTTTAAACAGCTAAGTATTTACTAATATATAAAATATTTATACACTTTCTTGAATCGTTTTAACAAGATCCAGCTAAATAGGAAAGTAAACAAGCGTGGGCTTTATTATTTGAAATCTCTAAAAAGGGGGGGAAAAAATAATTCAAAGTTCTTATTATAAACTTGAAATAAATAGTATTTTCTTTATTGTTCGTTTCTGGTTGCAGAGTTAAGATGCTCGCCCAACACATGGGAGATCTTAGAATCAAGTGTACTGCAGTTCCTGTTTTCATAGTTCGTGAACGTGGCCATGATTGTGACCAACATTTTCGTATCGTTTATTGGGTTGCCTAATGGAATTTTTATTAGGTTTACTCCCATTTGAGTCGCAAATGCGAAGAAAATTCATTAAAAATGTGTTTCTCCCTAGACGGGTTACTCTCAGACTCTCAGTAGTAGAAGTAATAATTCTCGGCACAGTATAGCCCTTATGTAGAGCTAACACATGAAAATATCCAATAGGATGAATTATACGGACAGCTGTCATAAATCATCAAGGATTGTTTGTCTTAAAATATATCAAGTTAAACTTAAACCAAAATCCCTTTATATATTGCAAGGGAGGGGGCAATATTAAAACTACTTCTTCTTATAACGACAATAATTTCAACTACCTTGGGGTTTCGCAAATAATAATAATATAATCTACTTGTTTTTTTTTTAAATACAAATTCTTTATCGGCATTGCCAATTTTTATAGTCATTATAAAAGAGCCGTTTCTGTTACCGGTGTGCGTGGCGTTGGCATCTAATTTCCAATAATAAAAACATCTAAATTTATACATTAAGGGGACATGGGACACTTTTGCCAAAATTCTTTAGTTTTGCCAAGAATTAAATAAAATTTGGCATAAACATAGACGATGTGACTTTAAACAAAACAACACAATTTGAGCAGATAATATAAAATAAATAGTAAATTATTGAGAAAAATGCATTAAAATAACACGAAATTTTAATTTTTTTCAAAATGCTCCTCGCGACACAATATTTTGACGAACATGAAAGAAAAATTTGAAGTTGTTTATCAATATATTATAAACATTTTCAAACATGCTTTTTTCTTTAGGTGCAATAGTTGAACAGAAATAAAATTTCAAACTTGGCGCCAGTGATTTCTCATTAAAAAATGCACATACTTCAAATTCCCAACATGAAAAAAAATATAAAAAATTAAGTGATATAAAAAAACATGTGTAAATTTCTTTATAGTACATTAAAAATTATTAATACAAAAAAATTAGGTGGATTTATCAAAAAATGAATCGCAAGGAGCTTTTCGAACATAAGTAAAATGGGAAAAAGCAAAGCTGAGAAAAACGCATTTTTAGCCTTTGCCAACAAGTGTGCAATGCGTTAAAATAGTTAGTTAAAATAAAGATTTGGCCACTTAAAATCATCGGATTTCAAAAATTCAAACGCGAAATTAAAGCTAGCGGCATAAGCAATTTTTATTGAATGAAAACAAAAAACGTCATTTTTGGTGATTTCAGTGTCCCATGTCCCCTTAAACATGAATGGGAATTTGTGCACTCGCATCTAAATATCTTTTATATTTTTGTTTGTTTATTTATTTATTTTTATATTCATGTATTAAAACAATTTAGGTAACAGGAAAGAGTTTTTTCAATGATCAGTTAATTCTATTTCAGCGCGATTGGATGATGGCAAGCTGTTTTATTAGTATTCCATAAAAGCTACCTTTTAGTGAAAGTAACAGCCGCCAAAATGTGATAGAATGCATTGTCATCGACATCGAATCTATCTGTCAAGTTTCAGCCCGATTGGATTACGACAAAAGGTGTATTAGGCCTCCGCAGATTTGCCCGCCATCGACAAACATACAAAATAGAAGTTAATATCAAGGATTTAAAAAGGCCCACTGTGGCGATTTAAACATAAACCAAATGTCTTATCATATCTAGACGTGACGACCAAACGGTATAGTGGTTAGCGCGCTAGCTTCTAGACCGCGAGGTTGCGGGTTCGAGTCCCGTGTTAGGCATGGGTGTTTGTAAATGTATGTTGGCTTATCTAATGACGAATTTTTCGGCGCATTATAGCCAACGTGTTGCTGACGGCGACAGATAATATGAAAACAACCAACCAATCAACCATATCTAGACGCAGGAAGCGTTATTTGCGCCAACGAAACACATGTCCCAGTAGAAAATTGACTTCCATATATTTAGACTTTAATGTCGTCAAAAAGGGAATACATTTTTACGCCAAACGATTAAAATGTTCAAGTTACAGGTCAGACACTTATTACGTCAGACACTAAAATGAGTTTTTAGATCAATGATCAATTAAACATTGAAGGGATCTGTTATACTTTTCTTTTGCAATAGCACCGAGCAACTCTTTGCTATCTTGTATTTGTAAGATTTATAACATTAATATTTTATTTTTTTTATATTCTTGCTTTCTTCGCATTTCGATTTAGGATGGCATTTATTTCTTTAATGCTCACAAACAAATAAAAAGATTCAATTACAGTCATACGATACTGCTTCCTTTTTTGTAAATGCCGTAATTGAATCTTAACTGTTTCTGTTGGTCCATTAACTCACTCATGAATATGCAAATCCTGTAACTAATGCTAATTTTAAATGCCATTTTCTCAATAAAAATGCAAGTTTATGACATCTACAAACCATTTACACGTTATAAATATCCTTTAATTGCATCAGGCACGAGATTTAATATCATTCTGTTATTGGGTGAAAACTAACGCTTAAAAGTAATTAGCAGAACTAAAGGTTGCTATTCAGGTTTAATAGCACTGTTGTAAGTTTGGAATTCCGTTGAGACTAGCATTTCAAGCTACATAAATTTTAAGGGGACTGTTAAGTCAAAAATAAAAATTCTTCAATTTTTGCCTAAAATTCATGATATTTTTTGTGCAGTTCAATAGCAATTAGATGAAACACAACCCAAAATTTCAAAAATTTATATTGATTTCTTTTCAAGAAATTAAATTTTTATTGAAAAATTTAGCGTTTTTTCCGTAATTTTAAAAATGCTCCTTGCGATTCAAATTTTTTGCAATCTGTCTCATTTTTTTTGTACAAGCAATGCGAATATATATTGACATAATTGTGCATGGATTTTGAGTTTGACTCATCGGTTAATTATTTAAAAGTAAAACTTTGGTACAGTGGCAAAAAATGTAAACTTTTTAAATAGAAGCATTAAGAAAATTGCTGTAAAACAATAAAAAAATACCAGATTCAGAAATCCATGCACAATTGTGTTCAAAATAGTATAGTTAACAATATCTCCAAATTTAAAAAAAAATACATCAACTTTTGAATCGCAAGGAACAAATAGAATACCCAAAAAGTCTTAAAATACACATGAAGAGAAAAATGCAATTTAAGAAATTGAAATACCGACGATTTCTGATATGCGCGCTTACAAGAACTCAAATAATAATCTTAATTCTTCTCGGATCAGCAAAAGTAAGGTATGTACTGAAAGCTAGAATCACAGGCTATATATTTCCACTAAAATATAAAAATCGAAAAGTTTCAAATTTTTGCCTTAACAGTCCCCTTAAGTTAAGAGTACTTGGTAACCCTTGTTTTCACAAAAAGTAATAAAAATATTAATTTCCATGTTTATAATCTATGAAACCATTTCCTTATTCTGGCAAGTTTTGGAGCTGACCCGATTACTGCAATTGCAGAAAAAAAAAATTATGGAGAATTTACCATTGCTGCAATAGCTCCTTCGATGTTTCGAACGCATTTTTCTCAGTTCGTGATTTTTGAATTTCCCATCTTACTCAAAATGATAAAACTTCAGCAAAAATGAATGAAATGAATTGAAATTTGGTGTGTGTCATTCTTAATATCTATTTGACAAAAATCGACACGCATTTTTGAATAAAAACTTTTTTTTTTACAAATTTAAATGTTGAAAAATACCCGTTCTTTACGCTTTTTTTACCTATAGGTACAGTACCCCCCCCCCCCAAAAAAAAAAAATCAGAACGATAGCTATATCTTGTGCTCTAATTGTTGAAATAACAAACAAAAGGTACCGTTGTAAATCGTGGAAGGTTTTTAATAATTGCATGTAGTTTTTTTTTGTCATGAGGGGTCGTCTACATATTAAAACAGAACTAAACTTTAAAAAGTTCAATAGCAACCTCATAATATTATCCCATATTTGGATTCAGCTTCCAAAAAAATGTCGAAATACAAAAATTCGTAATTTTCTATTGAATGGTTTGTAATTTAAATGATAAAAAGAAAATGATAAATTAATGTTAAATAAAAAAGTGGGTGTTTTGGTCATAAATACTTAAATAATTTATATTTCAGTAATTTTTTTTTTCAACAGATAGTTTGTAAATTGTCAAACATAAATAGCAATCAACTTTTGCATCTATTTCTTTTTTAATAATTAATTATTAATTAATAAAACAATTTGAAATTTTTTTTTAATAGAAACATACGTTTTTTTTTTTTTTTTTTTTTGCTTTCATTAAATTTACCATGGTCTAAAACCCCCACACAATTTTTTTCTTAAATTTTTGACTTTTAGTTCTCGATTTTGTAGCGAAAATGTAAAAAACGCTCACTTTAAGGGACCGTATAGTAGTTGACTTTTGAAAACTATCAAAGATTAATTCAAGGTAAACTAGAGGTGTGGGGCCATTCAAGTATTACGTAAGCACCTAGGGGGGGGGGGAGGTGGTTAGCGATTTGCTTATTTTTGCTGACAAGGGGGGGGGAGGGGGGATGAGTGATGCTTACGTAAGCATTTAATAATCCCTTTATTTCTAAAAAAAACCTGTGATATGAACTGGTATTCGAAGAACGTGCAAGAGAATCAATACTTTCTACAAATTGTAAAATGCGAAGAAAAGCAGTGTTGCTCTCCTGCTCGTAGTGGATTATTTCGCATTTTAAAAGTACGCTTTATACCTCCACCTATCAAAATGGCCCAAACACCACACGATTTAATAACAAGTGAGGAAGGGGAATTCCTGGAATTAAGTCTCCGGCTAAGCTTGAACCTGCATGTCCCTCTGGGGGGGATTTTTAAAAATGCCATATGACTATTTTTGTCCGTCCATCAAATCACAATTGTCTGCAAGGACTTGTGGGAAATGTGGTTTGTACCACGCTTCACTAAAATCGGCAATTCGTCATAAGAAAATTGTTCATGGCGAAAATAGCCAGAGAGCATGCCTAGTTCGGCCTATGAGAATTGCTGTTCGTCGAGCAAATGAACTGATGTGAGTCATCAATTATGTAGAAGGCATGGAAGATACCGAGTGGATAAGCGAAGAGGAAGTTTACCCAGATTCCTTGTGCGAAACAAGTGATGAAGCAATAACATCAGATGTCAAAAACCCTATAATTTCAGACATTAAAAACTGGCTAGAGCAACCCTTGATAACATCTGACTAGATAGACTTTGTTGATTATGAAAATTACATTTATGTGCCATTAAAATTGTGATAAACTTAAGATTTAAAAAAAAAATTAAAATATATTTTTTTTCCCTTTTAAGGCGAGTTAAAGTTCATTATTTGCATTGAATGCTAACTATTTTTTAGATTATTAAAGTTACAAAAAAAAAAAAAAAAAAAAAAAATCAGGAGCAGGGGTTGGGTTACCTTATGCTTACGTAATTACAGACGGGGGGGGGGGGGGGGGGGGGGTATGCGATTTGCTTATTTTTGCTGACAAGGGGGGGAGGGGGTCAAAAATTACCAAAAACATGCTTACGTAATATTTGAACGACCCCTGGGGAAAATCGCACAACGTTCAATTATCGTAAAATGGGATGAATAGGAACAGAATTTCTTGAAATTACAAAAATAAATATTATTTTATACAAACAAAGCTGTTTTATTTTTTATATATATTTTTTTAATCTGTCTAACGTGTTTGGAATCGTGGAGCATATGTTTTGTGTGGTTTTTAATAGTGTTCTTTAAAAAAAAAAAAAAAAAATTACTTTCTTAAATTGCATTTATTTAAAACAACATTTTTTAAGCAATTTCAATAAGTTATCCTTTAAAACTTTTACTGAATCATGTGATTTTTTTATTTTATAAATAATTTCAGCGACCAAGTTACATTTGTGTTTACAGTGAAATGTTTCTGTAAAATAATCACACTTTGCCGAATACTGTTTACTAATGCCTACATTTTATATTTATTAATTTTCTAATTATCAGTAGTATACGTTATACTTCTGCAATTACAGATCGAATATCTCGTACGTGAAAGCTGTCAGTGGACAAGGCATTACCTAGAGTTTTTGAAAATCGCCACTAGATGGCTCTCCAGGTGCAAAAGACTGAGAAATCCAAATTAGCACATTCTGTTAAGAATATTAGAGTGATTCTTTTTATACATTCTGCATCATTCATTTTAACGGAAAGTGGCTCGAATGAGCATTTTCATGACATTACTTAAGAAACAGTTAAGTTTTTATGTTAAAAAAACCTTCCAAATAAAAACAAATAAATACAATGTATCAAAAATTAACATTATCATTTTCTCAATATACCGCGTTCATGATGATTTCAGCGTCTCTCCCACGTAGCAATCTAATGGCAATTCCCTAAAACCTTAAGTCCCCGCCTCACCCTTAATCATAACTATGATTCACGAGATTTTCGTCGTTCCATAAATAAAACGATTTAGAATCGGATCATTGTTTTTAATTCACCCTGAACATTTTCATTTTACACTTTCGAACCAGAAGTAAACATAAAAGTTCCGCTTAACCTTCATTTGAAGTATTCTTTGTTTAATATATAAATAGTAGCATTTAGTTCCTTCCATTATTCAATCATTAATTCCTAAAAACATTATTTCCTAGAGAATATTGCAAATTCTACTAAATTCCTTACGGTAATTCCATGTTTATAATTGTTTAATAAACTACGTACTTACATCACCTATTTAAATCAAGAGATGCGCACCCTAGACATACTTTATCAAGAGAAAATAATTGTTACTTGTTACTAAATTTTAGTTTTATGGAAGTTTATTAAGTACTAGCTGCGTGGCCCTGCGCTGCTAAGGACCCGTAGAAAGACGTATAAGTTTACATTTTAAAAAAAAAAGTAGAACATATGTAGTATAGGACATTTGATGATTTTTTCATTTGCAATCAGAAAAAATCACCAAAATTAAAAAACATCTTATCTTAATTAAAATAAAATTAAAACATAAATATAATAAGCATAAGTTAAATATAAATCATAATAAAAATAAGTTAAATATAAATAATAAAAATAAGTTAAATATAAATAATAAAAATAAGTTAAATATAAATAATAAAAATAAGTTAAATATAAATAATAAAAATAAGTTAAATATAAATAATAAATTAAATTAATTTAAAACATAACTTAAAATAAAAATCCACGCATGCACAAACCATGTTTACGGTATCGATTGACAGTAAATACATAGAAATATTTTAAATAATAATCGAACAGCTTATCGGACAGACGATTATAATCAGAAAAATAACGAGTCATATTAAAATAGCATTTTGTTTCATTGTGGTGTAATAGAAAAATATCGTTGCCTTTCCAAGATTTTTTTTAATGTCATTAAACTTTAATAAAAGCAACTTTTAATCGAATTTAAAAGTTGTTTATTACAATCTCGATATACTAAAGTTTCTACGTACCAAATTTCGTACCTCTAGATGCAAAACTGGGGATTTGTATAAGGTTCAAACATGCAGACAATCAGATATAAATAACAAGACATATATATGTAAATTCACTTACCAAAATACAACTAAGAAATAAGAGCAAAACCATATTCCAGATCAGTCTTTAAAGATGAAGAAATAATTCCTCAGGAAGAAAAGAGTTTTTCACTTATTCAAACATCTTCAAGCTGCAAAGGAAATTGACTGTCAGTTCCTCTATTTATAATTAACACTGTAAAACATAGTTAATTTGTAGTTAAACTTGTGCTCTGACTTTAGAAGCGACTAATTGATTGTTACTGTTATAAAAATTGTTGTTTTAAAAAATTTTGTAACTACGGAAATGAAGCATAAAGAAAAGGGTGAATTATTTCCTCTTTATTTTGATTTGTAAATTCAAAACTTAGTTCATGGATGTAAATATTAAAAACTTTTATTTTTTTGCCACATACTTTTTATGTACGGTAAACTGAATTAACTGCATAAATCCACTTTTTAATTTAAGAATGTGAATTCGCTCTACACAAAGGTAAATAGTGCAGATGTTGCTTTTTAAATGAAATATTGCTTTTATTGAAACAATTATTCCTTTTTGTAAATTAGGTAAAGTAAAAAATGTCTTGTGGAAAATCTGGTATTTTGCGTTCATTAGGTACAAATATAAACTATTTTAATTCTTTTATTTTCATATAATTTTAAAAACAAGAACTAGAAATATTAGTTGAAGCGATTTTGAACAGATTTTAAGAAAATGTAAGTGAATGATTTTAAAACACGAGTACTTTAAACAATCAGTCTTTTCTGCTATCTATAAAGCAAAATATTTAGTTCGTTAAAAGTCCGAAGAAATATTTTATCAATGATCGTTTTCTCCCTTGGTCTTCGTTTGATGTCACCCACCATATCCTGATAAGATTTGTTGAGATAATAGTCAGCACTTGATAAGATGTTCAATAGGGGAGAATAGATCGACAAAATGAGAAATCTATCCAACTGGAACACCTAAACAATGCCCATTAAGACTCTCAGGCCTGGAATGATTCGAGGACAGAGATTTTTGTTCCCTGTTCGTCCCCAACCGCACTAAATTGGCTAAACAATTATCGGACTGCTCAATGGCTTCTCTGCGCACATTACCTTGAAAAGAAAAGCTTTAGCGAAGAAAGAAAAGCTATAATGAAGATGTACATATAAATTAGATATTTGAGAAACCATTTTTGTTGCTTGAGGTTAAGGCTTTAGGCGTAATGTTTAAAACAGCGTTCGCCACTAACTTTTAGAGACGGGCCGCATGACTTATGTTGGAACTTTCCGCGGGCCGCAGATTTATACCGAATACGCTAATAAATATATTGCTTTACTACATATGTTCAATGTTAGAAATGTGATAATTACAGAAAATTCAACAATATAAAATAATTTTGAAAACTGAACAATAATTTAACTTTTTTATATTCATAAAATAACAATTGATATTTGATTCTAGTAACAAATAATTAAAAAAAAAAAAAAAAAATTCTTTACATCGTAAATCAAAGTCATAAAAAAAGTTAATCTTTTGTGATAATTTTATAATGTGACTTGATATAAACTCATAATCAATAAAGATATTTAAACCATACCTCCTAAATCTTCCATTTTAGTTGATGTTAATCGCGAGACGATGGCGGCCGGTCCGCTTTTCACTCTCAACTTTGCGTTTAAAACTAGTCTTCTACGCCATTATTGCACTGGAGTCATAGAGTTCACGATACTTCTTTTCACGTCAAAACAAAAGAGGCCAGTATGCATTAAAAAACCCAACTCCTGCCCATCACATTCAGAAAAGCAAAAAAAGAATTGTGCCATTCACTTATCAAAGGGGTAGGGTATCATAAGTACAAAACTAAGCAATGCGAAAGAATGAGTCATTGTTAATAATTCGAACTATTCCTTTTTTATTTTTTCTCGTTGGCAGTCTCAGAAAGAAAAAAAGAAAAAAAGGAATTTCTGGACTTACTGACGTAGGCCACTTAATGGAAAATGCAGTTTTTGGTAAACACTTATTATTGTTGATAAATTAAAATTATTTCCGCAAAATTTGATTTTTACTCTTCTGTACTGCCGGCGGGCCGGAGAAAAAGCTATCGCGGGCCGCCTAGTGGCTGACGCTGGTTTAAAAGATGTTCCATTTAAACTTATTATCGCTCTTCGGAGTCATCTATTTGTTTCAGATTTCTTCAAGAAGTTATTCAGGAGGATTATTTGCTCTTCAATTTTTAAAGCTACTGTAGGAAGAAAAGTTACCGCATTCTTCATATGTTCTTTTAAATGACAGTAAAATACGGTACAGTTGATTCATATCATTTCTATAACCTCATCTTCTGTATCCGTTCCACAATGTCAACCAATACCAGTAGGACCAGGCACAACGTTGTTCCAAGGCGTATTTACTACACTAGGTTCAATACTGGATGGATTCCCTTGAAGAAAAACAAGTACGGTGGAACCAGCAGGCTCAGGAGAAACTCCAGAAAAGAAAGTGGACCTGATGGCAAAGTCAACACAATCCTAATTCCCAGTAGTCTCAGCATTCCTAACACACCAGGTGGATCAACGCCAAAGAGCCCAAATGCAGCAGGTGAATCAATTCCATATACCCCTATCGTCCCAGTTGCTTCAACACCACGTGGTCCTAACGCCCCAGAATCTTTTGGTAGATATTTGAGTTTGTTGAGAAAAAAAAAATAATATAATTATAGTTAGTAAGTTAATAATATAACTAAGTAAATTTGAATGAAATGTTGGAATATCTTTTTACACGATTTACGATGTCTGTTAGGTTGGGATTCAAGGAATAGTTTAAACAGTCGTACCGTAGCAGTATTTGTTCTGAGACCAACATGCCATTTTTCAGTCAGGTAGGTTTGGAAATATAAAAACAACTTATAACACCAAAATCACAAATTTTTGGATTACAATGTATCAGCAACAATATGCTAAAAGCAAAACATAAGTGTTATGACCATCATCAAGAGAGATAACTTTTCAACATTATTCAGTTGAATCCTATTATGTCCTTACTATCACTTATCTTATTTTGTAGTTATCTAGTTATAGTAATTGCACTATTAAGCGTCCTTTTACAAAGTTTCACAACTTGCATTTTTGCTGGTTTTGATTAAATTTTTTTTTTTATATATATTGTTATGAATTTTTCCACTGAGGCAATGATGGCACAGTATTTAAGATGAAAACTACTATTTATTCACCCTTCAAAGGCACACAATTTATTCAGAGACAGCAGTTTAATCACCCGCAAGCTTCAACACAAGCTTCAGTAAGAACAACTTCGAATATAGCGATTATACAAGCTCTCTCCAGTAAACAAAGCAATCAGCTCTCATCGAAGTTCGAAGTCAATCTGAAAACTTTCCCGATCTCCAGTCTTATGTATACTTGGCGCGAGAGAACATTCCCGAAATTTCCAGCCAATTCGTCGGAAAAGAAACATCTCGAAATTTCTCGATTGCTTTAGGTGGTGTCACCTTTTTCTAACCTGTATAATCGCTATTAATAAATAAAATAATATAAAATAAATTACAATAGAATTTTAAAATAATACGTCACTATTTACACTATATACAGACAATTTGTGCAACAATATATTGTTACGAATTTCTGTATATTTGTAAATACAAGGTGAGACCGACAAGTAAGATGATTGATGTCATAATAATCACTGTATTATATATTTGCAGATAAATACATCACTGTACTTCAAAGTAGTTCCCGCCGTTTACAATACACTTCTGACAACGTTCATACAAGTTCTTGAAACTTCTGAAAAAGCCCTTCTTTGAGACTGTCTTAAGTTCCTTGGTAACATCAGCTTGAATGTCTGAGGTGCTTGAAAATCGGTTTCCCTTCAGTGCGAATTTCAGTTGTAGAAAGAGGAAAAAATCTGTTGGCGCTAGATCAGGGGAATAAGGAGGGTGTAATACTAGACTGAAATTGGCACTGAAGGGAAACCAATTTTCAAGCATCTCAGACATTCAAGCTGCTGTTTCAAAGGAACTTAAGACAGTCTCAAAGGATTACTTTTTCAGAAGTATCAAGAACTTGTATGAACGTTGTCAGAAGTGTATTGTAGACAGCGGGAACTACTGTAAAGTACAGAGTTGTATTTATCTGCAAATATATCATACAGTGATTATTATAACATCAATCATCTTACTTTTCGGTCACACCTTGTATTTCGTAGTATTATTTATGTAAAAAGGAAAATGTATGTACATTTCGCATAAGGCAGTGCAAGAGTTTGTCTTCACTTCTCTTTCCTGCAATTGGTCTTTTAATGCTTGAAAATAAGTTTTACAGGGATAATGCTGGAAAACGAGTTTTATAAGGAGAATGCTATTTAACATTATGGTTAATGGCAATCTCGCCAAGTTGGCTATTGTTTTGGCGACTAATTTTGGTCGCCAAACTTGGCGACCATTTATCAACACTTTCAGTCCCCTTGTACCTGTATAGGGCTTTTTGACTGCGATCTGGAATATTTTCCAAATTTCTATCTCTAGAAGATTCGCCTTCCTATGTAAAACCAAGAGAGCGGGTGATCGAGTTAGTTACTTAGTTGTCTCTCAGCGAGCGTTCAGAGAAGTTCCGAAAGTGAACTGCATTGCATTGTCTTTTGCGTTGATTTTAGCAGTTGTGTATCTAGTTTATAACTGCTGTTTGTGCTCCATTGTTGTGTAAAGAGCTGTATAGAGTCTATTAGAACGGGAAGTTCTGGAGTTGTAAAAGAATCTGCGAAGAGTTACTTCGGAATAAATGTCTTCAAATTTTAATCTGCTTTGACTTCATGTCTTTCGAACCCATCCAAGCAACAATATTTATTTTATGTTATTCTTGTACAGTTTGTCAAAATATATAATAGAGTCGTCTTTTACTATTGAATATACTATTTTGCTTTTTCAATAGCTATTTCTTGCCAGCAAATATATATATATATATATATATATATATATATATATATATATATATATATATATATATATATATATATATATATATATATATATATATATATATATATATATATATATATATATATATATATATATATATATATATATATATATATATATATATATATATATATATATATATATATATATATATATATATATATATATATATATATATATATGTACATATATATATATATATATATATATATATATATATATATATATATATATATATATATATATATATATATATATATATATATATATATATATATATATATATATATATATATATATACACACACACATCTGGGAAGGTTTTGGATTTAATGGTAAAACATTCCTGGAATTTTAAAGCGGAAGGTTTAAACCTGAGGGCTATTCCGATATACTCAACGACAATTTAGTGCGTCTGTGGACTTATAGGAGTATTGGATAATATTTGCTGTCATTCCATTTTTCAGACTCAACTAAAGCTTGGTTGCAATAAAACAAATAAATATTACAGACTGACCCTGAACGGCACTTATTCTTGCCGTAAAGTCCATGGAAAATATGTGATGCATGTTAACTCGAAAAGTTTTAAAAAAATGGAGCCCAATATTTCTTTAAAAATTATTTGAGAGCTGCCGTGGGGAAAAATTAGTATGAAACACCACCAGAGTTCATGCAAAAATTAATTTGCTCTATGCAAGATCATAAAAGTTAAAATAATTATTTGAAGAAAAAAAAATGAAACTTTAGTGTCTTATATCTTTAAACACATACACAGTTCTGATATTTTATTTGTGTACAACAATTAATAAAAAAAAACACATTTATACCTAATGATACATTCCGAATTAAGAATGCCTTTGTACTATAAAGTCCTTCTTGGATAGGAATGTATCATTAAATATAAATACAAAATCCTATAATGCAAATTGTCTTTCTTAATTGAATTTACTATTTTGCTTTTACAATTGCAAATTTGTCCTGTGTTTATTCTTATGAGGTGGATTGTACGTTTCATTACTTGTGCATTATGTTTATTCTTATTGAATGTTTCAATGAAGGCATTTATTTCAAATCCATCACTTTATTTCAGTATATATTTATATATACGAAGGGTTTTAATTAAAATATAAGTGTTATCAACTTTTAATTTGAATAGAAGAAAGCGAAAACGGTAAAATAGTAAAAAATTGAGTTAGATGTATACTATACATATAACTTAACTTTCCCTATTTTGCCTTTAGTCTTGCTTTTCTCACCTTTTCTTCTCATCTGCAATTCCCCTTCTTTTCAATATGAATCAAAATGATTAATCAATTTGTAACTAAAAATTATTACACTGTAACTGTAAAATACTTCAATGACTACATCTAGTCCGTGATCCAACTTTACAAGTGAAAAAAGAAATTAACTGTAACTTTAGGAGAATATTTCGAGCCTTGTTAAACTTATAAATATTTTTTTTGTAAATATTGGACATTTTGTAAATCGTTTGAGTCTTTTTAATCTAAAATCTTTTAATACTAAAAATTATAATTTTTCAATAACATAGATTACTATTATGTGAATATGAGAACATACTTAAATTGCTAACTCTTTTTGTTTTGATAAGAACATAGTTAAAAAATTGTTAAAACAATGTTTTACTGTTTTCATTGCATCTATATATAATACATATCCTAATAAAGATTTTATAGTATTATGTTACATTGATGGAAATGAAATATTTTATGAAATTTTTATGTGAAACTAAATATTTTGTTAAACTATTTATGTCAAATGAAATATTTTATGAAATTATTTATGCCAAATAAAAAAAAAATATTAAATTATTATGCCAAATAAAAAAAAATATTAAATTATTTATGCCAAATAAAATATTTATGAAATTATTTATGTGAGAATATTTTAAGAAACTATTTATGTCAAATAATATATTTTATGAAAAACTATTTATGTCAAATAATATATTTTATGAAAAACTATTTATGTCAAATAATATATTTTATGAAAAACTATTTATGTCAAATAATATATTTTATGAAAAAATACTTATGTCAAATAATATATTTTATGAAATTAGTAATGCCAATGAAGTAATTTATGAAATTATTTGTGCCAAATAAAATATTTTATGAAATTATTTATGTCAGAATATTTTAAGAAATTATTTATGGTAAATAAAACATTTTAAGAAATTATTTATGTCAAATAATATATTTTATAAAAAATAATTTATGGAAAATTAAATATTTTATGAAATTTTTTGTGCATGTAAAATTATATTTTTTTTAATTATTTGAGTCATATGAAATATTTTATAAAATCATTTATGTCAAAATAAAGATATTTCTGAAATGATTTAAGTCAAAAGAAATCTGCAAATTCCATCAATTTAAATGTACTTGAGATTCAGAACATTAACTTGTTAGTTATTCTATTCAAAGCACGCTTCTTGAATAAATTTATTTTATGGTGCAATTAATAAAAACATTTTTCGTAGATTTATTTAACCTTTAAACTTACTTGAAGACTAAATACCCATTTGAAAATTGAGAGATTCTGACAAAGCAATTGAAACTGCTTTAGAAAGAAAAATTTTGAAAAAAATTGTATTCAAATAAATGTGAAAATACTCTTATTAGCTTAATGAAACGTTTATTTTTTCTTTACTTTGTCACAGTTTAAGTAACTTAGAAAAAAATATTTAATGCTAAAGTTAAAAAAGATCTAATAATACAATACAAAGATAATAATACCTAAAAAACAATGTTTAAAATTAAAAACAATAAACTTTTAAAAAGGAGGTTATTTTCTATGCTCTATTTCCAATTTTATGAGAAATACTCTTAAAAATGCTGTATAGAAAATCTCACGACTTTTAATAACACTATAATACAGATCATTGCTTTTAAGTTTTTTGAATATCGTTTGTTAATGCATTCAGGAGTTATTCTGACCACAAAAAACAATGGAAACATAGGTATCTTTTCAAGATTATATATTTTTTTAATTTGATATGCTTCAAACGTGTATAAAACCACAAAACACTTTTTTTTTTTTTTTTTACCGAATGCAATAATTTTATTACCTACATTACTTATAGTAATAAAGATATAATTTGTATTGATTTAAACTGATTTAAGGTTATACGTATAGGTTTCAACATTTTTTTTTAAATTTTCAATTTAAAAAATAGATCTTTGCACCTTAAAAAGTACATTATTTGTTAAACTGTTTCCAATATTTTTTTTTTAAATTTCTTCAATTTTAATAATTAACATTTAATCAACTAATTAGGCTAATTTTGAACGGTAATGAGAAAAATTCTAATTAACCCACAGATACAATTTTGGTGTTCAATAATTCGGAATACCCTGCTCTATGTTTTGACCCTATTAACAGAATTTTACAGTGTGTATATTTTGCGATATCTTGCTTTAACTGAATCTATTAGAAAAATCCAATTTTTTTTATACAGAATCTTATCTTTAAAATTCAATTAAAAAAATATTTATTTACAATTCACTTAGTATTTAGGGTCAAAACATTCAACAATGTATGCAGATTATATAGCAAAAAACAAATTTCAAAAAATATTATTTAAACTGGAGTGATTACTGTTTGAATGAAATGCAAAATAGAAAAAACTACAATCTGAGACTAACTTTTAAAAAAGTATTTTTTATATAAAAAAACTGTTATTATTATACAAATTATTATATATGTCCTTTTTAGTATGCTCCTCCATCATTAATATATTCCAACATGACCGTTTAAACAATATTTACGTAATATTGATGGTTAACTAGACGTGTGGAACATCGCTCAATTTTACTTTGTAATGCTGGTCACTGTATTTAAATTTGACATAAACTGGTGAATTTATGGTTTTCGTTTTTTACATTTTCATTAAGCCAGTTTGGCGATATTTTCGGCAACTTTTTTGGTAAAAAAAAACTATTTTTTTCACCGTTTGCAATACTTTCCTCACACTGCATTTCATATAGGGTAATTGAAAGAAATCATGTTCTGATTCAAAGCTTAAAATAAATATGCCACATAGTATCAAATACCATTTTTGTTATTAATTGGTATATTGATTATCTTTTAGTTGTTATAATTTATTGTATTATTTTTAGGTTAAAGTACTAGGCCGTGGATAATGCCACTGCGAAACTATTAAAGAACTTTTTGTCATAAATCATCAAGATATTAGATCGAGTAATTGGTCTGCAAATGCATTTTTCTTTGCAGATATTTTTTTTTATCTTATCTCCATACACTCATAATTTAACTATTTTCGTTTTTGTCGTGTTATATATTTAACAAAATATATCTTTACATAAAGTAGTGTAATGGAATTTCATAACTGAAATTAAAATTTATGTGACGATTTAATTATCCAAACGCTCTAAATAATATTGTTACGAATTTTTGTATATTTGTAAATATTTCGTAGTGTAATTTTGTAAATAGGAACTTCGCTTTTCTGCAATGCGTCTATTAATGTTTGAAAATGAGTTTTACAAGGAGCAGGCCATTTAACATTATGGTAATGGAAATCTCACCAAATTGGGGAGATAGAGCCAAGTTGGCGATGGTTTTGGTGACTAATTTTTGTTGTCAAATTTGGCGAGAAATCGCCAAATGTCGCCAAATTTGGCGACCATTTGGCCAAATTTTCGGTCCCCATGTACATGTATACGATTTTTCGACTACGATCTGGAAAGTTCTCAAAATATCTATATCTAGAAGATTCATGAAGGTTTAACTTTCCTATATAAGCACAAGAGGGCGGGTGATGGAGTTAGTTGAGTCAGTTAATTGACTAGAGTTACTGACTGAGTGGAGTTATTGAGTTAGCTGTCTCTCAGCGACCATTCAGAGAGTTCCGAAAGTGAACTGTACTGCATTGTCTTTTGCGGTGATTTTAGCAGCTGTGTTGTCAAGTTTTTAACTGCTGTTTTGTGCTCTATTGTTGTGAAAAGAGCTGTATTGAGTCTACTAGAACGAGAAGTTCTGGAGTTGTAAGAGCATCTGCGAAGAGTTATACCGGAATAAATTTCTACAAGTTTTGATCTGCTTTGGCTCCAAATCTTTCGAACACACCAACGCAACAATATTTAAAATCTTTATTTAGACTCTTAATTCTCTATTATTGCATAATTTGGCATTTCAATTGCAAATACAAAAATAATAACTAATTATAACCACAGGGGCTATCTAAGTTAGTCCAGTTCATCTCCATTCAACCGTTCTCCAATGCAGATCCAGCTGTCTTTTAAAACCATGTACTCCAGTACAATTTACGATGTGGTCTGTCAGATTGTTTCATTTATCAACCACTTTATTGTAAAAGAAATGTTTTCTATTCTAGCATGGAGTCCTGGATTCGTAGAAATAAATCTTTTTAACACTTTCTTTAAAAAAAACAAAAAAAAAACAAAAAAAAAACTTTTACTTATTAATTGACGTAGTTCTTTTAACGTCATGGGAAATTAATCATTATATTCAGTTATTTACTTTTAAAGACTAACACAAATGTACTTCATTACTTTTCTATTTATTCAAGTTAAATACAATTTAAAGGCATCGAAATAACTTTACCTGACTCCAAACTTCTTTAACATAATTTAATTAGTAATAAAAGTGCATTGTAAATAAATTGTTATATCTTTTTTAGTTATATATAAAAATTGTTACATGCTAATTTAAATTCAAATTTTATTCAAGTCATTGCGTTATTTGGGTTTCAGTATTTTGGATACAGAATGCTACAAATCCAATTAAACACTGACTTTAAGTAAGAAATGTAGTTTATTAAAGTATACATATACAATTGAGTTGATTTTCTTTACCTTTTATGTCATAATTTAAAATTTTTTGGCAGTATATCAGAATTTAAAATCATGCATTTTTATACATAATTTTTTCCCGTTAGTTTTTAAATTAGTTAAAATAAATTAAAATTACTAATTAGGGCACTATTAGAATGGACATAAATAAACTTGTAATTAACTTAGAGGTATGATTGTTATTACAAACAAAAGATATTATACTGACGCATGTTTCCATAAAAAATTGTGAATTTGGCTTCAATATTTATTTAACCATAAGTTTTTAATTGAAAAATTTGAAAAACTACATAGTTTTCATAAAAAAAATTAAGATTAAAATATAAAAAAATTGTTTATAAAAATATATATTAGATTCTAGAAGAAAACACATTCGCAACTATTGCCTTAAAAAAATAGAATTTTATAAATCTGATTATTTATAATGAAGTTATGACCTTTGGCTTAAAGTCGTATAACACCGAAATGTCATTCTTCAGAAAACGTGTTTAAAGTTAAGTACACTAATTAATGTGTTACAAAACATGTTCACGAAACCAAATGTAATTTAAAAAGTAATTTGAGTCTGACAAAGAAAATGGTATTATTTTAAAGGTAATGAATTCGGGAATATTTTAAAACAAAAACGCAGACTTGAGTCAAATTTTGCAATTTCTAATGTATATATATTTCTTAAAATATTATCTATAATAGTTATTCTAGACTAAATTTAAGTAAAAATGTAATTTTTTAAAAAAGTAATAACCGATCCTAAAAAAAATGTACAAAATTATTCATAGAAATTTTGAAATCACCAGCAAACAAATTTAAAATTTCAATTGAAAAATAATAATAATAATAATTATACTTATTTATTAACGAAGAAAAAGAAATTCAGAATAAGTTGATTCTTTAAATTTCAAATGATTGAAATACGTTAGAAAAATAACTGAAGTATAAATAAATGTACCTTGTATAAAAAATGTCGCATTTCCTTTAAACCTTATTAAATCAAGTAAATTGTCTATAAAGCTCCACTTTACTTAGAAACATAATAGAATCTTTTATTTAAGGAAATCTCACGAAAAAAAAAATCAAAATCTTAATTTTTTTCTGTAACAACATCACAATTGAATTATGGAGAAAATAACAGTTTTAGGAAAAAAGAAAAAGGAAAGAAAAAAAAATGGCTTTTTAGAAAAATACTGATATCAGCTGTTGCGATGCTGAGATGTTTTTGCATAGGCAATTCCAAAAAAGCAATTTCCGAAAGGTGTCCCATAAGTTATAAAGACGTCAAATGGGACGAGATATTTACTAGTTCCAAGATTCCTAATTTATTGTGGTTAGCTAAAAGAGTATAAAAGTGAGTTATAAAGAATACGATGTTTATTTATTCGGATTTTTTTTTTCTGTATACATCAAGTTAAGATTTTTCTGAGAAATTTATAAGGGTTCTCGTTGCATACTAGAGTAGAAAATACTTTAAAAGTTTAGTTTGCTATAGTAATGTAATTTTACGATGTTGTTGTATCTAAAGGAACAAGTTTTTGACTTTGATTACATAATCGTTTGATTTAAATATCTCTGGCAATCTTTCGTTTTAAACTGCAATAGAAAATTTTCGAAACTGTAGTTACAGTAATTTATTTATACAGTTTTAAAAATAGCAATGTTTTTGTATTCTTTCATTATTGAAAGTACTGTTTCAAACACAGTATGCATACTAGGATGGTCCTTATTCTTCCGACTTTAAAATTTCTTTTTTCTCACCCCAGTTTTTTTCCTTTGACTATAAAATCAGTATTATGACCAATATTTTTAACATTAAAAGTGATTAAACTGTGCCGAAACGAGCTTGAAGTTCACATCATGTCATGTAGCCACATATTACTGTACGGTCAATGGTGGCCTTTATTTTTAAACTTTCAAATTTCTTTATTTTTACCATCCAATTCTTTTCCTTTGATAATAAAAAGATTATTATGGCCATTTTTTAAAAATTTCAAAGCAAACGCAGCAACATCATGTCATGTTGCCACATATTACTGTACGGTCAATGGTGGCCTTTATTTTTAAACTTTCAAATTTCTTTATTTTTACCATCCAATTCTTTTCCTTTGATACTAAAAAGATTATTATGGCCATTTTTTAAAAATTTCAAAGCAAACGCAGCAACATCATGTTGCCACATATTACTGTACGGTCAATGGTGGCCTTTATTTTTAAACTTTCAAATTTCTTTATTTTTACCATCCAATTCTTTTCCTTTGATACTAAAAAGATTATTATGGCCATTTTTTAAAAATTTCAAAGCAAACGCAGCAACGAGCTTGAAGTTTGCATCCACAAGCCGCATTTTACAGTATTCCGCTGTTTTGCTGATCATTTCACTTGAACGTTGCATAAACACGGTCAACTGTCAAATAATAAGAAATTATTGCAGAATGGCATAACTCCACTCAGAAAGGGGTGTGAAGGGGATGAATTTTAGTACACTTCTGTGGAGTGAAGAAGAGTGGTACACTGTTAAAAATTTTGTTCCACCTTGCACCAAAAATTGGTTCCCATTTAGCTGCCACCAACATTTGGTGCTTAGTTTTACGATTTAATGGTGCAACCTCGGACCGTAAGCACCATTAAATCGCGAAACTAAGCACTAAATGTTGGTGGCAGCTAAATGGGAACCAAATTTTGGTGCATGGTGGACAATTTTTTTTAACAGTGTAGAAAACTAGTATGCCTCAACTATCCCACATTTAATTCAGTGTGGATTTCAATTTGAAGTTATTTTTTTGTTTAAAATACAGTGCGTAGTTTAAGAAGTGATACCGATAACATTTTTTTAATTAATAAAGTTCATCACTAGGTAACAGGCAACAAATTATATGTTAATCAAAAGCTTTTGTCAGGCTTGCTGCGCATCAAACTAGTAATGAAACTGGCCATCGTTGAAAGTCTTATTTAAATTAGTTGCACGAGAGTGCTTAAGGTATACATACACATTAGGAATTGCGAAATTTGACTGAAATCTGCGTTTTTGTTTTGTGGTGTTAAAATATTCCCAAATTCATGACTATTAAAATGATACCATTTTCTTTCTGAGACTCAATTTACTTTTTAAATTACAGTGGGTTTTGTGAACCTATTTTGTATCGCGTTCATTAGTGTAATAAACTTTAAATGCGTTTTCGGAAGAATTACTTTTTGGTGTTATATGACTTTACGCCAACGGTCATAACTTCAATAATAAATGGTCCGATTTACAAAATTCTCATTTTGTTTTGTATACAATCGTTGTGAATGTTTTTTCTATGGAGAATCTAATATATATTGTTATAAACACATTTTTTATGCATATTTGAATCCTAATATTTTGTTAAAAACTATGTATTTTTTTAAACTTTTTATTTAAAAACTTATAATTAAATAAATATTAAAGCTAAACTCAAAATTCTCCATAGGAACATGCGTCAATATAATATCTCTTATTTGCAGTAAAAATAATATCTCTAAGTTAATTACAAGTTTATTTATGTATGTTCTAATAATGTTCTAATTACTCTCTTTAATTGCAATTAGCTGATTAAAAAATTGACTGAAAAAAAATGTTTATATATAAAAAATGCATCCTTTTTACTTTTGATATACTGCCAAAAAGTTTGAAATTATTACCTAAAAATTAAAGAAAATCATTTCAATTGTATATGTATACCTTAATATTTTAGTTCTTCCATAGTGTTTATTACTTTTTGACTGCTGTTCATATGGAACAACCAGCTGGAAAATAAATCTTGTATTATCGTTGTAGAGTCATTACAAAAGTTGTGGGTACTTAAAAATGAACTTGCTCATGTCACAAGCATTGAAACATTTAGGACAAAATAGAACTATATCCATAAGAAAAAATTTCAACATGCAAAATCTTCTTTATATGAGGCTTCAAACAACAAAGAATTCGAAGAAATGCTTATTATTTTTAAAAGGAACAAGAGTAAAGCAAAATAACTCTAAAAGGTTTTGGGAACGCATTGGATTATGCATACTATTTTTAGGAATAAATGTTAAATCAAAAATAAAAGCAAATAAAATCACAAACCACAATGAGAACATGCTATGTGGTATTTTCCCTCACAATCTAATATATTTCACCTCATTTTCGAATTTCAGATAGATTAAAAATAAATGAAAGAAAACCTCGCATGTGAGTTTTCATATGCACCAATTGTTTCAGTGAGTTAACTCTGTTTAAAATTCGCTTATTCTGTATTGGTGTATAGTACAGGGTTTTTTTTTTCAAAACCATAGCAAACTCAATTGTGCTTAGAGATGGTCGTTATTTTATATCTGTAATATTTTAATACGTTATTTGTGATGCACATTACGATTGTTTTGAAAATAAGATATATAACTGTAATAAAGGGAATGATTTGAAAGTGAAACACATATTTGTAAGTTTTAATATCGTTATAAATCAAATACTAAAATAGATATTTATAAATAATAAAAATCCACATCATAGGATTAATCTTTCACATATTTATTATTTTAGATTAGAAAATTGTCGTTTGTGTCAGTCAAAAGTTTGAATATGTTTAAGGAACTTTAATGGGATTTTTAAATGTATCGCCTACTTTTTTAAAAAGCAAGCATTTCTTATAAACATGTTGTGGAGAAACTACATGACGTCAGACTGTGAGATTTATAGTTTATTTTCTTTTCTTTAAAAGGATCGTTTGGCATGGATAAAAAATCGTTTGGCAACATGGATAAAAGTAATTTGGAACTTCTTGTAAATAAATATACGTTTGTTCTATATGCTACGTTTTAGCGTGTGTTATATATAATTAATAGGAACTATACGTTTAATTGATACGTTTATATATTGAACACGCAACACATGTCAAACATAAATTTAAAAAAATATCCGTGTAGTAAATTACATTAGAAAGAAGACTAAAATTAATAATAAAAATTTCAAAGAACTCTTATTTAAAAAAAAAGAAAAAAAGAAGTGCTTTTTGTGACGTGTGGATGTCCGATGCAAACAATACGCCATTATACACAAAAATATCTCTAAAAACACAAAATTTATATTGCATGAACGTTATATTACCTTTTTTTAGTTACATTATATCAGTATTTTGCATATTTCTTTTTTATTTAAAGGAAAAAGAAATTTGGACAATTTTCGGTCATTTTTGACAATTCTGTGTCCGTTTTTAGCATTTTCATTATCAATGTGGCTGGGGTTAATAATAACTTATTATAATAAAACTTAACACATTGTCAAAATTGGTCAAAAGAAAAAAGTTTCAGGTGTATGGATCAAATCCGAAGAAATTTAAATTTTTCAAAAAAAATTTAAATTTGTGTCATCTTTTTAACAACTTCGGGCTCGTTGCGGCACGGGTTAATATTAATTTATCGAAATGAAATTCGGCTCACTGTCAAAATAGGCCAAAAGGGAGAAAAATGAGTTGGCGTAAGTTAAAATCGGATGGAATTTCATTTTTGACCCCATATAAGGATCAGATAATGCTTTTTTAAAAATCAAAACTCCTATTATTTATAACTTAACCTAAAATTGTTTTTGAAACAACCCAATCAACGTCATGCACAAAACACCAGTACTCACTTTTCCTAAAAATGCAACTTCACATATGAAGAGAACGTGGGATAAATCAAATAATGTCAACTCAATTAACATTTTAAAAAACAAATTATTTCTCTTAGACTAACTTAATTCCCCAGGTATCACATAAAAAATAAAAAATGCCGGGAATAAATTGTCTGGAGGATTGGTCAATTCTGGCCGAAATTCGAGCATCGTTTCAAAATACACATTTAAAAAAAAAGTAAAAAAATATATATATATGTATATATATATATATATATATATATATATATATATATATATATATATATATATATATATATATATATATATATATATATATATATATATATATATATATATATATATATATATATATATATATATATATCTATATATATATATATATATATATATATATATATATATATATATATATATATATATATATATATATATATATATATATATATATATATATATATATATATATATATATATATATATATATATATATATATATATATATATATATATATATATATATATATATATATATATATATATATATATATATATATATATATATATATATATATATATATATATATATATATATATATATATATATATATATATATATATATATATATATATATATGTATATATATATATATATATATATGTATATATATATGTATATATATATATCCCATATAGCACACATCCTCCCAAGGAAGTCCCTTGGAAGTCACTATTCCTCCCTGGGACTCCGAATGACACTTTGGGGAAGTCCTAGGGAGGGAGGCAAAAGGAGGTCCTAGGGAGTAACATCCCAAGTAGATTCCTGGGAGGTATATCCGAGGGATGTTCATCCTAGGGAACTCCCAGGGAAGTATATCCTTGGGATCAGCATCCCGAATTTCTCCCTGGGTTGTCCCTTGTTTGTGGAAATGATTGTGTTTATTAAGCTCAATTAAACTGAATATTTTAGGATATTTTTATGACTCAAAATAACCTAAGACTATATGATGGAAATTGACGCACATTGGTAAACAACTACTCCGTTTGTATGAAAAAAATTATAAAACTTGGTGAATCTGTGATAAAAACAATTTGGCAAATCTGTGACAAAATCAAACAATTTGTCAATACTAGAGTGTAATGCTTACATATCTTTAAATATTTCTTAAATATACTTGTTTGAACATTTTCATTTTGAAAATGGTTCATATTCATTTTAAAAGTGTTTGCGATAAAACATTTTATTTCAAATTTAAGAATGAAAAAAATTGGAATATAAAAGATTGTCTAACTGCGCCAAGTGTGCGTAAAAATGCCAAATGTGACTAGCAACTTGGCGATTTCGGCTACTCTCTTTCTGTGTTTGTTGTAAATATAGCAACCTAATTTGGCAGATGGTTTTCAACAACTTTGCCAATTCGCCATTTCACCTCGCCAGCGAACCAGAATTTTAAAAATGTTTTTTCTGAATTGGTTTACAGATTATTTTTAGGTGAGTAAATGTTATTTTTCCTTCCTTTAATATATCTCAATTGCTGCTAGGGTAAGTCATTATTTTAATTCAAAAACATAGGCACTGACGGCGAGGAAATGAGTGAGAAAGAACAGAAAAGGCTTACCCTTTAATTATATTGTTGCATTTTTTAAGTAGGTAAGTATTCCAGTTTTAATTTTTATCGACAGTATTATGAATATTACTTCATGTATTATGAATGTTCATTCATCAAATAAATGAAACTCATTTTAGGAAAATTCTTAACAGTAATTTTGGTATGTAAGGATTATCACGTCCATCTAATTATGTGATTGTTTTGTTTTGTTTTGATACCACCGACTGTCTATTTCTGCCACTTATAAAGTGCTTAACACAGCCAAATACGTCTCGTAATTTTGAGCATCTAGAAGAATACGAGATCGAAATCTTCTAGCTAATTATGTGATTTATAGGCTATCTATTGTTTTGAGTGTTTTGTAGAGCTAAGTTTAGTTAGAATGCAAAAGGCAAATTTAATGTTATTTTTTATACACGAGGCCTATTAATGTCCATGTGTTGGCTCTACAATTACGTGCTCAATGGTTCATTTTTCTTTCATAATTACTTTTTTGCCTTGGAAACTCCATTTGCTCATATCCTGATTACTTGATTTTCCCCCGTCCTTGTTATTTAAACTTTTTTTTAGGAATTTAAAAATGCAATCGTGACAGAAAATGAATAAATGAAGCAGCGAGTTCTGAACTCAATAACTGGTTGTTGCTATGAAAGTTAGAATATCAAAAGATCACAATAAAAAATTAGCCATCGATATTCCTCATAAACTGCCAAGTTTCTCTTTATTGCGGCTTTAGTCAAATGAAATAAAATTAAACTATTCAGTTGTGAATTGCAAATATGGTACAGATGTTAAATTGGACATTTCTTAAGCGTGATTTTATTTGCTTGTATTTTTTTTGTGTTGATAATGTGGTTTCTAGAAATGCTGAGAATATCTAAGGGTTACAACAAGAAATTAGTCACTGAAATTCCTTAAAATAACCAAGTGTCTTTATTGCGGCTGTAATCAAATAAAATGAAATGAAACTATTCAGCTGTGAATTGCAAGCACGGTACAGATGTAATATCTGGCATTTCTTGAGCGTGATTTTATTTTTGCGGGTTATCTTTTTTAATTTTTTCTATTGATAAATGCGGTCTCTGGCAATGCTGAGAATATCGAAAAGTTACAGTAAGAAATTAGCCGCTGAAATTCCTTATAAATAACCAAGTGTCTTTATTGCGGCTGTAGTAAAATGAAATGAAACTATTCAGCTGTGAATTGCAAATATGGTACAGATGCAATATAGGAAATTTCTTAGGTGTGATTTTATTTGGTATTTTTTTTATTGTTGATAAATGTTTTTTCTGGCAACGGATTTTATTTGAACTTAATTTTATTATTATTTATATTTGAATTGTTTTTTTCGACGATTTTTCTGATTGCCTAATGTCTATGCTGCATGTGTTCCAGTAATACTAATTATTTTGAAGAAAAAAATAATTTAAATTTCATTGAGTAATTCTGGTATTAAAAGAATTAAATGTTTCAAATTCAGAGAATTTTATTTATTACAGTTAATAAATGGTACGCAAAGTCTACAAATAAAGTATTTTTGTACATGGATTAGCCTTCTCTCAACCATATAGGAAATTAGAAGTGCTATTATTATGACTGTTATACCCGCTTTACACAAATTCGTCTTGTAAGGTCAAGTGCTTCGCACACTGACATTAATTTTTAAGATCTTCTTAGTTTAACCAGACTGTCTGTTCTGCTAAGTAACCTTTTTTTATTATGGATGTATCTCTTATTGGCTGCTTTTTTAAATGTTGCACGTGCAACATTTAAAAACCTTTTGTTGCACGTGTGGCAGAAAAATCTAAAGCAACTAATATTTTCATTATATTTATTTACCCTATGGTGGAACAATGACGCAACCTAAGAAAATTTCAAATTGGTTTCCCTATAAACTTAACAATGCCTATCAATTTAGAAGTAGCATAATGTTGTGATACACTTCAGTTTTTGTTCTCCCTGGTATGCTACATATTCCTTGATATGATGTACATCGTTTTTTTACAAATTTGCAGTTATTTTATTTAGGGTTGCACCGAACAGTTATTTTGGCCGAATAACGAATATTCAATCTATGGACAAGCCAAATACTGAATATTCAGCCGCCCGAATATCTGATGTATTGTTTCATATAAAACTTGTCTTATTTACTACTTATAATAAAAAATAGGATTATTTTATATTATAAAAACATAGATGATTGGACCTTCATGAATGACAATTTTCTTAAGGTTACCTAACAAAAACAACTGTTCTTGTATCTTTAAAACTATTCAAAAAGGCACATCTTATGTCGTAGGAAAATTCAAGGGTCAATGCATTCCCTGAAATTCATAAAAAAGAAAGAAAAAAAATACATTGTAAAATTGCTGTGGATGTGCCTTATATGGTTTGACATTTTTAAAAATATTGTATAATGAAAATAAAATCATATTTCTATAGAGTGGTATTCTGTGATAATGATTAATTGGCAATAAAAAGGAAAAAAATGTATTCGGCTGCCTAAAATCCAGATATTCGTCCAATCTGAATATTCGGTTCAATGGCCAAATACCGAATATTCGGTGCATCCCTAATTTTATTGTTCTGCCACAACTGCATTATAATTTAAGTTTTTGCGATTAATATCAATTTTGTTTAATTTTCTTTCTTTTGACCAAGGAGCTCAAAAAATTGAAACTCCACCATGCTGCACCTTGAAGGAGAAAAACATAGTCTTTGATGGGAAAAGATTGAACCAGATACATCAGCCTCATCTTTCCAACCACTGGTGAACATCACCAACATTGGAGTAACGCCACCACATCTTTCTACATTCTGATCTTGAGTTTGTGATATGTGGACTCAACAATTAGGTGTCCCTGCTTCTGACATGATGCTGTTTGTGCTCACCCACCTCTGCAATAATATCTCAACCAACTGACTAGTTGGTTGGTTTAACTCTCATCAACCTGTTTTTATGCCCGATGACAGCTAATCAGGCCAGGACTTACAGCTTAACATGGATTCCGAACCACAACAAACATCAGTGCCTAACCCGGGTTGATTCAAACCAGGCACCTGTGGCATGCGAGACCAGAGCGTTAACCCCACAGCACAATAACGGTTAATCAGGCCGGGACCTACAACTTAACTTGGATTCCTAAACACAATGAACATCCATGCCGAACCTGGCACCTGTGGCATGTGAGACCAGAGCGCTAACCCCACAACCATCAGGAATTTTAATTATTAAATTAACAGTTTGGCGGAATGGAAGATTTCATTGTTTTCTTTTGTAGTAAGTTAGAAATAATAAACATAATCCTGAAAAAAAGTAAAAAGCAAGGTTGACATGTTTTTTTTCTCAAAAAAACCAATTGGTATTTTTAAAGAATAATTTAAAATTGTATTTTTATATATTTACTATTAGATATTTCAAATTAATTGATGTTGTAAGTTACAGAACAGTTAGAGAATGATGGTGAATGCAAGGAAATGATATAAAAAAATTAAATTCTGATGTATTGAAGGAAGTTTAAATAATTTTGATTGCAAAAACAACTACAGTGATTCTTAATAGTGTTTTCTTTCTTTTTGGAGTGCCACAATTGTTGCATAACTGACAGATTATAGAAAAAGCGGCAAAACTTGTTTTTTTATTCAAAATATCAAATCCAAAATTTGTTTTAAATGAAAAAAAGAATTTAGTTTTCTTTCTATTTTTTAAGAAAATAATTCACTAAATGAAATATCTACACTCGGTACTAAAACATGATTGAGTGATGTTTTTGTAAATGAAAAATTATATGAATAATACTATCTATTTTATCTAGTCTATTTTTAAATAAATCTTGCATTTAAAGACTATTGAACAATAAGTTTTTTAATGTAATAGATAGGTTAATGTTTTGTGATTATTCAAAATTATTTAACTTAAATTATAGTCTGCATTTTAAATTTGTTTTTAAAATAAAGATTTTGTGTTTTAACAACTTATTTCTCTAAATCTTAAAAATATCGTTTTGAATAATTTATCACCATTACTGAGGAATCTAAGAGCAACATTCCATGTATTATGTAATAAACAATTACCATTGTATTATACTGTATACATTGAATTTAAAAACTAGTATCTCAAAATATTTAAATTATAATTTGAATGTCCACATAAGTAACAATTGTTTATTTACTTAGTTCAGACTTATTTTCTTTCAAAAGGAATATTATTATATAGTTATTTGAACAGTAATTATTCTAGTTTATTTCAAATTTTATTTTAAAATATTTTTTAAAACGGTTCAAACCAAAAAGAACCTGGTATAAACCAAAAAAAAAAAAAAAATTGGTTTATTTGGGTTTTTTCCAACCCTGGTAAAAAGTATAGGTAAACAAGCAATTTATTTTACCCTTTTAATTTCTTTCATTCTCAACTTGCCCAATTGAAATCTTTTGACTACGTAATATACTTTTTATTCCTTTATAAGTAATTTATTAGTTCAATTTAAAATTTGAAGTATGTTTTAAGTAAACTAAAATTGAAAGCATTCCAGACAGAATTTTGCCATGTTTTATTTATAATCTGTTGTTATTGCTTATTAGTTGAATGGGGACCTTGAAAATCATTTATATTCTGTTTCAATTTGATTAATTTTTTACTATTCTTTGGTATCTAATTTAAATAAAATAAGAAATTACTCCGAACCCTAATATGCACCCAACTTTTTACTGAATGTTAGTATGGATGTTTTTCTACCATGGTTGGGTCAAGAACATTTTTAGATTGTCTTTTTGTATTGATTTAGTGATTTAAAATTTCTTTAATAAATAATAATAACTAATAAGTCCTTAAGCTTGCTTCCTTTTTTAACGTTCTTGTTTTAGTTGTTGAGACATTTCCATTGTAAAACTCCAAGCGAGCTGATAAAATCTATTCAGATGTAGCTGTGTCCCAGAAGAGAGAAATTTTGATTGTACACAATAAACATAATTTTTATTTACAAATTTTGTTATGCTTTAATTTGTTGACAGAAAATTTTTTGCAGGTAAAACTATGTATTGAATAAATTTTCACACTTCTTTTAAAATATCTGAATGGATGTGATTTTCATTAAATTTATTTATTTTAATATTCATTGAATTGAGTTTTAGAGCTGAAAACTATTTCCATAAGTTATTTTCATTTATTTAGGTGGTGAACTTGTTTACCAAGATTTTTCAAGAGTATTTAGTTAACAAATTTTGTGTTTCAATTCTTACTAAGAAAAACTTTTTTTCAGGTGAAACCATATAATTAAGATACATTTTACAAACTTATATTTAAATACAATAGTGGATGCAGTTTTAAATAAAATCTACTTTGATTTATTGTTATATCATTGTTTATGAAATTTGCTTAACATAAAAATTCAAGGATAAAAGATTAAGTAGATTTTACTTATTGAAAATTTTTTCATAAAAGTGAATTTTATTTATAAGTTGTTTGTAAATTTTTTCATAGGTTATTTAGCCTACAAATTTTAGATTTGAATTCTTTCAAATAAAACTTTTTTTCTGGGTGGAGCCATGTATTCAAGATGAAATTAATTCAAGAGCATTTCTTCACACTTAAAAATACTGTAGTAGATGTGAGTTTAAATACAAACATTGGTTCAATTTAGTATGAAAAGAATTTTTAATTATTTAGATTCCATAATTGTTTTCATTTTTCTAAGTTATTTTATGGGGGTATTTAGAAATTGGCTCAAAAGCCATCTATGTGCCGAGAAACTTTCGGGAAGTGAAATTTCTTAGTGTAATTTTGATATATAAAGATGTATTAGGAAGCAAATATAACTCCCAATGATTAAATTAGATTTCTTAACTGAAAATAAATAAAATCCATGCACGATAACCCTGTACGATACGGCAGGTTGGTTGACCTTGAAACCTCCCTACTGCTTCCGATATCGCTCCCTGGCAGTTCCCCGTGGTGACCTCCTAGGGAAGAATGAGGGAGCCTTAAAAGCGGACATTTTACGCTCCTGGTGTCCTCCCTAGGCGGGCGGCGGGAAGATTTTGAGTGCTCCTGGGGAGGAAGGCCTTTAGCATGAGGGAGAGCCATGGGACTTCCGTGGGATGTCTGTGTGCTATATGGGATATATATATATATGTATATATATATATATGTATATATATATGTATATATATATGTATATATATATATATATATATATATATATATATATATATATATATATATATATATATATATATATATATATATATATATATATATATATATATATATATATATATATATATATATATATATATATATATATATATATATATATATATATATATATATATATATATATATATATATATATATATATATATATATATATATATATATATATATATATGTATATATATATATATATATGTATATATATGTATATATATATATATATATATATATATATATATATATGTATATATATATATATATATATATGTATATATACATATATATATATATATATGTATATATACATATATATACATATATATACATATATACATATATATATATATATATGTATATATATATATACATATATATACATATATATATATATATATATATATATATATATATATATATATATATATATATATATATATATATATATATATGTATATATATATATATATATATATATATATATATATATATATATATATATATATATATATATATATATATATATATATATATATATATTTATATATGTATATATATATATATATATGTATATATTTATATATATTTTTTGCCCTCCGTTCTTTCTTACGTATAAAATATTTCATTTTAAAAACTACGCATCCACATTTGAAAAACTCCTATATATTTTATCCGGCATTGGATGATATTAGCAATATCCGTACCAACGACCGGTTTACAATGATCCACATTGGGATTGCCCAATGGCGAGTGTTATTGGTCAACATACTTGTGTGCCCTCAGAAATATTTGCAAGGGGGTGCAAGACTAGATTTTTATCAAAGTCATTCATTTTTGTAGAAATATTAATTAATAATTATGCCTTATAAATTATACTCTTTGAGAATAGTTAAAATTCATGGTATAGTATTTTGAAAGCGCAACCATATTAAAGAGAAAAAATAAATAAAAAACAGTGAAAATATTATATTACATATTTTTAACGATTTTTTTTCCATCCAACTAGATCTGACGGCATTCAAGAGACAGAGTTTAGAATAGAGGAACTCGAAGATGCAAAAATGCAGAAGAGTAAACATTTTATTTTTTCCAAGTTTCGGATATAATGAAAAAAAAAAGAAAAAAAGATTCAAATTGAAACACGAAGGCAGTATTGGAATATGTTCAATTGAATTCTTAAAATAGATTTCTAGACAGTATATCTGATGATTTAAAAAGCAGAACAGTTTTCTAGAAATTTGAGAAGTACACAGGAAAGGGTTATTCAATTAAAGGAATAAATACTTCAACTCATTAGCCTCAAATAATCATAAACAACAAGCGCCAGAAAATCGTCACTCAAGTGGCTATAAAAAACGACATTGGAATAAACAAAAGACTAAATTAATAGAAAAATAATGCTCATTGTATCATAAAAGTATAAACGACATACGTGCTTTTTTATCTTGGAATTTACATCTTTTCCCTCATTTTATTTTTAAATTTTCAAGAGCCAGGGGGGTACAAGTGGACCTTCTTGCATCTTCCTGGGGTCCCCTTAAAGCTTCTGGTTTCAATTACTATTAATTATACTTTTTAAATTAAAAGGAAACCATTCAATCAATTAAAATTTAAGCAAGTTAAACATTAACTTATTTCAGATTTCTCAACGTAAGCTAAATAAAATATTTCTTCGTTTTAGTAATGTTCTTAATGAGGTAAAAAAGGAGTTCATTATAATCGAATTTCGTTCGAATTAATTTTTATTTTTTATTTTGAAACAAATTGCTCTTTTAATGGTTTGAATTAATGACTGAATTTAACGATCATGATTAAAAAATGCAATTTAATATTTTGAACAATAAAACCATTTTACAAAAAGAACAAAAAAAAAACACTTAACGTCAACTACATATTCATTAAAATCTCATAAGCATTTATATGAAAAATCAATTTGTTCTGTTACACTGATTCAAAAAACGATTAAATTACCCAATTAAAATAAAAATGCTCTTGCTTGAGCTTTTAGTAGCAACGCTTCAAGCATTTACTGTGATATTTTAAATGTAATTTTAAATCTTCTCCGAAATATTAAGAGACATGTATTTTAATAACTTTATATTTAATTTTTTTAATTAAATTATTTTCTAAAAATTCAATGCATTGTGGAAGAAAATAAAATTACTAATGTTGCTGAATACAACAGAAAGATTAAAATACAAAAACTTGGAAAATGTTATTAAAATACCTTACTACATTTCCAAAGAAGTCATAAACAAGAGATTTTCCACAGCTAGCGACTCAAAAATGTATTTCTTTAGTTTTCAGTGAGATATTAGTTTCATTTTTTAGCATGTGTCATACAATTAAATTAATCATAGTAATGAAAGTGCATTACATTTGTAATTCTGCTTTTGATAACTGTGTTCGCATGTATTGTTGAAGGATGAACAATGGAACGTCATCAAAAACTTTCAGTTACTACAAACGACACTACCAGGCAACTGTCATATTAATACATTTGAAACTAGGGGTGCGAAATATCGCACAACTTTCAGTTACACTATATTATTGAAGTGTGTTTGTGTTATTTATCGTTTTTATATTTTCAACATTCGCTTAGAAAAAATGGCCAGTAGGGGGATATTTTTTGCGATAAATCTTATGTGGGTCTTTTTTAATTAATTAATTAATAATAATAATAATAATAATAATAATAATAATAATAATAATAATAATAATAATAATAATAATAATAATAATAATAATAATAATAATAATAACAACAATAATAATAATAACAACAATAACAATAATAATAATAATAATAATAACAATAACAATAATAACAACAATAACAACGATAACAACAATAACAACAACAACAATAATAATAATAATAATAACAACAACAACAATAATAATAACAACAACAACAACAATAATAACAATAACAATAATAATAATAATAATAATAAAAAACTTCCATAAAATGGTGTTTTCGAAGAAATACTTTTCGATAATTCTTCGATTATCCTTTCTTATAAGTGAAACTGAGGAGAGGAGATAAACTTATCGTTGTTGATTCCGCTCAACGTCCGATTGCACTTCGATCAAAACGCTACATTTTAGCTGTGATGTCAAAACATCCTTTTGTTTTTATGGCTATCGTGAGGTTTCTGCCTAATTGTTGGTGTGAGTTTTTTAAACAATTACCATATCCCTTGCTGGTTTTGGTGCGGTTTGAGAGAAACTTTCAAAACTGGTTTTCGCCGCTGCGTTTCAAGCCAAGTTGTTTCAGATCAAGTGACGTTACATTCATTTCAAGCCAAATGAGTCGTTTTTTCCGTTAAAATAAACCAGAGAACTTAGGTTGCAAATTAAAAAAAAAAAAGAAAAAGCTCAATGAGCAGAAATCTTGGTATGTATGGCCTTTTTGAAAACATTTTGAATGAAAAAAAAAAAAAAAAAAAAAAAAAAAGGGAATCGACCATTTTTATATTCATTAACACAACACCGATATCAAAAACATTTCTATCAATGTGCGGCAAACTACTTTTAAAAATTTATTTATTAAAAATGAACGTGAATCTCACATTCAAATATTTATTAACTCTGATTAAAGTAATTTATTTATTTATTCATTAAAAAATATTTTGGCAGATAGAAAGATTTTCAATAATGATCGGTCCGATATTTTAATGCGATTTTATTAAGCTTGGCGTCTACTATCGCTAAGCAGAGCAGATCACCTTGGTTGCATTCAGATTATCTGGCGCCGTCAGCAACAAGAGGGCTATAATGCGCCGAAACATTCGTCATTAGACAAGCCAACATACATTTACAAACACCCATGCCTAACACGGGACTCGGAACCCGCAACCTCGCGGTCTAGAAGCTAGGACGCTAACCACTATACCGTTTGGTCGGCGCACAGCAGATCAGAGCGGAGTGGATTAGAGCCAATTACAAGGCTGTCAACGTCCATTGTAGCTCGAGGCTCGTGTTATAGTAGACATTGGCAGCCTTGTAATTGGCTCCTATTCACTCCGCTCTGATCTGCTGTGCTTAGGGATAGTGGACGCCAAGCTTTAGTATTCCGTAAAAGTGACTTTATAGCCGCAATTTCAGCCCCAAAATTTGATAGAAAGTATTGTTATCAACATCGAACCTATTTGCCAAGTTTTAGCCGGATTGGATGACGGCAAGGGGGTTAATAAGGTCTCCGCAGCTTCCGCTACCATCGACAAAATCAAAGTTAATATAAAAGATTTAAATATATAAGATCATATTTAGATTAAAATGTACTGCTTGAAAAGTATTATATTGACTAATGGCATATGTTTTGGTAAAAGATTATGCGGTTCCGAATGAAGAAAAATTACAGTTTTTTTAATAAATTAAACGCGTTATACCTTTGTAGCTTATAATTTGCACAGACGCCAATTCAGAGCTCGTTAAGTGTCATTCAACATTTGATCTCTAACACTTAAAGCAGTTTCTGTCATCCAGGTATTTAAGGGGGTCCAGTACCGAAATTTCTTTAAAAATCCCAATTTTTTTTTCTGATTTAAAAAAATAGTTCATACACTCCTGAAGAGAATGATGTTTTTATGTTATTCCTCTGGTGATTAGAACGCCACAAAATTACATGTGATTTAAACATCACTAATGGTTGTAACACATTGAAGCGTCTGCTTAAAGTGCGTTTTTCGAGCACTAGTGTTTTTCACCGATGTTGCATATTCAAATCGATATATCTCCAGAACCATTAACAATTGGCTATTCAAATTTTTGGAGCATTTAATTTATATAGTTCTAAATATTTTGTCTTCACAGAATTTTATTTTTTTAATTCTGTTTTAAAATATAACATTTAGCATAAAAGATAACATAAAATAAAAGCAAAAATTTCAATATTTTAACTTTGAGAATTTTTTTAATTTTTTTTAATTCACCTATTAAAATTCTATGAAGACAAAATTTTCTTTATATAATTATGCATTACAGAAAGCTTTCACTTTAAAAAAAAATTATTTTTTCTTGACTTATATCAAAATACGCAAACATCAATTATTATGGATTTTTCTTGGTTTTTAAATTTTTTTTAAATAACTAAACACAATATTTAAAAAAACATTTTCTCAAAGATATATAAATAGTATCTCATACATAAAATAAATTTTTGAAATAAAAATGTACTCAAATAAAGTTTTTTTTATTTTCGGTACCGGACCCCCTTAAAGTTTCAATAACAACGACAACATTTTCGCCACTTCAGATTATGATTTTGTATCATTGAAGATCAAGATAAGATGATGTGACAAGTGTCACAGAGAAGAAAGAGCAAAACTTGTTTACTGACTTTACATATTTTAAGCAACAAAGGAATTGAATGTTGAATTTGTTTATTCAAAACTTCATTATTTCGCAAATCATTCCACCAAAATATATCTATTAATAAAAGTAATCAATAGTTTTGGAAAATAACTTAAATAAATCAAGACACTCTACTCATAGTGAATAACTATTTAAAATTAGGGTAAAAATAATTTTTTTAATTTAATTTTTATAGAGAATTTTTGCATGATCACAAAGTCTTGTATATGACTAATTCATAAAATATAATACCAGATTTAGCATTCTATAGTACAAGAAATTAGTGTCTTTTAGACAATATGAACATTCTAGAATATAAAACAGAAACATAAAAAAGCTCGCCAATTTAAAAAAATTTGGCGATATTTTTGACTTATGAAATTTTTAAAGATTTCACCATCTTGGTGAGATTGATGAAAATTGTTACGAAAGAAACAGCGATATATGTTTTGTTCTGGCTAATAATGGTAATATTGAGCATGATAAACATTATACTAGACATACATAGCATGTAATTAAACTTATGACTACGTTAGTGTAAAAAAAAAAAAAAAAAAAAAAAAAAAAAAAAAACTTTTTTTTTTATAAAATCAGCTAAATAAATTATTTTGGTCAAAAGAAAATTAATCAAAATTAAAGTTTTATCGTTTTATATCCATTGGTATGCGTTTTTTTCACCATTCATTGTCATATCAATCATTTTTCTTCATTGCTATGTTAATGGTAATACAATTTATATATTTCAGCTTCCAAATCTTTATAAGTACCTGTTTTTTTGTGTGTGTGTGTGTTTTTTTTTTTAGCATCTAATTGATACCCAAACACACTTATCAGCCGACTTTTATTACAATAAATTAAATATAATCTGCTAATTTAAATTGCTATATTTGCAAGTATGACGGACGTACTGATATCATTGATATTTTAGTTTTTGTGTTTTAGACCGATACAAAAGAACAAAATTCATATCGATTTTTTGAACAGTCACGATACTTTCTACATATGATAAATGAAAAATTAAAATAAATACTAATAATCAGTTTTTTTTCTTTTAACTCTGGTGGGATTAATATTCTAAACTTCTGCACATGAATTTTTTGATAAAAACTAATACAGAACTAAAATATAAGCCATTATGCGTATTCCTCACTAGCTTTAACCGGATATAATACTTTAGGTCTAGCATAATATCTTTTTCCCTGCAAACAATTCGTAAGTATTTACTGAGCAGAAATATCTGTAGATACAGGATTAGTTTATACCGTCTGGTTATTATTTATTTTATAGGAAAATAAAATCTAATTTCTCGCATCTAATCCTTCAAACCAGAACCTTAATATTTCCTGATAGCTTTCTTGAAGAACTCAATTCCGGAAACTAGAAATGCAGATTTCAAAAGATTTTATTCTTTATTCCCCACGTAAGAAAGATTTCATCTTTCCCTCGTCCCATCTTTTTTTTTCAAGTGATGCCACTCAAAATAAATAAAACTTTCGCTCAAAGGTTTCCAGAAAAAGACGAAATATTTTGCATACTCTATCGTATGAATCCACTGTAGCCACGAATTTCCAACACTGATGTAAAACTATTTTTTTTTTTTCAATTTCTTCTCAGATGATTTAGATTAAATATATGAAATAATAATGGTTACATATACATGCAGCATTTCCATTCAAATCACAGAATGAAAATCATTGACTTTTCAATGACTTTTAAAATCCACTGAAGGTTATGCACGTATGTATACGTCATTTGACCCCCAGTTTTCCCAGCAATACACAACATTTTAAAATTTATAACTAAAATTTAAAATAATATATATTTTTTTAATATTTTTATTAGGATGAGAGTTTATAACCTATCAAAAACAAAATAAATTAAAACAATTAAAAAAAAAATTATGTATTTGAATTAGAAATATAATTAAAAACTTGTTAAGGTATACGTATAGGTTTCAACATTTTTTTTTTTAATTTTTAATTTAAAAATTAGACCTTTGCATTTTAAAAAGTACATTATTTGTGAAACTGTTCCCAAGAAAAAATAAATTAAAATTTCTTCAATTTTAATAATTAATTAAAATTTAATCAACTAATTAGGCTAATTTCGAACGGTAATAAAAAAAATTCTAATTCACCCACAGATACAATTTTGGTGTTCAATAATGCGGAATACCCTGCTCTATGTTTTGACCCTATAAACAGAATTTTACAGTGTGTTTATTTTGTGATATCTCGCTTTAACTGAATCTATTAGAAAAATCCAAGTTTTTTTATACACAATCTTATCTTTAAAATTCAATTAAAACAATATTTATTTACAATTCACTTAGTATTTAAGGTCAAAACATTCAACAATGTATACAGATTATATAGCAAAAAACAAATTTCAAAAAATATTATTTAAACTGGAGTTATTACTGTTTGAATGAAATGCAAAATAGAAAAAACTACAATCTGAGAATAATTTTTAAAAAAGTATATTTTATCTAAAAAACTGTTATTATTATACTAATTATTATATATTTCCTTTTTTAGTATGCTCCTCCATCATAGGGTTTCCTTCTTTTGTGTTGTTTTTATTTTGCTTTTGCTCTTTGCGGCCTCTCAAATCTTCCCCGATTTTTGCGAGTTTTGCGATTTGAAGCCTATACGCATACCTTAAAGGGAAGACAACTGTAGAATTTCGCCCATTCCCATGACCGTCAGTGGGTTAAGGACCTAAATAATGTCTTTAATGACCTTTAAAAATCTGTTTTCAGGCATCTTGTCTATATATATAAATTTTTAATAAAGTATATTCTACCAAAAAAGTTATGCATGAGTAATACAAATATCTCAGAGAATTTTGATACGGTGCGGATAAATGGCAGTCACGCGAGAATAGCAAGTCCGAGTTGTATTTTAATTAATTTTGCAGTTTTTGACCCCTCCCCCCCCCCCTAAGCGTCCTCACAGAAGGCTTTCTTATCTTGAGCCTACTGACTATTCTCAAAAGTTCAGATCATACAATATCCCATCCAATCATCGTGAAACACAAGATCTACAACTATACTAAACTTCAACTTAACTTGACATCACTAGACGGTAGATCGTCACAGTGCTCATAGGCATTTAATCTATTTTGGCGACGTGAAAGCATAATGTTCGCCAAACCACAACCCTGTAGAGAACAAAAGGCTACAAGGTTTGGCGAGAATTATGTCTTCACTCCGCTAAAATGGATTAAATACCTATGAGAGCACTGTAACGATCTACTCGTCTAGTGATGTCAAGTTAAGTTGGAGTTCAGTATAGTATTTAGAAAACGCACAAATCAACAATGGGTAATTTAATTATATACAATCCATAAATTAGGATTAGGTGCGGTAGAATGGGAACATGTTTTTTTATTTTCCAATTACAGATTTTAACATTTGTGACTATTATACATATGTTTTAATCAACCGTTTTGAACATTATCGAATTACAAAAGAGGGTTTTAATCCGAATGTCGAAAATTGTAAAACTAACTCGTAATTATTTCTCTGCATAGTTAGAATTTAAGTTTAATTAAAATTAAAGATTAATGGAATACCACGAAAGGTAATCAACATATTGAGAGCTTTGAACTATGGAAGTAGTGGTAGTGTTTCGTTAAATGGAACATCCACTGGAAATTTCGACATTAAAAATGGATTAGAGTAGGGATCTGTAATGTCTGGACTACTTTGTAACGTAGTAATAGACTATGTTTGTAACTAGCAGAGGATATGATCCACGCCCTTTTACAAATAAATACCCATACTTTTGAACGTGTCAAGGAATTCAAATATCGTGGCATACTCATTACGGACAATAATGACATAAAACCTGAAATTGAAAATAGATTGCTTATGGCTAACAGGTGCTAATATGGTCTAAAAAATTTACCTAAATCAAAACTCCAAAATCATCTATTTGGCGAAGTTTTTTTTTTTAAAAGACCCTTACAAGAATTATGGTAAAAAATATCGCCAAACTGGCAATTTTTTTCTAAATGAAAGATGAAAATATAAAAACGGTAATTGACTCAAATTGATATTAGTATTATAGTGTAATTGAAAGTTGTGCGATGCTCCACACCCCAATTTTTTATTTCACTCCGTTTCATGTTAAATAGATTAAAATAAATATAAATTAGGATAAGAAAATCGTATGGTATTCTACTGATTAATATGCGATGTGTAGTATATTTGATTAAACTAAAATAATAATAGAGAATCAAGTAAAAGCTTTTAGAAAATGGTGTATGCTTAGCTGCGAGTATATTTAAGGGAATGTTTTATTTCTAAGGTGTTTTATATAAACACATTCATATACGGGAACTTAAAAATAAATTAGGAGTTATTATTCATTACCATAGCTGTATCTTAGTACAGCTATGGTAATCAGTAATAACTTTTAATTTATGTTTAGATTATATTTATGAGATATTGAAAACAGTTCACTTAAGGTATACATATACAATTGAAATGATTTTCTTTAATTTTTAGGTAATAATTTCAAACTTTTTGGCAGTATATCAGAAGTAAAAAGGATGCATTTTTTATAGATAAACTTTTTTTTTCAATCAATATTTTAATCAGCTAATTGCAATTAAAGTGATTAATTAGAACATTATTAGAACATACATAAATAAACTTGTAATTAACTTAGAGGTATTATTTTTATTGCAAATAAAAGATATTATATTGACGCATGTTCCTATGGAGAATTTTGAGTTTATCTTTAATATTTATTTAATTATAAGTTTTTAAATAAAAAGTTTAATAAAATACATAGTTTTTAACAAAATATTAGGATTCAAATATGCATAAAAATTGTGTTTATAACAATATATATTAGATTCTCCATAGAAAACACATTCACAACGATTGTCTACAAAACAAAATGAGAATTTTGTAAATCGGACCATTTATTATGAAGTTATGACCGTTGGTGTAAAGTCATATAACACCAAAAAGTCATTCTTCCGAAAACGCGTTTAAAGTTCACTACACTAATGAATGTGATACAAAACAGATTCACAAAACCTACTGTAATTTAAAAAGTAATTTGAGTCTCAGAAAGAAAATGGTATCATTTGAATGGTTAATGAATTCGGGAATATTTTAACACCACAAAACAAAAACGCAGATTTGAGTCAAATTTCGCAATTCCTAATGTATATGTCTTAATAATTCGACTTTATACAAACAGCTTAGGCAATCTTATTAGTTAAATTGAGTGTTTACATACAGGAACTTTTCTAATTGAGCTTATTCGTTGTTAAGTGAACTATAATTAATAACCATTAAAAGTTTTTGTTCCAGATGTTATTTCAAAACTTAGTTAAGAATATAAATTTTCAATAGAACATTTCACCCTCTTATCTTTCAAAGCAGTTGTTCACATTTAAGTATGGCATATTTACATAAACTTAAGTCAATTATTGCGAATAAAAATATATTCAATATCCCAATCTTAAACATTATTTGAAGTATATTCCATAATAAATAATTTCTGGAAACGGAAAGTAAACATTTTCCATGTACAGGATAAATGAAAAATACGTCATGTTCTTTTAAGAAAATTGGTCTGTCTGGTTTCCAAAACTTTTAAGAAAACATCCTGACAATCGGCTCAAATTCATCAGTACAAGGATCAATTTTCCTCTCTTGAAAGTTTTCTATAAGGAAATAAGACGCTCTTCAATTTCTCTGAATCCAAACTCTACAAAGCAATTTTCACCCAATATTCTAATGCTTATGGTTTACATCAACTGTAAGTACTTTTAAGTGCTTGCATTTTTTGACAAGGGCAGACGTATTCTAAAGATGAGTCTCTATCAATTTATTTCCGTTCCACTGTGAGGTCTGCTTTTAACAAAATATATCTATTTATTTTCGCTAACTTTCTTTTATCATAATCTTGTAGTAATGATCGATATTTTTAAGGTATTTATAAGTTAAAGTGAAATCTGCATTTTTGAAGTTCAGAGAAACTGCACTTTAAGGGGATCTGGGACTCACATTTTTTAAAATTCTCCAAAAAAAAATAAAAAAAATAAAAAATTAATGATTGGGAAAAATAATGCAAATATTTTTGAATAAAATGGCATAGCAATTTTGTTTCTCTCTTTAGTAGAACTTGAAATATTTAAGGTATACATATACGTTGGACAATTTTTTTTTTTATTTCTTATGCTAGCGTGTCAAATTTTGGTGAGAATTACAAGAGCAAAAAATTTAATGTATTTGCAGTAACAAAAAGTAAAAAAAAATAAAATATTTATTTAATTAATTGAATTTTAATTCACTAATTAAAGCCTAATTGCAACGATGATAAAATAATAACTAATTAATTTTGATACAAATTTCTTACTGGAAATTAAAGACAAGGTATTGATACACGGGTCCAAGCCAAATATAATGCATAACTTAAATATTTTTTAAATTTTAACATTTAACATAAAAATACTAGAAACAATAAAAAAATTCCAAAAATAAAATATTCTAAAATACATAAAAAAAAATCTATTTTTTACCCAGATTTTTGTAAACAGGTAGAGACCGTGCTCTGAAATGTTATCTAAATTATACAGTTTAAATTTTAAAAATCAGTTTATTAACTCTTAAGATATCACCGTTGGAGTACATTCACTCAACAATGAAAAGCAGTTCTCCAGAAATTGAGTTCAAAGTTTTCAACATTTTCTTTTTTCCAATGTGTTTTAAACGTCGACCTTTACGAAATTGCATGTAATTAAAAAAGTATTTTAACTATAAGAAAGTAATTGGTATAATTTTAAAGATAATGAATTGGAGAACATTTTAGAATGAAAAAACAAAAATGCCTGTTTGGGTCAATTTTTGCGATTCCCAACGTATATGTATACCTTAAGTTTTTGTTACATGACAACTGTATCGCTGACATGTTATCTTGAAACTTTGAAACTGTTTTTCTCTTTGATAGCGTTTTGTCTCTTTTTGAAGTTTAAACTGATGTAACTTAAAAATTACTTGATATAAATCTAAGAAACTTTCCACAATTATATTTCATATATGTTTCCTTAATTTTTCATAAATTACGTTTTTTTATTTAACTTTTTGAAAAAAAGGTTTTAGAGCTTAGCATACTATGGACTTTATCCAGTTTTTGCACAAAATATTTTGTTTTAATTTTTTCCAATTACTTTATTGAAAAATCATGAAGACAATTTTTTAAATGAATTATAAGAAGTAGTTTTATGCAAAAACTAAATAATTTTTTAAAAAAAAGTTTTTTTTGATATATCTAATTTAGGAAATATCAAAATTGTGAAGTTTTTTAATTTAAAAAAAAAATGTTTTTAAAATTTGAACATTTAAACAAGTTTTTAAAGTTTTATAGTATCATACATTAATGCTTAAAAAATTTCAGAAAAATAATTCTAAAAATAAAGATTTTAGAATTTTGAGTCAAAGACCCCCTTAAAGTTTCTTATTTATATTAAATTTGCATGAAAATTATTTGTGTTTCAAAAACTAACCTCTAGAATGAACATATCACTACTTTTCATAAAATTTATAATAAATTAGAAACTTTAAGGGCGTTAATAACCCTCTATACCAGTAATGTTAATTTGGCATATTTTATGTACCTTTTTCTCAGTAAGTATTTGACATAGAAGCCTTAAGTTTTTTTCAATGTATTTAGCAGACATTTGTTATTCTACAGAAGTTAGCTTTTAATTGTACTTCATTTACTTTTTTTTTAAATCAATTATCTTGAAAGTCATTGAAATTTATTAAAAATCACAAGGGTTTTTTTTGTCGAAAAAAGCTATAATAAAAAATATTATTAAAAAAAAAAAAAAAAATCTTATTTCAGTATATAAATATACATAAAAAGAATGTGTGAGAAAATTTTAGGAATATAGTTGGTGCAGTTTCTGAGAAAAAGATACATGAATAATGAAAAATGTAGTTTTGAGAAAAACGCCTTTTAAAGAAAACTTGACTTACGGGAGTCCGGCAGATGAAAATTTTTCAGATTATTAATTACGAGTTTATTATTGTTTATCAAAATATGCATTTTTCTCTTTAAAATGATGCCGCATTTGTAATTATATCTTATTTCAAAGTATTTTTAATAATTTTTTGAAGTAAACAAAATGTATGTATTTAATGCATGTTTTTTCACTTCAAAGTCGAATTTCTCAAAATGCCGTTTTTTCGTGTTTGGAGGCACATAGCTTAAAATCTATACGACATAAATGCTTAAATTTTTTTATATATGTTTCTCTTATGTATTTAAGTACTTTAACACGAGGAATTATTGATAAGTAGCATACTTTTAAAAAAAAAAATAATCAGTCTAAAATTTTAAAAAATGTCTTAAACATATTTTTAGAAAATCATAATTATTTTAATTTTTAAAAAATAACAAAAATCTCGTGTTAAAGTACTCAAAAGTATCCAAATATTATACTGTGAAAGTTTCATAATGATTGAAGAATCGGTTATTAAATGAGAGGCCCCCAAAGTTGTTGAATTTAACATGGGCTCCTATGGAGGTGCCGGACCCCCTTAAACTAATAGTTACCAATTTTGTCTTCAAAAATTTATTATAAGTACTTCTAATTAAGATATTATAACAAATGAGGTACCATTTTAAAGGGGACAATTTAAATTTTAATGAACGATAGTAAACACAAAATCGATTATTTATAAATTTTATGGTACCAACTCCCGTAATGTATATTTTCTTAATAGTTAAGAAAAATCACTTGGACCCTTTTGCTTCTCAGCTATTCATATGAGGTGCCATTCCAAAATATTTTTATTAAAATTTATAAAATTTTTAATACAAGCAAAACACGACAGTTTAAAAAGTATTTTCAATTTAAACTAATTTGACTGTTTATTTTTGGTGTTTGTGGTCATTATTCTAAGCCAAAGACTAGAAATTAACAATTATTTTTCTGAAAAAATGTCACTAAATTGGAGATATTTTTAAATTTATTATTTCCTAAAATCATTAAATTGACAAGATTTTTTTGTTGCATTTCCTGTCTTTGCAAAATATCTGACGATGAAAAAGTTCAGTCTCTCCAGACGTCACATTTTTAATTTACTTCGCGAGAAGAAAATGAATAAGATTTGTAGTTCTATAAACAGAAATATATCGAAACTAGCTGAATACCCGTGCTGCGCTACGAAATTTTACCATTAGCATTTTAGCGATCAAAAGACAATCATGTATTCTACACTTCAGACGTTTGCTCCCATTTCGATCCCGACAAATTGATTTATCAAAATAGGAACTTTCCTTTGTTGACATTTTAAACGAAATTTATAATTGTGAATAGTAAACTGGAAGAGTTTATTGTGTTTATGTTTGCTCTTAGTTCTAAATTTCAAAGTAGTAGCTGTATTGGAATTAAGTTAATTAGACATTAAGTTAATCCTCGTATAGTTTCAATGTTGCGTCGTCTTTTCATCCCTTAAAAATTCGTTAATCGATATTGGAATGACTTATTTTTTTAACATTTGCAAAAAATATCAGAAAAATGACTACATTGGAAGAGGAATATTCGGATATCCCTCGTTTGGAACATTTAACCCCTTCTCGACCCCTTAAAGTTGGTTAATCGAGATCGGAATAGTTTACTTTTTCTATTTTTACCATTGTTGATATTTATGCCGATTTTTAGAGTTGTGACTATGTGGGAAGTGGGAGAATTAGTGATGAGTGAGTCTGTGAGTGAGTGAGGGCTTTGCTTTATATATAGAGAGATTTGAATTCAATTAAATGTGGTGTCTCTGAAATATTTCCACTCTGCCATTATTCTCCTAGCAACAGTTTTTAAAAGCTGCGTTAACATAGAATCCGATCACGTGAAATCTACGTACATTGAAATTTAAGTTTCAGATGTTTTGTAAACTTGATTTTTAAATCCTTTATATTAACTTCGATTTTGTGTGTGTTGAGAGGGGGCAAATCCGCGGACGCCTAATTAAACCCCTGACCGTCATCCAATCGGTCTGAAACTTGGCAGATAGATTCGATGTCGATGACAATGCATTCTATCAAATTTTGGGACTATTACTGTCACTAAAAGGTATCTTTTACGGAATACTAATAAACCAACTTGCGGTCATCCAATAGCGTTAAAATAGCATTGAACCGACCACTGTTGAAACTATTTTCTGTTGCCATTTTTTTTTTCATAAATAAATGAATAGTAAAAATACTATAACCAGAATAAATAAATGATATTGGGATGTGAGAGCTTAAATTCACGTTCATTTTTAGTAAATAAATTTTGAAACGTAGTTTGCCGCAGATTTTGCTGATTGAAATGTTTTTGATATTTAAAATTAGTTGCAAACACCATGCACACTCTTTGTACAGAATCGGCTCTGTGTTGAGGAATATAAAAATTGGCAATGCATAGAAAGGGTTTATATTAAAAACTTTGTTTTTATTGATTATATTATTAGTTGGGGAAATGTTGTAATCAAACACGATCAGAAGCTGAGTAGTAAGGTGTAATGCCTTCTGGTTTGACAAATTTTAACGTTTATCATTCAAACATTAAATTCCAGTAGGTAACTTGTACAGATATATACTGAATTTCAATGTCCAGCCTCTTAACAGTTCTGATTTTTTTTTAGAAATTGGAGAAAAGTGAGTAGATAACGAATCCACTGGTCTGCCATGGCAAAAATGGCCGAAACTGGTCAAAAATCGACTTGGAATGAGTTGAACTAAATTCCGATTGCCAAATACGTCATAACTTGCCAAAAAGAGAGTAAACCTTTTCGTCTGGCAGCCCACTACATTTTGATTTTCAGTGAGAAAAAGCGCAAACGATTTTTGATCTCTTGCTCGGAAAACTTGTATCTTTTAAAAGTAAGCCAACAAAAGTTAGCGACAACAGTTACGTCATCAGCGACGTAATGTTTATTGCCAATTTGGCTCACTTGTGAAAGATGCAAGTAAGCCATAGCCACACATCCGAATCGTCGGCAACCTTCTTAATTGAAAATTAAAGAGTGAAGCTTACCAAATAAAAAAAAAAAAAAAAAAATGCTCTATATTTGGCAAGTTATGGCGCATTTGGCAATTGGATTTAGTTCAACTTATTAAAAGTCGATTTTCGATCAGTTTCGGCCATTTTTCCCACGGCAGACCAGTGGATTCGTAATCTACTCACTTTTCTCCAACTTCTATAAAAAATTCAGAATGATGTTCGATGCGATCCAAAAATTGCAGTCGCCTCTCAGTCTACTAGTAGTTACACCAAAATTGGTCACATGCGTCAATGTGCTTTGGTTCAATCGTATGTACTTTGCTGGTCGGCACTTCGATTGAAAGGTCAATGTAATGCGCTGATCGAAATGCCAGCTTTGCGTTTACACGTTGCCAGCGGTGCCAGCAGCTTGATCAAACTATTAAATGACCGTTGTGTCGCCTATCTATGGTCATGGGAGAGAGAGAAGGTGATTGGATGATGGGTTTCGCCGTTGGTAGTCAATAGTAAATGTTTGATCTGCTGGAACCACCAATCCAGAAGCGATCAGGGGATAAACAAACTACCTTTGTTTGGAACTGAAATGATGCTGGGTCTGACGTCATAAAACCGATTTCAAGTGGTACGCCGATTGGTTGCAATTAAAGCTGTCTGAACTTTGCATATGGATCACTTGACAGGCATAGGTGATTTTAAATCCTTTATATTTGTTCGTTTATATTTTGTGGGGGGGAGGGGGGTGACTTGCTGTGTATGTCGATGGCGGTGAAATTTGTGGAGGCCTAATTAACTCCCTTGCCGTCATCCGAATGGGATGAAATAGCGTTTAAACAATCGTTGATGAAAATCTTACCTGTTGCCAAAATTGTTTTAATAAATAAATAAATAATAAAAAAAAAAAAAAAAAATTTAAGCGAAATAAATTAAATATATTTAAATGTGAATGCATATATTCACATTCATTTTTAATAAATAAATTTTAAAAAGTATTTTACCGTTTATTTTACTGATAGAGATGTTTTTAATTTTTAAAATTTGATGCAAATACCAAGCATACGCTGACAACAGAAACGGTGCTATGTAACTGAATATAAAAATTGGCTATGCATATAAAGGATTTATATTAAAACAATTATTTTCATAGGTAATATTATTACAACAATACCTCGACGGTAAGTTATATTTCAAATCTATGTAATTTGTTTGCATAAAATTCTGTACTTTTTCTTTTGGTACTCTTTTTAATGTCCATCATTTAGAAGTAGAATGATTGAGCTTAATTAAGGTATACGTATAGGCTTCAAATTGAAAAAATTGGGGAAGATTTATAAGGCCATAAAAAACAAAAGCAAAATAAAAACAACACAAAAGAAGGAAACCTTATGATGGAGGAGCATACTAAAAAGAATATATATAGTAATTAGTATAATAATAACAACAGTTTTTTATATAAAAAATACTTTTTTAAACGTTATTCTCAGATTGTAGTTTTTTCTATTTGGCATTTCATTCAAACAGTAATAACTCCAGTTTCAATAATATTTTTTGAAATTTGTTTTTTTGCTATATAATCTGCATACATTGTTGAATGTTTTGCCTCTAAACACCAAGTGATTTATAACTAAATATTTTTTTTAATTGAATTTTAAAGATAATATTCTGTATTAAAAAAACTTGGATTTTTCTAATAGATTCAGTTAAAGCAAGATATCACAAAATATACACAGTGTAAAATTCTGTTAATAGGATCAAAGCATAGAGTAGGGTATTCCGCATTACTGAACACCAAAATTGTATATGTGGGTGAATTAGAATTTTTGTCATTACCGTTCGAAATTAGCCTAATTAGTTGATTAAATGTTAATTAATTATTAAAATTGAAGAAATTAAAAAAATATATATATATTGGAAACAAATAGTGTACTTTTCAAGGTGCAAAGGTCTAATTTTTAAATTGAAAATTTAAAAAAAAAATGTTGAAACCTATACGTACACCTTAAGTTTTTTTTTTTTTAAATATAGCCTATCAAACGCACTGAACTCAAACTCGATCAATATAGTATAGCGGCCGCCGCGCCGGAAGGTTAAAACTCTAAATGCGTTTTGATGACCGTCGTCGGTATGGCTTTCCAATAATGACTCGAGGCAACTGGTAGGTACAAACGTAAGATAATGATCGAATCAAGATCGAGACACGGAAGATCAGTAAATCATCATCAAGCGAGACTTGCAGTTTGAGGAACGTAATCTGTATCTTGCAAACCTTAATAAAAGTCCATTTCAATCTTTCAGTAGACAATCTATAGGTAATATGAGGTAAATTCTATTCAGGTACAAAGACGAAAAAAAGACAAAAAAAGACGAAAATTCACTTCAGTCATATTGATTTTATATCACTTGCGCAGAATATGGTAAAATATGATCAATTACTTTTTTTCAGTGGTGTAAATAGCGGTCCCGCTGGCTGGGAAATAGGGGAGGGAGGGGGGGAGTCCAACGAAGCTAGGATTAAAATAAAAAGCATTAAACCACTGTATAAGTATTATACTGTTGCGTGGATGGGTTCGAAAGATTTGAAGCCAAAGCAGATCAAAACTTGCAGAAATTTATTCCGATATAACTTTTCACAGATTCTTTTACAACTCCAGAACTTCTCGTTCTAATAGACTCAATACAGCTCTTTACACAACAATAGAGCACAAAACAGCAGTTAAAAACGTGACAGTACAACTGCTAAAAATCACCGCAAAATACAGTTTAATACAGTTCACTACTCTGAATGCTCGCTGAGACACAATAAACTCTTGGCCGGCCATATATAGGAAAGTTTCTTTCGCGAATCTTCCAGAGATAGAAATTTGGATAGCTTTCCAGATCTTAGTCGAAAAGCCCTATACAGGTACATGGGGACCGAAAATGTCGCCAAATGGTCACCAAGTTTGGCGACATTTGGCAATTTCATTACCAACAAAAACCGTCGCCTATACTATTATCGCCAACTATCTCGCCAACTTGGTGAGATTACCATTAATAGTTTAGCGACATTTGGCGATTTCAACTTCTTCTTTTCAACTTCTGTATTGGCGTTAACCATAATGTTAAACGTCCTTCTCCTCATAAAACTCGTTTTCAAGCATTAAGAGACACATTGCAGGAAAGCGAAGTAAAGAATTCTTGCACTGCCTTATGCGAAATGTACATACATTTTCCTTTTTACATAATTAATACTTAGAAATATTTACAAATATACAGAAATTCGTAACAATACAAATATTTCAAAATAAGCAGAACACAGTCAAGTTATATTTCACAATTTGTTATTACAACGAACTTCAAAATGTGTGATAAATAAAAATAATTTAAACTCCACTAGCCATTCCTTTTGGAAACTAGTTGAGTCAATGAAACACCATATATTGCAGTTATCTGCTGACATTTAATTTTAAAGCTATTTTCCGGAAATGAATGTTTTAGTGGATGAAAGAAAAACATAGTTCATTTCGGAATGAAAAGAACTATTGCATTCAGATATATTTTAAAAATAAAGAGCGTATAATGAGTGACGAATATATATATTCTGATTATTATTATTAGCTCAAACCGTAAAAGAAATTACATTTCTTTTCCTTAATTCTTTGATGAGTATTTTTTAGGTTTTTTTTTAAGCGTTACATTAGTTATTTGCATTTCAAATACCAATGCCTTGGAGATCAGCTATTGAGATTGGTAGTCAGTTATATGTTTTAATCGACCTATTATTGTGCATAATAAGGACTAATCAGGTCAGGGCCTACAGCTTAAAGTGGATTCCGAACCAAAACGAACATCCATGCCTAATGCAGGATTCAAACAAGGCACCTTTGGCATGAGAAGTTTAGCTGTAACTACAAAGTCATAAGATGGACCCGTTCATTTGAGGGATACCCTTTTTTCGATAATGGTTTGAATTTTGGTTATGCACAATTTATATTGGAGTCTTTTTACTTATTTAAGTGTCATGCTATAAAAAAGCCTGTATGAGCAATGATATTGCATCACTTGTAATGCTATCAAATTTTACATCTACATTATGCAGTTTAGAAACGCAAATTTTAATTAATTTTAATTTAATTAATTTAAATTTAATTAATATTTTTATTTACATTCGAATCAATTTGGTAAAATCTTAGATGGGCCCACCTATTGGCGACTTATTTCAAATCTCGCCAAGTTGACTACTAATTGAATATTTGTTATTATGATTAATTTTTGAATTAAAAAACGATACTTAAAGGCCAGAAATAATATTTTATAAAAAAATTAAGACTTACTATAAATGTGTTTGCTAATCCTTTGCCGGCGGAGGGTACGTGTTAATGATTTGCCAAATAAAGAATCTCGTAAAATCATAAAAACCTTCTCCCAAGAGACCAGAAGCATAAATGACGGAAAAAATTGAATACATATTAATTAATCAATCGGGTTTCAGAATTTCGTTGCACATTTCAAATAGTTTTGGTTCCGAAACGCCGTTGCGATCGGACGTTGAAACAGGGCGCTAAGTAAGATTCTAGACTGTTCTCCTCCATAATCCGTCTAGGTTGCCACATTGGCGACGTTATCGCCAATCGTTTGGCGAGAATTCCAAAAGATGCCAAGAGGTGGGCTGTTCTAAGATCCACCCATCAATTTTGTCATCATAAGATTATATAATAGGGCTAATTAATCAATTTGGGTTTATGAGGTCATTGGGTTGTTTGTTTTCAGATTATCTGGAGCCGTCAGCAACACGAGGGCTATAATGCGCCGAAACATTCGTCATTAGACAAGCCAACATACATTTACAAACACCCATGCCTAATACGGGACTCGAACCCGCAACCTCGCGGTCTAGAAGCTAGCACGCTAACCACTATACCGTTTGGTCGGCATGAGGTCATTGGGATATTCCCTATTTGGAATATTTGACCCATTTCAAAGGGACTTACTTGGTACCTTTCAAACTTATTATTTTTTTTTATTTAAACCTTTAAAATTATAATTTTATTACTAAGTGATTCTTCTCTAAGTTATTAATTATAATTTAAATACTAAGCAAAAACTAAATATTATTTATAAAAACAGTGTGCTCTCAATTTTCAAAATTTTAAAATTTAAACAAAAAATTCACCAAATTCTATTTTTTTCTTTCTTTTTATTTTTCAATATTTTTTCCTGATTTTTTTTTTTTTTTTTTTTTTTTTAAATTTCCTACTAATATACTCTTAACTTTTTAGGCCTCGGATTTATAATAACGGATATATACAACGGCTTTTTAAATTATAACGGCAGAATACATATTGTCTTTTCATTTTGGTTTATGACGAAAACAAACAAATAGGCTAACATTGCCAAAACTTCGTTAAAATTCTCATCAAGTAAAATATTTAGTTTAGCACATGAGCATATATTTAATCTGAATTATAAATGCATTATTAAAAATAATTTTTTTTTTAACCATAGATAATATTAAAGACGTAATTACATATACAATATCCATAGTCCAGCAATTAATGCAAATCCTATGTACCTTCAATGAATGACGTCGAATTTGCATAGTTGCAGCTCAGAATACCTTAATTACGTCAGGGGACATAAAATCGTCCCGATTTGAATCTCAGATTGAATTCAAGAGAAGTTGAGGGAAGAGAATTAGATTAGAATCTCCTCAGGCCTCAATTTATTTAATTCGAATATCACACCGAACTACTGAACACCGAATTTTGATGACATATTTTACGGTTAAGAGTGATACTGTTAATTTTCCCAGTCAGAGTGGCCTGGTGATAATTCATGGTTTACATGCTAATGCAATTCCGGCTTCAAACAGTGGTGCTTATTAGTTGCTCTGTGAAAGCTGTTGCCTTAATGCTATTGAAGATGATAAATTTAAACGAGTTCTGTTTTTTTTTTATTATCGGACAATCATGTGGTTATAAAAAAAACTTCTTTTTTTTTCTTCTTTGGCTGTGTTACAATGGACAATTCCCGCATTTTTTTTTATTCAATTCTAAATGTTTCGAAAAGGCAATAAACATAAAAATTTCTGCTCAATGCGCTTTTTCTTTTTTGTAATTTGCGATCAAAATTACCTTGTTAGAGATTGGGGAGAAAACGACTCTTTTTGCTGGCATTGAACGTGACGTAAAGAGATCTCAAACATCTTGGCTTGAAATGCAGCAACGGAAACCAGATTTGCAAGTTTCTGGGAAATCACGCCACCCTGTACTGAATGCGGCAATGGTCTACCAACGCCAACTTTTTTAACGATAACTATTCGGCAGAAACCTCACGATAACCATAGAAACGCAGATATCTCTTTACGTCACGAATTTTGTTGACTGTTTTGATCGGACTGGTTTTGGTTCGGTTTTGGTGCATTTTCTTTTCTTAATATTTAAATAACTAATTTTTTTTAAAGAACTTTTTTTTTAAATATTTGGAATCAGAAAGAAATTCTTCATAAATATGTACTAATTTCACTCGCTTTTAAAAAAATGCGAGAATCGTAAATTGAAACTCGTTTTATACTCTCTCTCTCTCTCTCTCTCTCTCTCTCTCTCTCTATATATATATATATATATATATATATATATATTAGTATTTATATTTATTGATGATAAATTGAATTAGTTTGGTGATAATAAAAGTTTGACCAAAATTTAAAAAATATTAAAATTAACTGATTACAACATTACAATATAGTTTTTACTTTAAATTTTGTATGTGCATTGAATAGTGTTTTGTGCAATTGCATCTCATTTAGAGAATCTGGATTCTTTTCGAGTTTCCATAGTGTTTGACCAGTACGTTGAAAACTACCAATTTCTAACTATGAACTCTTATTTCCCTCAAAACTTGGTAGAAAACATTGTCATTGACAACGGATCTATTTACTGAGTTTCAGATCGATTGGATGACGACAAGAGGGTTTATAATTAGTCCACCAATGAAATCGGGATGTTCCAAAACGTGAAAGAATGCAAAAAAAATTGATTTATTTTCATTTATTTTTTTTTGCGTGGGGGGGGTGAATGCTAAACTACACCCTCCCAACAATAAATCTACGTTGTAATTATACGTTTTCACTCATCTTTCCATTCATATTAATTAAATAAAAAAAACTAAATAATTATAAATTATTTATACCCAATCAAGTTTAGAAAAAAAACAAAAAACTTTTGCACTTTTTCAAATTAAAACTAATCAGTATAAAATAACACAAAATATTTTTTTGTTTCAACGAAGAAACCTAGTCTTGAACAGAAAGTAAAAGTTGTTTATTGGGCAGGGCAATTTAAGTTTGAGCGTGGGTGACAATCCGCATAAGTCAAGCATAAATTATACGAAATAAAAAAGAATGCCAAGTAGGCACATAAAAAAAAAAATTATAAAGAAGAACATAAAAATTGTCTTTAGAAAAACCTCGGATGAAGGAAAGGGAAAGGGAAGGGGGTGACTATGCAGTTGAAACATTTCACTAGAAAATTTTCTGAAATATCTTGCTGCTTGTTTTACTTTAAACCACACTTTAATTTTAGTTTAATTTAAACGCCAAAAGTTTTTTTTTTCAAACTTATGTTGAACTTTTTCACAGATTAAAATGACTCATGTTGTCTACTTTTTTCTGAAAGTTTTATTTTAGGAACGAAGTTGTTCATGTTGCCAGTCAGGAATGTCCAAATTTTGTTAAAAATAACGTTTTGATATATTAAGGAATTCGGAGAATATTTCTTGTTTAGTTAGATGCTTTTGAGCGCATGTTGAGGAATTTAAAAGCAACTATATAATCGTTATTCTTTTGAAAAGCATCATTCAGAACGATATTGACTTTTGCAACCCTAAAAATTCTGTCAAATAAATACGGATTTTGATAGAATTAGAAGTAACTAGTATGAAAGAGTTATATAATAAAACTATTTGCAACAATAATTTTGAGTTTGTGTTATATAACGTTTTTCTAATTTTCGTCACAAACTCTACAATAATATATAATATAACCTATAATAACCTAACCTAATATTAATATAACCTATAACAGTATATATTATATAATAATATATAATATATACCTTCTTACAGAAGTTTCGATGCTTCGGTCCAGCATAGGTCAAGCATAGCTCTTGTGACAGACAATGCATTGTTACAAAAATCGTCTGTATAAAATTGTAAATAGTAACGAATTTATTTTAAAGTTATATTATATTTCCTTTTATTCTGTGTGTAATTGTAAATAGCGACGTAATTCTTTTAATATTCTCTTTTATTTTATTTTATTTGTTAACAGTGATAATGCAGTTTAAAAAAAGGTGCAATACCTATATCAATCGGGACATTTCTATTAATTTCGATCGCACGATTGGTTAACTGTGTTTTGCTAGAAATTTCGGCCGCGCGAAAAGGAGGGGGAAAAAATAGAATTCGGGTAGACGAAAATCGGACACTGTCCAAAAAGCATTGGATCTTTGTTTACTATTGCTGAGCCTGAATTATCGCTGTGTTCAAAGTTGAATGTACCGAAGCTTGTATTGAAGCTTTATAGCAAATTTTCTGTTGTTCGAAGAAGTTTGTGATCCTTCGAAGGAAGAATAAATTATAGTTTTTATTTAATAATAACAGCGTCATAATTTCCTTGGTGAAAATTTCATAACAGTATCAACCAACTTACAAGTGTTCAAAACTTTAAATATATATACCTCTGAAGCAATATAGCCTAAATTTTCCAATTTTACAGGACAAATGAGAAACGTAAATCTTTCTTTTATCAGAGTTTCTATCAGTTATAATAATCGCTATATACTTTTGAATGTTTTTTTTTTTTTTTTTTTAATAAATTACGATTACATTTTTCAACATAAAGCGATACTTGCGAATTTAGGATAAGTAAAATAGTTTTCGAGAAAAACGATGACTTTTGTACATGCAGATACAAAAGAAAAAAAAAAAAAGCGTAAGAAACAGGTATTTTTCAATATTTTATTTTGTTATAAGAAAAGTTTATATTTTTTTCGAAAATCCATGCCTATTTTTTCAAATAGATATCAAGAATGACACCAAAAAACTTTAAGTCATTTCTTTCATATTTGCATTTTGAGAAAGGTGAGAATTTCAAAAATCACGAACTGAGAAAAATATGTTCGAAACATCGAAGGAGCTATAGCTCCATTAAAGTATATTTCTAAATTCTAAATTCTCCATTAAAGTATATTTCTAAATTCTAAATTGTCCATTAAAGTATATTTCTAAATTCTAAATTCTCCATTAAAGTATATTTCTAAATTCTTAATTCTCCATTAAAGTATATTTCTAAATTCTCCATTAAAGTATATTTCTAAATTCTAAATTCTCCATTAAAGTATATTTTTAAATTCTAAATTCTCCATTAAAGTATATTTCTAAATTCTAAATTCTCCATTAAAGTATATTTCTAAATTCTAAATTCTCCATTAAAGTATATTTCTAAATTCTAAATTGTCCATTAAAGTATATTTCTAAATTCTAAATTCTCCATTAAAGTATATTTCTAAATTCTAAATTCTCCATTAAAGTATATTTCTAAATTCTAAATTCTCCATTAAAGTATATTTCTAAATTCTAAATTCTCCATTAAAGTATATTTCTAAATTCTAAATTGTCCATTAAAGTATATTTCTAAATTCTAAATTCTCCATTAAAGTATATTTCTAAATTCTTAATTCTCCATTAAAGTATATTTCTAAATTCTCCATTAAAGTATATTTCTAAATTCTAAATTCTCCATTAAAGTATATTTTTAAATTCTAAATTCTCCATTAAAGTATATTTCTAAATTCTAAATTCTCCATTAAAGTATATTTCTAAATTCTAAATTCTCCATTAAAGTATATTTCTAAATTCTAAATTCTCCATTAAAGTATATTTCTAAATTCTAAATTCTCCATTAAAGTATATTTCTAAATTCTAAATTCTCCATTAAAGTATATTTCTAAATTCTAAATTCTCCATTAAAGTATATTTCTAAATTCTAAATTCTCCATTAAAGTATATTTCTAAATTCTAAATTCTCCATTAAAGTATATTTCTAAATTCTAAATTCTCCATTAAAGTATATTTCTAAATTCTAAATTCTCCATTAAAGTATATTTCTAAATTCTAAATTCTCCATTAAAGTATATTTTTAAATTCTAAATTCTCCATTAAAGTATATTTCTAAATTCTAAATTCTCCATTAAAGTATATTTCTAAATTCTAAATTCTCCATTAAAGTATATTTCTAAATTCTAAATTCTCCATTAAAGTATATTTCTAAATTCTAAATTCTCCATTAAAGTATATTTCTAAATTCTAAATTCTCCATTAAAGTATATTTCTAAATTCTAAATTCTCCATTAAAGTATATTTCTAAATTCTAAATTCTCCATTAAAGTATATTTTTAAATTCTAAATTCTCCATTAAAGTATATTTCTAAATTCTAAATTCTCCAGTAAAGTATATTTCTAAATTCTAAATTCTCCATTAAAGTATATTTCTAAATTCTTAATTCTCCATTAAAGTATATTTTTTCTGCAATTGCAGTTATCGGATCAGCTCACAAAGTTGCCATAATGAGGAGAAGGTTTCAAAGATTATAAAAGCAAAAAAAAAAAAAAAAAATTATCATTTTTTGTGAAAACCCCTTAAGCCGTTACCAAGTCCTCATAACTATAACATATCCTTGGCAGAATACTGGTACCCAGTTTACTTATTAAATTTGCCCACCTAGGAATTGTAAATTCGAAATCTGTTAACGCTGCCTCTAGGGACTCTCAGATAAATGGTTTCGGAAATGATCAGACACGAAGACGATTGTGACACGGTAGTTATGTTGAAGAAAAGCAGTATAATCTCAAGTGCATGTCTTCAAAATATCATACCATTCGTATTTACATTGAAAATGACGTTTGATCTTGGTAGGTATATTTTAGGACACCCTATAAAAATAAGAAAAAGCACGAAACAGTTTCTATTCTTTTCAAATGTCTAAGAAAAATTCGAAACGTCACTTAAGTTTTTCAATTTCACTCTTTCCTTAACCCTTCTAAAAGTCAAATCTCCTTAAATTACTTTTGACACTTGAAAATGCAACTCCGTATGACACTCTGTCATTAGGGCTCCCTTCTTCCCAAAAACGCGTTTATCAGGGCGTGATAGTAGAACGCTCTCAACAACATTTGTGATAGCTCTCATATTATGATCATTCCGGAGAATGCATTAGATAGAAGGCATATTCCAAACAAGACACATAAAAGCCAAACTCTCTGATAACACTTTGCTGCAGATGATGGAAATAGATTTTTGTACAAAGAGCTGGGTAAATGTAACATGAGCATTTTACTGATCTCCATTCTCTTAGCTTAGGTTTGATGGCTGTTGGTATTGTTACAAAAAATCGTCTGAAGAAAATTGTAAATAGTAAAGAATTTAATTTAAAGTTCTATTTTATCTCATTCTGTATATAATTGTAAATAGTGACGTATTTATTTTTATGTTCTATTTTATATTATTTTATTTTTTAATAGCGATAATACGGGTTAGAAAAAGGTGGCAACACCAAATAAATCGGGAAATGTCTAAGCATTTCGTTCAGGTGATTGGTTGGATTTTGCTAGAAGTTTCTGTCGCGAGCCTATTTAAAGAGACGAAAAATGGTGTCACCAGTTCAGTCGAGTATCATTTGCTGTTCGGAAAGCATCGGAGTTTTGTTTACTTTCATGGTGGCAGAATTATCGCTGTGTCCGAAGTTGTATGTACCGTAGCTTGTATTCAAGCCTGATAGCAATTGTTCTGTTCTTCGGAGAAGATTTGTGAGCTTTCCAAGGAAGAATAAATTATTGTTTTTATTTAACAAAAACGGCGTTATCATTTCCTTGTTGAAAATTTCATAACAGTATTATTGATGGAGTTTCGGTGAGAGATGTGCTTTAGATAAAGTAATTGTCCGTCGTTCTGGAACGAGAAATCAACCTAAAAATTATTTTTCTCTTCAAAATAGCATTACATTAGCCAATCAACAGTAGGTTATCAACTAAGTGCATATCGCTCCATCAACCCTTGTTTCATTTGTACTTGATAAATTATTTCTGCAAAAAAATTTTAAACAAGGAAAAAAGAGTTCTGAACTAGTTTATTCTTTTAAAATTTTATAGTTTTATAATTGTCTCATTAGAAACACCTGTAAGCGTATAATGTATAAGCCCTTTCAAACTTATTACTTTATTTTGATATAGATAATTGGAAACTCAATAGAAATTTCAAATATTTACTTATATGTAATTATATATAAATCTATGTCTCAAGTGTACCATAGGAATGTCAGCCTCAAATGTTATATATATTATAAAATTTCAGGCTTACATGTCTATGGAGATTTTTAAGGTATACATATACAATTGAGATGATTTTCTTTAATTATTATGTTAGAATTTCAAACATTTTGGCAGTATATCAGAATTAAAAATGATGCATTTTTATAAATGAACTTTTTTACGTTATTTTTAATTAGCTATTTGCAATTAAAATGACCAATTAGGACGTTATTAGAACGAACATAAATAAACTTGTAAAAAACTTAGAGGTATGATTTTTATTACAAATAAAAGATATTATACTGACGCGTGTTTTCATTAAGAATTGTGAATTTGGCTTCAATACTTATTTAATTATAAGTTTTTAAATAAAAAGTTTAAAAAAATACATGGTTTTTAACAAAAAATTAAGATTAAAATATAAATAAAAAATGTGTTTATAACAATGTTTCTATGTGGAAACACATTCACAAATATTGTTTACAAAACAAAATTAGAATTTTGTAAATCGGACCATTTATAATGAAGTTATGACCGTTGGCGTAAAGTCACTTAACACCAAAATGACATTCTTCAGAAAACGCGTTTAAAGTTTACTACACTAATTAATGTGATACAAAACAAATTAACAAAACCCACTATAATTTAAAGAGTAATTTGAGTCTCAGAAATAAAGTGGTATCATTTGAAAAGTAATGACTTGGGGAATATTTTGAAACAAAGACACAAAAGCGCATACTTAGGTGAAATTTCGCAATTCCTAATGTATTAGTCAGAGAGGCGACTGCAATTTTTGGACCCCATCGAACATCATTCTGAATTTTTTATAGAATTTGGAGAAAAGTGAGTAGATTAGGAATCCACTGGTCTGCCGTGGCAAAAATGGCCGAAACTGATCAATAATTGACTTGGAATGAATTGAACTAAAATTCGATTGCCAAATATGTCATAACTTGACAAAAATAGAACAAACTTATTCATCTGGCAACCCATTTCCTTTTGATTTTCAATGAAAAAAAGCGCAAACGGTTTCTGACCTTTGGCTCGGAAAACATATCTTTTAAAAGTAAGCCAAATTGGCGACATCAGTTACGTCATAAGTGGCGTAATATTTTTGGCCAACTTAGCTCCCTTTTAATAGATGCAAGTAGATCGTCGCCAGATATCTGAATCGTCTGAAACCTTCTTAATTGAAAATCAAAGAGTGAGGGTTACCAAATAAAAAAACAAGCTCATTATCTGGCAAGTTATAGCGCATTTGGCAATTGGATTTAGTTCAAGTTATTATAAGTTGATTTTTACCAGTTTTGGCCATTTTTGCCACGGCAGACCAGTGTATTCGTAATCTACTCACTTTTCTCCAATTTCCATAAAAAATTCAAAATGATGTTCGATGGAATCCGAAAATTGCAGTCGCCTCTCAGTCGATATATGTGTACCTTAAGATATCACCACCCTTTAGAAATAGACATACATATAATTTCACAGGCTTCTATGTTATCACTGAAATTAACCTAAATTTAATAATTAGGAATTCATTCTATATATTTTTTTTCCCCATCTTCTTTAAAATGACATTATTAAATTACAATATTTCAAGTTGAATTTCTTTAAAATATTCATAACATTCACGAGGCTTGCATTTAATCAGCATAATCTTAGTAAGGAAATTGATATATTTTTGATGTTAAAAATTTGTACCATTAATTAAAAAAATTTAGTCCTTATATAAAATACAATTATTTTATGTTTTCTTCTTTATTTTAATAAAGGTTTCAAATCAAATTTATGAGCAAAGGTATTTTTTCTTGTTTTAACAAGAATTTAGATTAAAATATGTAATGATATTTGTGTAAGTTTAACTTATTAGTATTAATAATTAAGTTTTAGGTAATTTAAAATGTATTCATCTTCTTCGAAGAAGCACATTTAATAGCAAGTTTTGCTTTTTGATTAGAAAAACTACGTTATTATAAGAAAATTAACTGTAAATTTCAAATTAATTTGACTTTTTCCACAAATAATTAAATTTCCATATCAACCTTTTCTTTATAGATTCATGGTCAGAAGCAAATGCTAGAAGGTTCCAAATTAATCCCGTTGAGGCTGTCGCTCGGCAAGTAATACTTTAAGAAACAAGTGGACTTGAGGGTGATTGTTACAGATAGCTCCGTGTCAATTGTCGCTCAGTCTGATATGTTTTCCGATATCACTCACGTTAAGCAAATGTAACTCAATTTCCCTTGAAAGACCTCCCTGAATGCGATCCATCGTAACACTTTACTGTTTCGTCGACGTTTCGGATTCGCATATCCATGGTGGAACTCTTTTGTCTGATAATATTAAATTTACCAACTCATATATCTGTTGAGCCGATCAAACGGTGTAGTGGTTAGCGTGCTAGCTTCTAGACCGCGAGGTTGCGGGTTCGAGTCCCGTGTTAGGCATGGGTGTTTGTAAATGTATGTTGGCTTGTCTAATGACGAATGTTTCGGCGCATTATAGCCCTCGTGTTGCTGACGGCGCCAGATAATCTGAAAACAACCAACCTATATCTGTTGAAAAATTGTTAAATATCTGCACCTATTCTCACATGTGGCATAAGATGATTTATATCTGAACTAAATCAATTTACAAATTCTTACATCGAATATCCAAGTACTAATTACTGTAAATGAGAGAATACTTGTGTTTGATTATTGATTTTATTTATATATTTCTAAGCAATGCCGAATTTTACACATAAAACCATCATAGCCATATTTAAAAATTAGCTTTGAAAGTTCCTAGTAGTCAAATTGTTTAAGTATTTAAATAACTTCAGTATACTTGAATTTTTTTTTTAATTATTCCTTTAAAATCAAAAAAACTTAGATTTTTTTCACGTTAAGTATTCTTTTGATATAGTTCAAGACTAATTTTTTCAGAAAATGTTTTCATGTAATGATTTAAATTCCTAAAGTTTTATTTCTTAAGAAAAAGTTAAGAAAATACAATTTTTCTTTTAATATGTGAATTTTTTTCTCTGAATGTTTATTTAAACTAGGGGACATTAATTACGCTAAAATACTGATCTTTTAAATTTGACATAACCCCAGTAGCATAATAACGCTGGCCAATAATTCTCGACATTTTTCGAATCCGATGTGGACCGTTGTAACCGATATTGACCTATTTCGCCCAATGCTGGATAATATAAGCATGGAAATTCATTCTACTCTATGGTAGTGACATTCGTTTTTCTACTATTTTCACCTTTTTCGATTTTCTACAGAAATTTTGAAGGTGGGAATGTTTAGAGCACTTAAAAAAGCATTACCGCAACGATTTTGATTAAAAATTGGAAATTGCTGAAAACCATACATTTTTCAATGGCAGGTCCCTTTTGCGCATGCGCAATTTTGATTACAACCTTAATGACAGGTTTCATGACCACCACTAATCCGAATTTAAATGTTAAATACTGTCAATCAATACGTTCGGAAGTTATGATGACAACAGACACACCCACATAGATGGACATACTGTCATTTTTTCTCTACCACTCTTTATCTCAAAACGTTGTGAGCAAATTAAAAAAAAAAAAAATAATAATAAATAATAAAAAAAAAAATTAATAAATAAAAAAATAAAAAAAAAATCGTAAATGATTTTGAATGAAAAAATTCTTTCATTTCCCTATATTATATGTAGAGTAATCGGAAATGAAAAACGTGGAACTAGTAACTGAATCTGGGAAAATTGATTCGAAAAAGTATCAAAAATCAGTCTTAAATAATAGAATATGCTTACTGAATCAATAACTCGCAACACAAGTAATTACTTTTAAACATAAAACCAGCGCTTGTGAAGTGTAAGTGTTGTTACGTAAAACTTCTCAAAGGAAACTTTGAAAAAAATAGTCATAATCGTAGTTTAATGTTCTCTGAAATTACGTCCCTTTTCTTTACTCTTATTTTTATTCAAATACATTTCTGAAAACGTTTAGTCACTCACCGCTAATGACATGGATTTAATATTTTCTTTCTTATTCTTAATCTCATTTAATTAATAATGGTTTAAATTAAATACATTTTCACAAATAAGGAATATATAGCTGGGAAACTATAATTAAAATAAAAACTTTTTGCTTTAAAAATTGATTTAGTTGTTTGTATTGAGGATAAATAAATAAATAAATAAATAAATAAATAAATAAATAAATAAATAAATAAATAAATAAATAAATAAATAAATAAATAAATAAATAAATAAATAAATAAATAAATACATAAATAAATAAATAAATAAATAAATAAATTGTTTTATTCAGAAAAAAAATGGTATTTGCATTTGAGTGCATAATTTCACCTTCATTTTTAATAAATATATTTTGAAACGTAGTTTGCCGTACATTTTGCTAATAGAAATGTTTTTGATGATTGAAACTATATGCAAACACCAAGCACACTCTGTTAACGGAATCGGCCCTGTGTTAATGAATATAAAAATTGGCAATGCAAGGATGCCAATTGCAATGCAAAGGATTTATATTAATAACTATATTTTTATGGATTACATTATTACTAGTTAGTCTCACTAATATAAAACGCATTTCCTCTATTTCATTCTCGAAATCAATCTCTTTGAAAATTTCGTTCAACTGCTACATATCATAATTTTCATTTGACATGAAGATATTTCTTCTTCAAAGTAAGAAACATTCCTGTATCTTTTATTTTCTATTCAAAATCACTCTTCTTTTTTTTTTTTTTTTTTTTAGCAGAAAACCACATTTTGTCCTTTATTGTAGTGTTTGTTTCATATTAGAACCTTTTATTTATTTGAATATTTTCTAAACCCTATCAAGTTACTAAGTTTTCGACTCCTTCTATGAGGGCAGACCAAACGGTATAGTGGTTAGCGTGCTAGCTTCTAGACCGAGAGGTTGCGGGTTCGAGTCCCGTGTTAGGCATGGGTGTTTGTAAATGTATTTTGGCTTGTCTAATGACGAATGTTTGGGCGCATTATAGCAACACCACCTAAAGTACAAGGCCCAATCACTCTCACTTCTGGTTGCCGTGACGTCATCACAAGAAGTTATACTGAAACTGCTAGATCTAGTTTCTTTACTTCATCCCGATGTCAGCTGCAAAGCACATTCGTATTTAGGCTTAGCAATGGTGTTGATGCTTAGTGGTAGCTATTTGTGAGCGTTTTTATTTATAGCTTTCAACAGACTTGTAATTGAGTAATCATTTGCGAGAGTTATTATTTATCGTTTTTATTGAGAAGAATACCATCTATGATACCTGTTATGTTATTAGTTGCAGTGGATATCGCAACTCAGACAGCAAAAAGTGTCAATTTTAAGTTTCTCGAAGATCCAGAACTGCGTCAGAAGTGTACAAATCTTGGGCGTATTGACTTATATAAATGTTTTGAATAATAAACTTGTGTAAGTTTTTATCCGAAATGTTTTTAACTTTTTAAATTTAACTAAACTATAACACTAAATGTGTTCTAAACAGTTTTATAGCAACCATAATTAGTATTTAATGTTTATTTTAGCTCCAAATAGTTACTAAAATTAGCCAAGTAGTGCATTTCTACTATTTTTTTTTCTTCTTTTAATTGTTGACCGATAATTTCGTAGTAAAAAAATTAAAATATGGGTTGAAATTCCAAGTCCGATATGAATTTTGCGCCAAGGTGATTTTCGCCAAAAAATGTCAATTTTTTAAATGTCAAATGAACTGCTTTTAGTTGCCATAATTTGGCGCGGTTTTATGTAAACAATTCCAAAAACAAACCAGAATCCTTACCGGACTTGGATATTTAGCTAAAATGTGTATACGAATATATTTATTTCTATATTTTGACTTAATTATCTCATTTATATTTAAAATGTGTCATCTTAGTGGAAACGGTATAATTTATTTTGTATATATAATTTATTTCCCTTCTTCTTAAACTAATTTATCGAAAAACTCAACTATTTTAAGAATGCTTAAGCTTGTTTATCTTGATTTTAAGTATATATATATATATATATATATATATATATATATATATATATATATATATATATATATATATATATATATATATATATATATATATATATATATATATATATATATATTCCTATGTGTGTATTCTACATTTCCAAAATGAGTATATATGCAGAATTACTGAGGCTTTGGACAGCAAGACAGGAGAGAAAATATCTGCTTCGTTGAAGTACCCTCACCTGACAAATAATGCTGTGCCAACTATTTTCCCTAACTGCCCTTCTTATTTATCATCTACTTCAAACATCAGAGAAAGCGTGGTTAAAAAGCAAGAGCGGATTGTGAATTTTAATTTGAAAAAGGCAATTGCTGAAAGTTTACAAGAGATGAAGGAAAAGCAAGCAAGGATGACATTTTCATCATTCGAAGAACTCTGTGAAAAGTAAATAACATTTCTTTACCTTCTGGGTACTCTCATTTGAAAGAATCTGGAATATTGATATTGTTTTAATTAATTTTAAACCCAGAACCTCTTATTACAAAATCAATAGTAGCAGATGATAAACTTTCTTTAAATATTTATATTGATAATGTTCATATAACAAAATTAAATTAAATATGCATACCTTCAAATGTAAACAGCTGTGAAAAAATTTCCACTTTAATTGAGAATTTAAATAACTATAATAGTAATGATAGAAATCAATTCTTCTCCAAACTTCACATTATTTGTAAGCATTTTGATGACCTATTAACTAATGATTTGTTCCATAAAAATTGTACTAATTTGAAAATGCCAATGTTGGCAGGTATGTAATATATCTGTTAAGTTAATAATGTGTGTATTGTATGTGTTAATATTGCAAATAAAAATTTTTTATTACTCTAAACCCAGTTCCTTGTCCTTTTTACATGTAAACAATTAAATTGATATGAAAATTCAATATATTATCTGTGTGATAAAAACTTCAATAAAATTTGCACTATTGATAAATATATAAATGCCAAAAAATAGAAAAATTTTGTGTTTAGTATAATTTTATTTTAAAACCTTTTAACTTGGGAAATTTTTATTTTAGTAATTGAAAATCGATTGAAAAGCATTGAATATTTGAATGCTGTATAACAATTTGAAATTTAGCAATGAATTCTCTGAACAAAAAAAAACTTATTCATGTTGTTTTCAATTTACGCTAAATAATGAAACCGCAATGAACGTAAACCGTCCAACTTCTCTTGATGACGTCACAAACAAAGTGGTAAGGCCTTGTCTTTAGGTGGTGTTGATTATAGCCCTCGTATTGCTGACGGCGCCAGATAATCTGAAAATAACCAACCAACCTTCTATGAGGTTTAAAATTTTTGATTTCTAGAAGGTATAAACTACCATCTTGGATACAAGAGTAATCGATATTGTAGATACATGATTAATCAAGATGATAAATTAATACTTTATCTTACTGATTAGTATCTGAGATAATTAGCGATGTTTGTCTCATCACTATTAGTTAAACCTTTATCCTATTAATAATTCATGTATCTATCACCGATTGAACACGTAGTTATCATTTCAATTAATCAAGTAATCAATCATGTATTATACTTTTAAGAGGTTTTCTTTTCAAAATATATTAAAGTAATCGTTTAGTACTATTTGTAGCTATAGTAAAATAAGTTTTTTATCATATCATAATTTTTTTCAATTACCCATTAGAAATACATTCGGTCAAAAAAAGATTTTTTTTTATTTATTATTATTATTATTATTATTATTATTATTATTTTTGCATTTCTTCACTTTTGGGAACATGCTGATTTCAAAAGAGTTGTCTAGAAAAAATGTCTACCTGTGTGTCTGTAGTCAGCATAATTCACGGACAAGTTGACCTATGATGTTCAAATGTGGTGTGCGGGTTAGTGATGACCATGAGATCAACCATTTAGGTTTTCGTCCAAATCGAGCATGCGCATAAGGTAGTTTCCATTGGAAAAAAAAAAGTGATTTTGAATGATTGTTAAAAAACGGCTCTAACGATTTTCATCAAAATCAATGTTGAGGCCGCCTTTTGAGGTGTTCTAAACATCCCAACCTTCGAAATTCCCTTAGAAAAGCGATAAAAGCGTAAAAAGTCGAAAACGAGTACCTTTAACACAGAGCTCTCTGTCCTTGAGCATTGCCCATCAACGATTGATTTTTTTTTTCTGTAACAAGCACAAGAAAAGATAATGTAATGTCTATCTTGTAGTATCATCAATTTCACCATATTGGCGAGTTCTTGTTTAAGCCCATGTACAAAATTATGGCCAAAAACATTGTCAAACTGGCCCTTTTTACGTAACTAAGTGAAAATACGAAAGAGGTAAGTAACATCACGTCAAATTTTAATGCAATGACCAGTATTATAGTGTAATTGAAAGTTGTGCTATTTTCCCTACCCCTAGTCTTTTTTTTTCTTGGAAATATTGATATGTTAGGAAGGTTGCTGTCACAAAAACATGTTTCAAAGAAAAACCTTGCTAATATGTACATCGTTTAAAGCTATTCGTAAATTTTTTTATATATATTTTTTCGTTTCTAGTTTCAAAAAACTAAATTCACGGTTGCTTAAACGGGGAAGAGTACGAAACGATTAAACTGCCCGATCCAGACGATGAATTTATTTTGGATGTTTAAGAACGAGAAGGAATAAAAAAATCAAGAAAGTTAATCCTCAAAGGAAGTTGAGAGTGAATTTCCTTAGGGTGGAAATATTTTATGGCTGTTTTACGATAGTCGAGCAAGAAAACTTTGTTTCTTACTTTTGTTGTAAAGTTTTTTTCTTAGAAAAGTTTCTTGGAAAACTCAGCGCTATTGAAGTAATATTAATATTTTAAAAAGCGTTGCATTTTTTTGGGAGAAGATAAAGTAGCAATGCATATTTATAGTTTATAGCAGATATTAGTTTTTATGTTTTTGATGCAGTATCATATTAGATTTTTTTTTTTTAATTTTACTTGCTGGTAAAAAATATAATAGTAGTTCAATATAAAACTGACTAGAATTTATTTTGTGTGCATTGTTTTGATATTTAAATAGTTTTTAGCGATGCGCTTTCTTTTTCATAGTTAATCATGTTCTCCAAGCCGACCAAACGGTGTAGTGGTTAGAGTGCTAGCTTCTGGACCGCGAGGTTGCGGGTTCGATTCCCGTGTTAGGCATGGGTGTTTGTAAATGTATGTTGGCTTGTCTAATGACGAATGTTTGGGCTCATTATAGCCCTTGTGCTGCTGAAGGCGCCAGATAATCTGAAAACAACCAACTCAAACAGCTGGAAGACTCCATACACTATTTCGCCGACCAAACGGTATAGTGGTTAGCGTGTTAGCTTCTAGACCACGAGGTTGCGGGTTCCGAGTCCCGTGTTAGGCATGGGTGTTTGTAAATGTGTGTTGGCTTGTCTAATGATGAATGTTTGGGCTCATTATAGCCCTCGTGTTGCTGACGGCGCCAGATAATCTGAAAACAACCAACTCAAACAGCTGAAAGACACCATACACTATTTCGCCGACCAAACGGTATAGTGGTTAGCGTGTTAGCTTCTAGACCACGAGGTTGCGGGTTCGAGTCCCGTGTTAGGCATGGGTGTTTGTAAATGTGTGTTGGCTCGTCTAATGATGAATGTTTGGGCTCATTATAGCCCTCGTGTTGCTGACGGCGCCAGATAATCTGAAAACAACCAACTCAAACAGCTGAAAGACACCATACACTATTTCGCCGACCAAACGGTATAGTGGTTAGCGTGTTAGCTTCTAGACCACGAGGTTGCGGGTTCGAGTCCCGTGTTAGGCATGGGTGTTTGTAAATGTGTGTTGGCTTGTCTAATGATGAATGTTTGGGCTCATTATAGCCCTCGTGTTGCTGACGGCGCCAGATAATCTGAAAACAACCAACTCAAACAGCTGAAAGACACCATACACTATTTCGCCGACCAAACGGTATAGTGGTTAGCGTGTTAGCTTCTAGACCACGAGGTTGCGGGTTCGAGTCCCGTGTTAGGCATGGGTGTTTGTAAATGTGTGTTGGCTCGTCTAATGACGAATGTTTCGGCGCATTATAGCCCTCGTGTTGCTGACGGCGCCAGATAATCTGAATACAACCAACCAACCATGTTCTCCAACTTTGTCATTAAATTATTTAGGTAAATTGAATACAGTTTTAAATTATGTAGTTCTAAGAGTGTTGAATAGAAATAATAAATAATCATTTCGACGAAGTACTTAAGTTGTGTTGCAATAGGGATTGTCTATGAAGTAAAAGGTAGGTATCGGTTAAGGGGACCCCTTGTTTTCACAAATAATAAAAATATAAATTTTCTGTTATCTCCTTGTGAGTTTATTGTCATGATGCAATCTGACATTCCTACAATTTTGCATGAGGGGTTAAAGCACAGCAATTATTACACATTCCCCCACGTAAAGCTGAGTTGCCAAATATTTGCATATTAAGGTTGTCCGGTACCGAAAATAAAAAAAAAACTTTATTTATGTACATTTTTATGTCAAAAATTCATCTTAAGTATGAGATACTATTTATATATCTTCGAGATAATGTTTTTTTAAATATTGTGTTTAGTTATTTAAAAAAAATTTAAAAACCAAGAAAAATCCGTAATAATTGATGTTCGCGTATTTTGATATAAGTCAAGAAAAAATAATTTTTTTTTTCAAAGTGAAAGCTTTCTGTGATACATAATTATATAAAGAAAATTTTGTCTTCACAGAATTTTGATCGGTGAATTTAAAAAAAATCTCAAAGTTAAATATTGACATTTTTGCTTTTTTTTATGTTATCTTTTACGCTAAATGTTATATTTTAAAACAGAATTAAAAAAATAAAATTCTGTGAAGACAAAATAATTAAAACTATATAAATTAAATGCTCCAAAAATTTGAATAGCCAATTGTTAATGGATCTGGAGATATATCGATTTGAATATGCAACATCTGTGAAAAACACTAGTGCTCGAAAAACACACTTTAAGCAGACGCTTTTACGCCTATTAGTGATGTTTAAATGACAGGTAATTTTGTGGCGTTCTAATCACCGGAGGAATAAGATAATAACATCATTCTCTTCAGGAATTTATGAACTATTTTTTTAAATCAGAAAAAAAATTTAGGATTTTTGAATAAATTTCGGTACTGGACCCCCTTATCGAAGGAGGGATTTTCTCACGGCCTTTTGCTCCAATTGGAATCTCTGAATATTGGTAGCAAATAGAAGAGTGAGAGGTTGGGACAGAGTCAACCAATTAAAAAGATTGGATGGATATCCCGTATAGCACACATTCTCCTAAGAATGTCCTTAGGAAGTCCCCAGTCATCCCCGGGACTCCGAATGACTTTCTAGGGACCTCCTTGGGAAGATGTGTGCTATATGGGATGTCAATGAAGTCTGGAGAGATCTGAGATCGAGGAGAGGGTTTTCCGAGAGAGAAGAAACAACACGGTGGTTTTTAACTAATGAGAGTTCTAAAGAGAGACGATGACCCGCAGCGACATTGAGTTAATGGTAAGTGGATTTATCTTTCTTCCTCTATCCTCGGACAGAAGTTCAATTGAGGAATGCGTATAGGCTTCAAATCGCAAAACTCGCAAAAATCGGGGAAGATTTGTAAGGCCGTAAAAAACAAAAGCAAAATAAAAACAACACAAAAGAAAGAAACCCTATGGTGGAGGAGCATACTAAAAAGGAAATATACAATAATTAGTGTAATAATAACAGTTTTTTATATAAAAAAATACTTTTTTTAAAAATTATTCTCTGATTGCAGTTTTTTATATTTTACATTTCATTCAAACAGTAATAACTCCAGTTTAAATAATATTTTTTGAAATTTGTTTTTTGTTATATAATCTGCATACATTGTTGAATGTTTTGACCCGAAATACTAAGCGATTTGTAAATAAATATTTTTTTGATTGAATTTTAAAGATAAGATTCTGTATAAAAAACTTAGATTTTTCCAATAGATTCAGTTAAAGCGAGATATCACAAAATATACACACTGTAAAATTCTGTTAATAGGGTCAAAACATAGAGCAGGGTATTCCGTATTATTGAACACCAAAATTGTATCTGAGGGTTAATTAGAATTTTTGTCATTACCGTTCGAAATTAGCCTAATTAGTTGATTAAATGATAATTAATTATTAAAATTGAAGAATTAAAAAAAAAAAAAAATATTGGAAACAGTTTAATAAATAATGTACTTTTCAAGGTGCAAAGGTCTAATTTTAAGATTGAAAATTAAAAAAAAAAATTTGAAACATATACGTATACTTTAAGTAACTTTGTCAATGCCTGCATTTAATAGCTAATTTTAGAAATAATTGAATTTTACCTATTTGGGAGAATGTTATAATTTTGTCTTGTTTTTATTATTAATACTTTGATGCATGACAGCAAGCTAAAGTTACTGTCATGACATTATGACATTATTATAATCTTTGAAACCTTCTCCTTATTCTGGCAAGTTTTTTCATCCGATGATCCGTCAGCTGCAATTGCAGAAAAACTAAATTTTTATGGAGAATTTAGCATTGCTGTAATAGTTTCTTTGATGTTTCAAACGAATTTTTCTCAGTTCGAGATTTTTGAAATTTCTGCCTTACTCAAAATGCTAAGACTTCAGCAAATATGAAGGAAATGACTTGAATTTTTTTTTTGTGTCATTCTTAATATCTATTTGAAAAAAAATAGGAGTGAATTTTTTAATAAAAACGAAAACTTTTTTTATTTTTACAAATTTAAGTGATGAAAAATAAAAGGTTTTTACGCTTTTTTTTTCATATAGGTACAGTAATTATCGTTTTTCTTGAAAAATATTTTACTTATTATAAGTCCGATGCCTAAAAAGTTAGAACATATTAATAGGAATATTTTTTTTTTTAAAAATCAGAAAAAAATATTGAAAAATGAAAAAAGAAGATAAAATTTGAAATTTGATGACTTTTTTTTTTAAATTTTAAAATTTCTAAAATTTTGAGTACTATGTGATTTTTTTTTTTTTTTTTTTTAATAAAATTTAGTTTTAACTTAGTAATACTTCCAAATAAGTAAAAATTATAATTTTAAAGGTTAAAATAAAAAAAAAAGTTTGATGGGTATCTAGTCCCCTTTAAATAACTTAATTTTAAGTGTGAAGGAAAGAAAGTGGCTTCTCTAAAATATAACATCAACAGAGTCTTTCTTTTTTGTGGTGGTTCGACAAAAAAAAAGAGAAAACTGGTATGGTGAATCGAAAAATATGCAGTTTTATATAAACCGGTTTGCAAAATTGATTCAAGGGAGTAAATATGACAACCGCTGCATACGGCTTACTGATGAGGCCCGTTTTCAATTTGACGGATTTGGCAATAAACATAACTGGTGAACATCGGATACTCAAAATATACCTGTGTGTAATGCAAAACCACTTAATTCAGCCAAAGCGACCAGTTGGGCTGCATTATCAAGTAAAAGGAACATAAGGTCCACTTCATGAGAAAAGCGATAAACTCTTTCCATTATATTCGGGTTTTACAACAACGTGTTGCAACATTTCAGTTTTGTAACTAATTTTTTTAATCTGTGTATTTATACTTCAATACCTGTCTATCTAATGTACCTCTTGTTTCTTCTTTTAGTCACTCACTGTTTCTCAGTTAGGTTATTTCAAAGTTAGGGAGCTCTTTCTGAAAGACTCTGTAGGAGGTTTCATGATCAAGTCTGCAATCGCAAACTACATTCGCTCAAAGACGCGTTGGCGATTATGACGGATAATTTCGAATTAATTGTCAGCTGTCTGAAGGAATTTTTTCCAATATATGTGTTTGTTTCTTTGTTTGGTTATTTATTTATTTGTTTTTTTGTTTGTTTGTTTATTTATTTGTTTGTTTGTTTGTTTATTTATTTATTTATTTATTTATTTATTTATTTATTTATTTATTTATTTATTTATTTATTTATTTATTTATTTATTTATTTATTTATTTATTTATTTATTTATTTATTTATTTATTTATTTATTTATTTATTTATTTATTTATTTATTTATTTATTTATTTATATAAAAAATATAGTTGTTCTGCCATTGCAGTTATCGGATCAGTTCGAAAACTTGGCAGTATAAGAAGAAAGTTTCAAAAATTATAAATACCCAAAAAATGGCAAATTGATATTTTGATAATTTTTGTGAAAACAAGGGGTACCGCAACACAAAAACTGCTATACCTTACAATAACACTAACACTTACAAAAATCTGCTATAGATTCGTGGATACCATTACATGAATTTTATTAAAGTATACGTAAAGGTTTCAACATTTTTTTTTTTTTTAAATTTTCAATTTAAAATTTAGACTTTTGCACCTTGAAAAGTACATTATTTGTTAAACTGTTTCCAATATATTTCTTTTTTAAATTTCTTCAATTTTAATAATTAATAAATATTTAATCAACTAATTAGGTTAATTTCGAACGGTAATGACAAAAATTCTAATTCACCCATGTATACAATTTTAGTGTTCAATAATGCGGAATACGCTGCTCTATGTTTTGACCCTATTAACAGAATTTTACAGTGTGTATATTTTGTGATATCTTGCTTTAACAGAATCTATTAGAAAAATCCAAAAATTTTTATACAGAATCTTATCTTTAAAATTCAATTGAAACAATATTTAATTACAAATCACTTAGTATTTAAGGTCAAATCATTCAACATTGTATGCAGATTATATAGCAAAAACAAATTTCAAAAAATATTATTTAAATTGGAGTTATTACTGTTTGAATGAAATGCAAAATAGAAAAAACTGTAATCTAAGAATAAATTTTAAAAAAGTATTTTTTATATAAAAAACTTATTATTATACTAATTACTATATATTTCCTTTTTAGTATGCTCCTCCATCATATTGTTTCCTGCTTTTTTTGTTGTTTTTATTTTGCTTTTGTTTTTTACCGCCTTACAAATCTTCCCCGATTTTTGCGATTTGAACGTATTGCACTTCAAACAGTGAATACTTAAACAGTGAATAAATTAAAATCAAAAGCTAACTTAAGTAAAATAACAAGTGTCTGATAAATGCACTGAAAAAAATATTCGTCTTCTCTGTCAATTACTTTCTTAGAAAAAGGTACATGAAATACGGCAAATTAACATTAGTGGTAATGAGGGTACTAACTCCCCTTAAAATTAACAAAAGTTTTGTCCTTCTTAACCGATATTGGCAAATGAACTCTAACTACAACTTCTCAAAAGCACACAATAGGTAATTAACTTGAAGACAAAGAAAGTTTAGCAACTTTCCCCCAAGTTATTTAGAATGTGTTGGTAACCAGAGGCAACCTCTTAATTACGCAACACCTAAATAGTTTCCATCCTTACCTTGAATCATTTTCAATTCCTGTATATCCAAAAGTAGATGACTTATCACAACATTGAATTTCCGCCACACCAGAATTCATTCAGCTTTCCAACGTCAAACCTAGCGATACATTTTTATTTCAACACGAAACAATTATAATTCATTAACAGCGACTATTCAGTATCAGAAGAGAAATCCGAGTGATGCTTAAAGAGGCAAAAAAAATTTGACCCCGTGCAGGCATTTGTGGCGAGAGATAACTTAATTGGTCATTGATAGATATGACCCCTGGAAAGCGTTGATGAAATGCGGATAGTTACTTTAAAATCAATCGGGTCATCAAGGACTGTCTTATCAGAACGTGTGTACGTGGGCTTTTTAGAAAGGGATCCTTATAGATTGAGAGGCGACTGCAATTTTTGGACCTCATCGAACATCATTCTAAATTTTTTTTATAGAAATTAGAGAAAAGTGAGTAGATTACGAATCCACTGGTCTGCCGTGACAAAAATGGCCGAAACTGGTCAAAAATCGACTTTTAATAAGTTGAACTAAATCCAATTGCCAAATGCGCCATAACTTGCCAAATAATGAGCATTTTTTTTTATTTGGTAACCCTCACTCTTTAATTTTCAGTTAAGAAGGTTGCAGACGATTAGGATATCTTGCGACGGTCTACTTGCATCTATTAAAAGGGAGCCAAGTTGGCAAAAAATATTACGTCACTTATGACGTAACTGATGTCGCCAATTTGGCTTACTTTTTAAAGATATAAGTTTTCCGAGCCAAAGATCAGAAATCGTTTGCGCTTTTTCTCATTGAAAACCAAAATGCAGAGGGTTGCCAGACGAAAAAGTATGTTCTCTTTTTGGCAAGTTATGACATATTTGGGTTCGACTCATTCCAAGTCGATTTTTGATCAGTTTCGGCCATTTTTGCCACGGCACACCAGTGGATTCGTAATCTACTCACTTTTCTCCAATCTCTATAAAAAATTCAGAATGATGTTCGATGGGGTCCAAAAACTGCAGTCGCCTCTCGAAGGGACATAACTGCTTAACAGTGAGAGATAGAATGAAGCGGCGAGTTGTTTGTTTACTAAAAAGGTATGGAATTGTAAATACTCGCATTTTTTTTTTATTTCTTTATTTAATTCTAAATCTTCGAAGCGGCCAATCTTTGCTCACTGCGCTTTTTTTAAAAAAAAAAAAATTGCAACCATTATCCTGATAGATTCGGCGGGGAAATTGACACATTCAGCTCGAAGCTAATGTGACGTCAAAAGATCTGATATAATTTGGCTTGAAGCGCAACAGTGGAAACCAGTTTTACAAGTTTCTCGTAAATCTTGCTAACCGGTAAGGGATATGGCAATGGGCAATTCCCGCATTATGAAATTGTAAATACCCGTATTTTTTTTTCATTTTTTTTTTTAATTTAATGCTGAATGTTTCGAAAAGGCCATAAACAGAAAAAAATTCTGCTCAATGCCCTTTTTCTTTTATTTAATTTGCAATCAAAGTTCCCCTGTTACACGTTGGTGAGAAAACGATTCATTCGGCTCGAATTGAATGTGACGTCAAGACAACCCAAACATCTTGGCTTGAAATGCTACAGTGGAAACCAGTTTGTAAGTTTCTCGCAAATCGTGCCAACCTGTAAGGAATTTGGCAATGGTCGATCAACGCCAAATATTTCAACGCCAACTATTTGGCAGAAGCCTCACGATAACCATAAAAACGGAAGGAAGCTTTGACGTCACAGATTTTGTTGAGTGTTTTGATCGGACTGGTTTTGGGGCATTTTCTTTTCTTAATATTTAAATAACTAATTTTTTTAAAGAACTTTTGTTTAAATATTTGGAATCAGAAAGAAATTCTTCATAAATATAAACCAATTACATTCGTTTTTAAAAAATGTAGGTACTGTCCATTGTCTAAAATACTCACACTTACTATTTGACAGAAACCTCACTATAACCGTGGAAACGAAAGGATTTCTTGATGTCACTACTATAAAGTAGCATTTTAATCGGAAAGCGATCGGACAAGGTTTTCGGGCATTTTCTTTTTTTAATATATAAGTGTCTATTTTTTTTTAAATAAAAGTTTTGCTTGAATATTTGGAATCAGAATAAAATTCTTTTTTAAGGAATTTTTGTTTAAATATTCGGAATCAGAAAGAAATTCTTCATAAATATAAACCAATTACATTCGTTTTTAAAAAATGTAGGTACTGTCCATTGTCTAAAATACTCACACTTACTATTTGACAGAAACCTAACTATAACCGTGGAAACGAAAGGATTTCTTGATGTCACTACTATAAAGTTGCATTTTAATCGGAAAGCGATCGGACGAGGTTTTCGGGCATTTTCTTTTTTTAATATATAAGTGTCTAATTTTTTTTAAATAAAACTTTTGCTTGAATATTTGGAATCAGAATAAAATTCTTTTTTAAGGAATTTTTGTTTAAATATTCGGAATCAGAAAGAAATTCTTCATAAATATAAACCAATTACATTCGTTTTTAAAAATGTTGGTATTGTCCATTGTCTAAAATACTCACGCTAACTATTTGACAGAAACCTAACTATAACCGTGGAAACGAAAGGATTTCTTGATGTCACTACTATAAAGTAGCATTTTAATAGGAAAGCGATCGGACGAGGTTTTCGGGCATTTTCTTTTTTTAATATATAAGTGTCTAATTTTTTTTAAATAAAACTTTTGCTTGAATATTTGGAATCAGAATAAAATTCTTTTTTAAGGAATTTTTGTTTAAATATTCGGAATCAGAAAGAAATTCTTCATAAATATAAACCAATTACATTCGTTTTTAAAAATGTAGGTATTGTCCATTGTCTAAAATACTCACGCTTACTATTTGACAGAAACCTAACTATAACCGTGGAAACGAAAGGATTTCTTGATGTCACTACTATAAAGTTGCATTTTAATCGGAAAGCGATCGGACGAGGTTTTCGGGCATTTTCTTTTTTTAATATATAAGTGTCTAATTTTTTTTAAATAAAACTTTTGCTTGAATATTTGGAATCAGAATAAAATTCTTTTTTAAGGAATTTTTGTTTAAATATTCGGAATCAGAAAGAAATTCTTCATAAATATAAACCAATTACATTCGTTTTTAAAAATGTAGGTATTGTCCATTGTCTAAAATACTCACGCTTACTATTTGACAGAAACCTAACTATAACCGTGGAAACGAAAGGATTTCTTGATGTCACTACTATAAAGTTGCATTTTAATCGGAAAGCGATCGGACGAGGTTTTCGGGCATTTTCTTTTTTTAATATATAAGTGTCTAATTTTTTTTAAATAAAACTTTTGCTTGAATATTTGGAATCAGAATAAAATTCTTTTTTAAGGAATTTTTGTTTAAATATTCGGAATCAGAAAGAAATTCTTCATAAATATAAACCAATTACATTCGTTTTTAAAAATGTAGGTATTGTCCATTGTCTAAAATACTCACGCTAACTATTTGACAGAAACCTAACTATAACCGTGGAAACGAAAGGATTTCTTGATGTCACTACTATAAAGTAGCATTTTAATAGGAAAGCGATCGGACGAGGTTTTCGGGCATTTTCTTTTTTTAATATTGAAATATCTAATTTTTTTTAAATAAAACTTTTGCTTGAATATTTGCAATCAGAATAAAATTCTTCATAAATATGAATTAATTTCACTCGTTTTTTTTTAAGAATGCGGGAATTGTCCATTATAAATAGATTGTTTTGCAATATTGATGGAAGGGAGTTAAGGCGTCTTCTCACTTTAGGCACCTCGAAAATATGCTATTTTCTATGCTATTCGAGGATTTTTGCAAACAATTATGGGATAAAATGGATCCTATATAATAAACACATCTTTCAAGTACAAGAAAATTTTATTTTTTTATTTTTTTGAACAATTATTATAATAAAACAGTAGCATCGAAAAACCCGTGTAGAAATGTAATGTTCGTGGCTTGTTGATGAAATTTCGGAAACTATCCGGCCGATTGTCATGAAATTTGAATGACACATTCTTCATAGTTATGGCTATAGCGCATATCATCAGATTTTTGAAATTTTGATTTGAAGTATTTTTTTTTTTACAAAAAACTGCAAAAAAACGCGTTTTTTTTTAACTTTTTCGAAAAACGTGCGCCAGTTTGTTATTTTTGCGAATATCAAAAATCTGATGATATGCGCTATAGCCATAACTATGAAGAATATGTCATTCAAATTTCATGACAATCGGCCGGATAGTTTCCGAAATTTCATCAACAAGCCACGAACATTACATTTCTACACGGGTTTTTCGATGCTACTGTTTTACTATAATAATTGTTCAAAAAAATTTAAAAAAAAAAAAAAAAAATTCTTGTACTTGAAAGATGTGTTTATTATATAGGATCCATTTTATCCCATAATTGTTTGCAAAAATCCTCGAAAAAAAATCGCGGAAATAGCCTATTTTCGAGGTGCCTAATGTGAGAAGACGCCTTACTTTGAGGATGATTTTATATGGTTTACTGATGAATCCCAATTTCAATTTGATTTAGGCGTTTTTTTTTTTCAGTAAACGGACCTGTTGAATAGGTTTACTGACTGAGACGGTTTGTCTGGGTGTCTTGCCAAAACACTGTATTCTGTAAAAGTAACAATTTGAGTGACATTATTCAGGAAAAGGATTTTAGGACCTTTTTTACTTTCAATTACCCATATGCTAATATAGAATAATGAAAGTATTCTTTTCAGTCAAAAACTGTTTTTCGATTTTTTTTTTTTTTTTTCAAATTTCTTCACGTTTTAGAATATCCTGACTTCAATAAAGTATTATCGAAAAAATTTCCGTCTGTGTCCGTCTGTGAGTACTGGGTCTGTATAACTCCCAAAGGAATCGACCTATGATGTTTAAGGCATACATATATAATTGAGATGATTATCTTTAATTTTTAGGTCATAATTTAAAACTTTTTGGCAGTATATCAGAATTAAAAATGATGCATTTTTATATATAAACTTTTTTTATCCGTCCTTTTTTTAATCTGCTAATTGCAATTAAAGAGACTAATTAGGTCATTTATTAGAGCATACATAAATGTACTTGTAATTAACTTAGAGGTAAGATTTCTATTGCAAATAAAATATATTATATTGACGTATGTTTCTATGGAGAATTTTAAATTTGGCTTCAATATTTATTTAATTATAAGTTTTTAAATAAAAAGTTTTAAAAAATACATAGTTTTTAACAAAAAAATTAAGATTAAAACATGCATAAAATATGTTTCTAATAATATATTAGATTCTCAATAGGAAGCACATTCACAACTATTGTCTACAAAACAAAATTATAATTTTGTAAATCGGACCATTTATTATGAAATTATGACCGTTGGCGTAAAGTCATATAACACAAATATGTCATTCAATGCGTTGAAAGTTTACTACACTAATGAACGTGATACAAAACAGGTTCACAAAACCCACTGTAATTTAAAAAGTAATTTGAATCTCAGAAAGAAAATTGTATCATTTTAATGGTAATGAATTCGGGTTAATTTAAAAAAAAAAAAAAAAAAAAAAAAAAAAAAAACTGAGACTTGAGTCAAATTTTGCAATTTCTAATGTATATGTATACCTTAAATTTGGTGTACGGATTAGTGGGGGCCATGGGATCTGTCATTAAGGTTTTCAATAATAATTCGCAGCGAAAAACAGGAAAACAGGAAATAAAAGAAGAAAAGTCAAGTTTTTCAGAAATTGCTGCAAAACAGCTCTAACGATTGCCATCAAAATCTCCACAGTAATGCCTCCTTATGTGTTCTAAGCAACCCCACCTCCAAAATTCTCATGAAAATCCTAAAAAGTTGAAAAACCGAATGTCTTTAGCATATTTCTCTTCTTTTGAGCATCGCTCATCAACGACTACTTTTATCCTCTCCTCTGTTTCTCTTGAATTGAAGAAATTACCGACCAAACGATATAGTGGTTAGCGTGCTAGCTTCTAGACCGCGAGGTCGCGGATTCGAGTCCCGTGTTAGGCATGGGTGTTTGTAAAAGTATGTTGGCTTGTCTAATGACGAATGTTTCGGCGCATTATAGCCCTCGTGTTGCTGACGGCGCCAGATAATCTGAATACAACCAACCAACCAACTCTTAAAAGAAAGGATAATGTATGAATTATGGAAAAGTATATCTCCAAATTTGATATTTTGAAGGCATATTTTTTTTTTTTTGCTCATGTAAGAATTACATCCAAAAATATCGTCTTACTGCCATTTTTTCAAAAGAATGAAAGTTGTAGTAATGCTATTCCACGTCAAATTAAAATGTAATGACCAATACAATAGTGTAATTGTAAATTGGGCAATGTTGTACATTTCTAGCTTTGTGTTCAGTTGATTAGTGGGTAATATCTAAGTAGAAAATAAGTGTTAAATATTCAGGGGTATATTTAGAAATTACTTTGTATGCTGTTAGTTACTTGAGGAAGAAACGATAAAAAATAGTTGAGTTCTAAAATAGACATTAGTTTGTTTTTGTACTCAACAAGGCATTATTTACATCAATGAAATATGAAACATTGCCAGAAATATTTTAATATTAAATAATGTAATAATTTAATATTTAAATATTAAATATTAGTTATTTGAATGTCTTTAAATTATTTAATTATTAAAAAGCACAAATAATATACAACACACAACGGAATTTCTTCTATTTTTTAGCTAGTTCTAAAAACTAAAATTTCAATAAAACTTATGCCTTAGTGTTTAGAGTGGTGTTATTTACATCAATGAAATATATAACATTGCTAAAACACTAAAAAATTATTAAGATAAGAAGCACAATTATGTTTACTTTTAGGCTTGTTCTAAAAACTAAATATTTTTTACTCATACCTCGTCATATTGTTGCTGTAGAGTGAAAACTTGCTACTACAAAAGTATTAATTTAAATGGCGTTTAGATCTTTTGCGTATTACTCATTTTCTACAAATTTGTTTCAGTGAAAAAGTTGTATTTTCTACTAATCAATAGAACTTCTCATCCTGTTTCAAATTTATCAAAAAATGAAATAACTTCAGAAGTGAAATTAGTTTCTTTTCACTCTAATTTCGACGATATTGGAAGAGTTGCGTTTAAAAATCGTTTGGTAAAATTTTTTGTAAATTCTAATGCAAGCCAAATGTATTAACTAAAATAAAATTTTAGTTTTGGTATTTGGTTAAGTTAGTTTTCAGGTACAATTGTCTCCCCCCCCCCCCTTCTCCCTCCGTCACTTCATTGCAGGTTTTTGCCACCAAGCTAAACACATAAACACTTAATCCGAGAGGCGACTGCAATTTTTGGACCTCATCGAATATCATTCTGAATTTTTTATAGAAATTGGAGAAAAGTGAGTAGATCACGAATCCACTGGTCTGTCGTGGCAGAAATGGCCGAAATTGATCAAAAATCGACTTGGAATGAGTTGAACTTAAATCCGATTGCCAAATATGTCATAACTTGCCAAAAAGAGAACAAACTTTTTCGTCTGGCAACCCTGCATTTTGATTTTCAATGAGAAAAAGCGCAAACGATTTCTGATCTCTGGCTTTTAAAATTTGTATCTTTTAAAAGTAAGCCAAATTGGCGACATCAGTTACGTCATCCATGACGTAATGTTTATGGCCAACTTGGCTCCCTTTTAATAGATTCAAGTAGACCGTCGCCAGATATCTGAATCATCCGCAACCTTCTAAATTGATAAATAAAGAGTGAGGGTTACCAAATAAATAAAAAATACTCATTATTTGGCAAGTTATGGCTCATTTGGAAATTGGATTTAGTTCAACTTATTAAAAGCCGATTTTTGACCAGTTTCGGACATTTTACCACGGCAGACCAGTGGATTCTTAATCTACTAACTTTTCTTTAATTTCTATAAAAAAATCAGAATGATATTTGATGGGGTCCAAAAATTGCAGTCGCCTCTCAGTCTAACTCGTAAAAAGTCGCACTTTCAACAATTCAAACGATTTATTCAGCATTTTAAAATTTTCAATAATACTTTTTACGTTTAAAAATCGTTTGGTGACACTTTTTGTGAATTCTAACGCAAACCAAATGTATTAAGGAAAATAAAATTTTATTTTTGGTATTTGATTAAGTAACTTTAAGTTTTCGGGTACAATTGCCCCCCCCCCCCCTCTCCCCCACCACTTCATTGCAGGTTTTGCCACCAAGCTAAACACATAAACACTCGTAAAAAGTCGCATGTTAAACAATTCAAACGATTTATTCAACATTTTTACTTTGCAATTCCAGATTTTTTGATATCCTAGTCACGAATATAACAAAAACTTCCTTTCGTTTTCATGTAATGAACAAAATAATGATCGATTATTTTTCAGGAAGTATGACTTTCTTAGAAGAAATAAAATAGCTTATTTAAATTCAGCGGTATACTACATTCGTGATATCTCCGTTTACTAAGAGATAAATTAGATATGGTTACTGAGAGTTTGACCTATGATCTTTTGCTTTAATTTTTACATTGATTTTTTTTTTCCTTCTGATTTCATCCTTTTAAGATTTTACGGTTCAGTTTTATGTTCTTGCATTTGTTGCTAAAATAAATTACCAGTTCTTGGTAAACTGTGTTTACTGATAAATTTTAAATAGTTTCTAAAAAATGTATTTTACTTATAAGAAATGTAGTGTTATAGCAATAAATAAAATCAATGTTTTATAACATTAAATTGATCATTGTTATAATTTAAGTAATACTTTAGAATTTAAGAAAACATTAATTTTTAAGAAGACATCAAAAAACAACTCCATTTAACTTATTAAAATGTTGCTCAATAGCTCTTAAGCATTTCAAATGATATAGAGAACTTTAATTTTAATTATAATTAATTTAATTACTTAACGTTTAATCCTTTTGTTAGAATAATCAAAATATATTTGACAAAACATTTAAGTTTTATTTTTGCCGTGCTACACAATTTTTTTCAACTATTAAATTCAGGCAAAATCAAAGTTTATTTCATTATTATTATGTATGTTACATATCAGACAAAATGTTATCTATTTAGATTTGAGAAAACTATACAGTATGCCTTTTACATTTAGAATTAAGTCATTTAAGAAGACAAGTTTCTTCTGGTGGTTTTTAAAATTTAAGAAAGATATATAAGTTACAAAAATAAATAATATCCGAAATTTAAAAATTTCGTTACATTACGAGATAATATTTGGCGATGAATTGGTTTTTATATCATCATCTTACCAATTAAAACCTATGAACAACCACAATATTCCATATAAAAAAATAGAATTTTATTTCTTACGTTCGATTTAAATTTGTAGCTAATCCCAAACGGAATTTAGTATTTTCCTGTCAAGCTTTTTGGAGAGCTATTGGTTGTGACGTCATTATGCATAAAATCCATCGCTTGCTTATTCCGACTTATTTTCATCTCAGAAATAAGGAATCGTCTGCATACTAAAAATAGTCTGCTATGAAATTGTTTTATTCATTTTTTTTTCAGTAGGAAATTGAACAAATAGTCATGTTGTTCAAAACATATTCTAAAAAAGCAATTTAAATTTACAAAAAATGGTTGCCTAGAAATAAATGTAAATATTACTTCGAAATGAAAGCTGAAAAAAATCGCATTTTATTTAAGAATAGGGGACTTGTATGGTTGTAAGCACAAAATCAATTATTGATACAGTGGCTCACAAAGTGCTCGTATAGTTTAAGAATTTGTAGTAAAAGTTTTGTATCCTGCGATATAATTCTAATATTAATTATAATATTTTTGTAACAGAATTTCTGTTTAATTTTTTCTTTTAAAAGTATTGAATCGTTTTATTTTATACCAATGTAAAATTATAGAAACAAAAGGCAAAATAAACATGAAAGTGTTCGTTTAACATAAGATTTCATGGCAATTTCATTAATAAAATTATCATTTGGCATTTTTTAACTGTCCATATGCTAACATACTGTACTGAAATTAATGTTTTCAAGCAAAAAAAAAAATTTTTTTTTTTTTCATTTTTCCAAGTTTTGGAGCATCCTGACTTAAAAAAATGTATAGAAAATGTGTGATTGTGTATTAGGGTGGTCCAAAAAGGTCGATTTTAGTTATTTAAAGATTTTTAATGATGCTACCCGCTTAATTTGTTCTTGTTACATAAAAAAAATATTATACACTTTGCCCCCATGATTTTAATATTTAGACATATCTCTACACCTCAAAAGTTTTGTATTTGGATTTTTTTATACAGCAGAAATTAAAAAAATTTTGTAAAATATTAAATTTTATTTTGTAGAAATTTCTGGAATTTTGTGAAATAGAAATAATTATATAACAATATAATAATAATAATAATAATAATATATAACAGTGACATTTAAATAGCAATGAATGTGCTAAAGTCTGTTTTTTGCAGTCTGGATGAGTTAGCCAACGTTCTTCTATCACGTGTAGCAAGAATAGTAGTTAGTTCTCATTGTGTGTTAATTTTCCCATTAAGGTATACATATACATTAGGAATTTCAAAATTTGACTCAAGTCTGCATTTTTTTTTTTTTTTCAAATATTCCGAATTCATTACCTTTAAAATAATACCATTTTCTTTTTGAGACTTAATTTACTTTTTAAATTACAGTGGGTTTTGTGAAACTGTTTTGTACCACGTTCATTAGTGTAGTAAACAACTTTAAAAGCGTTTTCTGAAAAAGAACATTTTGGTGTTATATGACTTTACGCCAACGGTTATAACTTCATAATAAATTGACCGATTTGTAAAATTCTAATTCTGTTCTGAAGACACAAGTTGTGAATGTGTTTTCTATGGAGAATTCAACATATATTGTTATAAGCACATTTTTTATGAATATTTTAATCTTAATTTTTTGTTAAAAACTAATTATTTTTTAAACTTTTTATTTAAAAATTTATAATTAAATAAATATTGCAGCTAAATTCAAAATTCTTCAAAGGAACATGCGCCAATATAATATCTTTTATTTGCAGTAAAAATCATACCTCTAAGTTAATTACAAGTTTATTTATGTATGTTCTAATAATTTCCTAATTAGTCACTTTAATTGCAGTTAGTTGATTAAAAAATGGACGGAAAAAAAAGTTTATATATATAAAAGCATTAATTTTAATTCTGGTATACTGCCGAAAAGTTTGAAATTACTACTTAAAAATTAAAGAAAATCATCTCAATTGTATATCTATATATTTAATAGGCAATACGTTTTTTGGGGTTAGTCCGTCCGCCTAAACTGCTCAACCAATTTCAATGATCAAGGTGTCATTTTAAAGGAAATAAGCTGTAGATTTGACAAAACGTGCCAAAATAATTTATTAACACTTTATTAATTAAATTTCAATATTTTTCATCATTAAGCTACTACAAAGCCTCAATGATTTTGAATATATGATTGGCTACATCCTTACGTATGTAAACAACAAACCGGCTGCTCGGGGGTTCAACCAACCAACCGTTGCTAATTTTAAAGCTATCCTTACGTATGTAAACAACAAACCCGTTGCTAATTTTAAAGCTCTTTTTAAACTCTTCGTTTCAAAGTAGATTTTTTCTGTTTTTCTGAAGCATTTTTGCATTAGAGTAATTATTATTTTGAAGTATTTCTATCCAGAAAATGCCTCGCGTTGGACGTCGTTCTCTAACGGGGCGACTTATCAGAATAAATAAAAGATATTGGGACTTCAATGTAAGGGCATAACTAATGAAGTTTTAAATCAGAATGTTGGCGGATAGTATATTTAACTTTCTATTATGAAACTTGCAATTTGGGTGTTTTCTCTATTAGGCCTTACATTAAAGTTATAAAAATTTGGTTACATTTTTTATGGCTGGCAAATCTATTCGAGCGCAGCAAGATGTTTTAACCACAAATTCGAGTGGCAAAGCCGCTCAATCCGAGCGCAGCGAGGTGTTTGGGGGTTGGCGAGCGTTAGCGAGCAGGGGGCGAAGCCCCCTAGTGTATACCTTAAACTCTTTAATGAATGCTACACCTCTTTCAGCTTTCAGTCTGACTATTGACTTCAATGGTTTGTACAACTTTTAATGCTTTACTATACTGAGCCTCCCACATATCTGGATCTACTTGAAGAAATGTATCTTATAAGCTAGTTCTTTCAAACAACAAAGTTGGTTGTTTTGTTACAAAGTTCCTCAAATTTCATGTCCGTAAATGTTTCTAGCTTAATGTCAGGACGCTCCTCAGGATTGTTTCTTCCTAAGGTATACATATACGTTAGGAATCGCGAAATTTGACTCAAATCTGCATTTTTAAAAAAAAAATTTGGTTTTAAAATATTCCCGAATTCATTATCATTAAAATGATACCATTTTATTTCTGAGACTCAAATTACTTTTTGAATTACAGTGGGTTTTGTGAACCTGTTTTGTATCACGTTCATTATTGCAGTAAACTTTAAAAGCGTTTTCTGAAGAATGACATTTTGGTGTTATATGACTTTACGCCAACGGTCATAACTTCACAATAAATTATCCGATTTAAAAAATTCTAATTTGGTTTTGTAGACATTAGTTGGGAATATGTTTTGTATGGAGAATATAATATATATTGCTTTAAACACATTTTTTAATGTATATTTTAATATTAATTTTTTGTTAAAAACTACGTATTTTTTAAAACTTTTTATTTAAAAACTTATAATTAAATAAATATTGCAGCCAAATTCAAAATTCTCCATAGGAACATGCGTCAATATAATATCTCTTATTTGCAATAAAAATAATACCTCTAAGTTAATTACAAGTTTATTTATGTCTGTTCTAATACCGTCCTAATTAGTCACTTTAATTGCAATTAGCTGATTAAAAAATTGACGGAAAAAAAAAGTTTATTTATAAAAATGCATTATTTTTAATTCTGATATACTGCCAAAAAGTTTGAAATTATAACCTAAAAATTAAAGAAAATCATCTCAATTGTATATGTATACCTTAACTTTTTTGATAGACTTTATCGTATTTTTTTCAGTTAGTGCGGCTGTTTGCTGTTTCCAAAAGGAGGTTGAGATGGGATGTGCGTGATTTAAATATATATATATATATATTTATATATATATATATATATATATATATATATATATATATATATATATATATATATATATATATATATATATATATATATATATATATATATATATATATATATATATATATATATATATATATATATATATATATATATATATATATATATATATATATATATATATATATATATATATATATATATATATATATATATATATATATATATATATATATATATATATATATATATATATATATCATTTTTAAAAAAATTCAAAAAAAATTCAAAGAAATATTTGTTTATAAAAACCTTGCATTTAATATCCTGTTAATTGTAACTACAACTACAATCTCATTTGTGTTAAGTTTTCACCTTCGAAAACAACCTTCCTATGGGACAACTGCGTGAACTTTATCTGCATTGAGCTACCTCTTAATATCATTGAAATGTTTTAAAATTTGGTTTGATTTATTTTTAACAACATTGGAACAAAATAAGAGAAAAAGAATTTTGACCTTCAATAGTTTGGACCACCCTACTGTGTATACGTGGTCAGCATAACTCCCAAACGAATTGAGCTGCAATGTTCAAATTTGGTGTACTGAGTTAATTTTAGTTATTTCATTTTGTTGACTTTTAAAAATCATTTATCTTTAATAATTGCGTTCTTAGTTCATAATATTCTACTTATTTTATTTAAAATGAAAAAAAAAAAAAAAAAAAAAAAAAAAAACTAATTCGAAAATTGATTATATTATACTATAAGATTCTTAAATCCACGATGCATTGTTATTTTATTAAGTTTATCCCACTCAGCGTGTAATAAAACGTTTTAAAGAAGATACTGTTAATCCGAAATAAGCTAAGAAATGTTCTCCCTACAGTTGTATCTGTACGTGAGAAGAAATTTACCATAAGGAAATTTGATGAAAATCCACAATTGAGTGCTATAAAAATTATTTCAGAATATATATAAAAACAAATATTCGACTTCAATTTTATCTGAAACTGTTGGAAGAGTGCTCAGATCAACAGCACTAACTGGGTGTTCTATTGGATGAACAATATTCATAAATGTTAATAATTGATAACTTCGCTTTTCCTTTGCAAAGTCAATGGTGAATAAGTTAGTAAAAGGAATAGTATCTTACTTATAGGCTGAGAGGCGACTGCAATTTTTGGACATCATCGAACATCATTCTGATTTTTTTATAGAAATTAGAGAAAAGTGATTAGATTTACGAATCCACTGGTCTGCCATGGAAAAAATGGCCGAAACTGGTTAAAAATTGACTTTTAATAAGTTGAAATAAACCCAATCGCCAAATGAGCCATAACTTGCCAAATAATGAGCCTGTTTTTTTATTTGGTAACCCTCACTCTTTAATTATCAATTAAGAAGGTTGCAGACGATTCAGATATCTGGCGACGGTCTACTTGCATCTATTAAAAGGGAGCCAAGTTGGCAATAAACATTACGTCACGGATGACGTAACTGATGTCGCCAATTTGGCTTACCTTTAAAAGATACACATTTTCCAAGCCAGAGATCAAAAATCGTTTGCGCTTTTTCTCATTGAAAATCAAAATTCAGGGTTGCCAGACGAAAAAGTTTGTTCTCTTTTTGGCAAGTTATGACATATTTATCAATCGGATTTTAGTTCAACTCATTCCAAGTCGATTTTTGATCAGTTTCGGCCATTTTTGGCACTGCAAACCAGTGGATTCCTAATCTACTCACTTTTCTCCAATCTCTATAAAAAATTCAGAATGATGTTCGATGAGGTCCAAAAATTGCAGTCGCCTCTCGGACTATTATAGATGATAGCAAATTTAATATTTTTTTTTTCTATTTGAGCCTAATTGTATGGAAAAGGAAAAATGATATAGGGATCTGTCTACTTTGGATACATAAAAAAAAAAACGCTATTTTTATTAATTTCTTTTAAGAACACTGTTATGTTTATTGAAAATAAAACTTGTAAGGCTTAAGTTGGTTGGTGGTTTTCAGATTATCTGGCGCCGTCAGCAACACGAGGGCTAAAATGCGCCGAAACATTTGTCATTAGACAAGCCAACAAACATTTACAAACACCCATGCCTAACACGGGACTTGAACCCCCGCAACCTCGCGGTCTAGAAGCTAGCACGCTAACCAGTATACCGTTTGGTCGGCTATTTAAGGCTTAAGAAAAACATTCATAAATTACAAAAATAAAAAAAAATAATAATAATAATAATTACTTTTTTAGTGTGAAAATGTCAGGTAAACGCGATTCTTCCAAAAGTAGGTAGGTGTGAGCAGTTGCGAAAATCTCAGAAACTACTGAACTGATCCTTATGAAATTTTAACCACATATTCTGTACACTTATCGCTATATCCCGTACCTGAATTATTGCAAAATTTAAATTTTTAACATTTTTTTGGCAAAGAACATGAATAAAAACCACTTTTTTAATTTTTTTATTTTTTTACCTACCGTTATTTTGTTACCTACCGGGATCTACCGTTGGTTTCGTCAAAATCGAGCAGACGCATAAGGTAGCTGATAATGAAAAATTCATGTTTTTCAATCATTGCTAAAAAACAGCTCTAACGATTTTGATCAAAACCGCTGTGGTAATGCCTCTTAATGTAATGTCTTTATACGCATTGCCAAACATATGTAGTTGCAACTTAGTTAGGTGGACTTGGTTCAAATCAAAATTTCTTTTTTATTTTAAGCCTTTAAAATTATAATTTTTACATATTTGGAAGTATTACAAAGTAAAAGCTAAATTTTATTTAAAAAAAAAAAGCTCACATAGTGTTCTAAATTTTCAAAAATTTTAAATGGGTATAAAAATTCATCAAATTTCAAATTCTATTTTCTTTTTCATTTTCAATATTTTTTCCTGTTTTTTTTTTTTAAAAACGTTTCTAGTAATATTCTTTAACTTCTTAGGCATAGGATTTAGAATTAGTAAAATGGATTTCGAGAAAACGATAATTACTGTACCTATATAGGTAAAAAAAAGCTTAAAAAACGGATATTTTTCAACATTTAAATCTATAAAAAAAAAAAAAATTTTATTGAAAAATCCAAGCCTATTTTTTTCAAATAGGTATTAAGAATGCACACCAAAAAATTTCAAGTCATTTCATTTATATTATCTGAAGTTTTAGTATTTTGAGTAAGGTAGGCATTGCAAAAATCTTGAACTGTGAAAAATGGGTTCGAAACATCAAAGGAGCTATTGAAACAATAGTAAATTTTCCATAAAAAATATAGTTTTTTTGCATTTGCTGAAATCGGATCAGCTCAAAAACTTGACAGAATGTGGAGAAGTTTTCCAAGATTATAAACACGCAAAAAATGGAAAATTTATATTTTTATTACTTTTTGTGATAACAAGGGGTGCTAACTCCCCTTAAGGTGTTTTAAGCATCCCCATCTCCGAAATTTCCGTAAAAATGCTTCAATGGCGTAAAAAGTTGAAAAACGAATGCTTTTAAGGTATACATATACATTAGGAATCGCGAAATTTGACTCAAGTCTGCGTTGTTGTTTTCTGGTTTTAAAATATTCCCGAATTCATTACCATTAAAATGATACCATTTTCTTTCTGAGACTCAAATTACTTTTTAAATTACAATAGGTTTTGTGAACCTGTTTTGTATCCCTTTCATTAGTGTAGTAAACTTTAAACACGTTTTCTGAAGAATGACATTTTGGTGTTAAATGACTTAACGCCAACAGTCATAACTTCATCAAAAATGGTCCAATTTACAAAATTCTAATTTTGTTTTGTAGACAATAGTTGTGAATGTGTTTTCTATAGAGAATCTAATATATATTGTTATGAACACATTTTTTATGCATATTTTAATCTTAATTTTTTATTAAAAATTATGTATTTTTTCAAACAATAATTAAATTAACTTAACTTATAATTAAATAAATATTAAAGCCAAATTCAAAAATCTCCATAGGAACATGCGTCCATATAATATCTCTTATTACCATTAAAAATAATGAGTCTAACTTAATTACAAGTTTATTTATGCATGTTCTAATAATGTCCTAATTAGTCACTTTAATTGCAATTAGCTGATTAAAAAATTGACGGAAAAAAAAGTTTGTATATAAAAATGCATCATTATTTATTCTGATATACTGCCAAAAAGTTTGAAATTATAACATAAGAATTAAAGAAAATCATCTCAATTGTATATGTATACCTTAAAGCAACATAAGTCAACCATATAATTCTTAAAAATATTCAGAAACATTAGATGCCATTTAGAGAAGATTTTCTGAAAGATTGTAAAGTCAAATCCTTCTATCTTTAGATCAGAACTTGTAAAAAGGCAATTTCCATGAAAATTGTTCCGCATATCTCTTCCGAGTATTCAGCAAAGTAGACTTCAAAAAGAAGAACGAAATATGTGATGTCTACCATTATGTAGAGTACAAAGAAATAACTTTCTAAAACCACGAAACACTGAAACTAATGAGGGCAAAGGGAATATGTGAAGAGCCAAAGATTTTTGGGAAAACATTCATAAATTGGAAACAAACACTCTCAATATTTTTTAGGAAATACTTACAAAGAAAGAAAAGGCTAATATCGTATTTGACTTTTTTTTTTTAAGTTTATTCTCATGGAAGAGTTTATAGGGGTTGCTTGTTGAAATGTGAATATCATTTCTTTTTAGTAATGTTAGGAGACAAATACAGTAGAATCTCGATTAACCGACCTAATTCGGACCAAAGGTAGGTCGGTTAAGCGAAAATTCCGGATAAAAGAGAGTTGTAAAAAACAATAAAAAGTAAAGGATTTTCGTTTATTGAATACAGGACTTTTAATGTTTTTTTTATGACATAATTGTTGGAAATGAGTTTTTGTTGCAATAATCTTGATAATCTTTGTTTCGCTGCTCTATCCCGGAGTCTTTTTGAAGGCAATAGTTCAGTTTGATCTGCATCCGAAGGTTGCTCTAACCATGTCAGTTCTTTAGAAAAACAGTCAAAAGCCTCACCTTTACTTATGTAACTTTAGAGCAAGGGAAAAGATTACTGTAAAAGGAACAAATGATTTATTACTCATTTGGGAGATTTTTGATGTCGACTAAATGATTGACGGTTAACAGAGAGTTCCGGATAAAGGAGGGACGGTTAATCGAGGTTCTACTGTATTACTTATATATTAGAATATACTGGATGTTTTTATTTAAATTCATATAATTTCAAACCTTTTGCAGCATTATCTGAGATTTTATTGATATGAGTGGGAAATATGTGGGAAAACTTGTCGTCATTCAATCGATCTGAAACTTTGAATATTGACTCGCCGATAATAATACATTTAATTAAATTTTGGAGCAGTCACTAAAAGGCGGCTTTTACAATGCTTTTATTTACGATTCGATGGATAAATTAAACCACTGACCGTCATTCAATCAAACTGAAACTTGGCACATACACTCGTCGATGACAATGCATTTTATCAAGTTTTAGAGGCTGTCACTAAAATGCCTCCTCTGCGTTTCTACAGCTTCGGAGAACTATTTAACCCATTTGCCGTCATGCAATCAAGCTGAAATTTGACAGATAGATTTGTTGTCAATGAGAACGCATTCTATCAAGTTGTGGAGGCTGCAACTAAAAGACCTCTTTTACACACGCTTATATTGACACTTCGGTGGAAAAATTAATCCACTTGCTTTTTGTGATCATCTAATCGAATTGTAACTTGACAGATAGACTTGTTTTCGATTTGCAACTGCACATGAATGTTGGCAATGCATAAAAATGATTTATTTTAAAATTTATGTTTTTATGGCATAATTTTTCATTTTTCGTGCTTGGGTTAATTTAAGTATACGAATTTATTTGTAATTGTAGTTACAGAACTAATATTTCAATTATAGTCCGAGAGGCGACTGCAATTTTTGGACCCCATCGAACATCATTCTGATTTTTTTATAGAAATTGGAGAAAAGTGAGTAGATTAGGAATCCACTGGTCTGCCGTGACAAAAATAGCCGAAACTGATCAATAATCGACTTGGAAGGAGTTGAACTAAAATCCGATTGCCAAATATGTCATAACTTGCCAAAAATAGAACAAACTTATTCGTCTGGCAACCCACTTCATTTTGATTTTCAAGGAAGAAAAAGCGCAAATGATTTCTGATCTTTGGCTCGGAAAACTTATATCTTTTAAAAGTAAGCCAAATTGGCGACATCAGTTACGTCATAAGTGACGTAATATTTTTTGCCAACTTGGCTCCCTTTTAATAGATGCAAGTAGACCGTCGCAAGATATCTGAATCGTCTGCAACCTTCTTAATTGAGAATTAAAGAGTGAGGGTTACCAAAGAAGAAAAAAAATGCTCATTATTTGGCAAGTTATGGAGCATTTGGCAATTAGATTTAGTTCAACTTATTAAAAGTCGATTTTTTGACCAGTTTCGGCCATTTTTGCCACGGCAGATCAGTGGATTCGTAATCTACTCGCTTTTCTCTAATTTCTATAAAAAATTCAGAACGATGTTCGATGGGATCCAAAAATTGCAGTCGCATCTCAGTCTATTATAATACTTTTTCACTTCGTCTTTGTATGAAACGTATAATGCTGTTAAAAGATAATTTGTAAATCTGTGTTTTTTTTTAAATACTTTTGACTGAAGGAACTAATTTTCTTTATATCAAGTGTGTTTGTTTTTCCTTATACCACTATCAAGTGAAAAATAGTTTACATTCTAAATATTTTAGTTTGACAAGTAATATTCTGAAATATTTTTGCAGTTGTATTTTGTGAGCTTATAAAAACCATGGAGAAGGGAATCTGGTATTAATATCGTGTATGTTACAGAGTTATTAAAAAAATGGCCCCTATTTTGTCGTCATGGAAGGGTGAATGCGTTGCCATACGCGAAATGCGAAATTCATCTGATTAGTTTTACTTTAACTTTGTCTAGATATCAATCAGTTACGTTTCATTAATAAAATTGAAAAGAGCAGTTTTTAAAAATTCGTCTGTGACGTTATCATGCATAAAATTTCATGCATGAAATTTTGCGCTCCTTTGAATTTTTAGAAAATCTCCTTTTTAATTCCTAAATAAAGAATCGTCTGCTCAATAAAAAGTCCCGTTTTAAGGGAGTCTGGGTCACACATTTTTTAAATTTTAACTTTTTTTATTATTATAAAAAATAATAAAAATATGTTTGAATAGAATGAATATAGAAATCTAGATCACACTTTAATAAATCATAATGGAATAGTTGAAGTAATATTTGTTAGAGGGGGTGATTTATGAAACTTTGCTATAATTCAAAGACTTCAAAGATCGCTGCTTTGGTTCTAGGATATGATTAATCAAATTTAATTTCTGTGACGCGGTTCAATCTATAACGGATCATTACCATCAAATGAGTCTAATAACAAGTTATGAGTTAAGGTATACATATACATTAGAAATATCAAAATTTGACTCAAGTCTGCGTTTTTATTTTTTGGTTTTAAAATATTCCCGAATTCATTACCATTAAAATAATTCCATTTTCTTACTGAGACTCAAATTACTTTTTAAATTACAGTAGGTTTTGTGAACCTGTTTTGTATCACGTTCATTAGTGTAGTAAACTTTAAACGAGTTTTCTGAAGAATGACATTTTGATGTTATATGACTTTACGCCAACGGTCATAACTTTCCAATAAATTATCCGATTTACAAAATTCTAATTTTGTTTTGTCGACAATAGTTGTGAATGTGTTTTCTATGGAGAATTTAACATATATTGTTACTAAAAAATTTGTTATGCATATTTTAATCGTAATTTGTTGTTAAAAACTATGTATTTTTTAAACTTTTTATGTAAAAACTTACAATTAAATAAATATTGAAGCCAAATTCAAAATTCTCCATAGGAACATGCGTCAATATAATATATTTTATTTGCAATAAAAATAATACCTCTAAGTTAATTACAAGTTTATTTATGTATGTTCTAATAATGTAATAATTAGTCACTTTAATTGCAATTAGCTGATTAAAAATTTGACGGAAAAAGAAAGTTTATACATAAAAATGCATTATTTTTAATTCTGATATACTTCCAAAAAGTTTGAAATTATAACCTAAAAATTAAAGAAAATCATCTCAATTGTATATGTATACCTTAACAGTGGTGAAGAATTACCTCTCCTTATAGAGAGATAGTCGTTAAGGGTGATGGTCGCTTTCAAAAAGAAATTTTCCGCATTTGCGTCTAGAATGGGACAAAACCCGGAAAGCACCTTCCAGGCAATCCAAAAATTACTGTGAGACTCTCCGCATTGTATATCTGTTTACTATGTGAGCAGAGATTGTAAAGCGCCAAGTAATGTTCCATCTTGAGAACTCTTCACTTGCTAGAAGAGTATTTTGATGTGGACGTATGCTAAAGGTGCCGAGTTCGAATCGTATTAGGCATGGATGTTAGTTGCGGTTCGGAATCCACGTTAATCTGTAGGTCTCTCCCTGATTAGCTATAATTGTGAACAAAAATAGTTAATTTGGTGTACAAACCTAACTAATTAACTTGGAAGTTAGAATCTGTTACACCAAATAAAATGGTTAAGTATTTAACGAATGGACTTGACAGATGAGTTTTTATTAGCAATAAACAGCCAGTATCAGTTTAGGATAACGATTTCAATGAAAATAGAGAGACAAAAAAATATCAACTTGTATGCACCAGAAAAAAAATTTCCGACATTACCGCATTCCAAAAGAAACATTAATCTTTTCAGAGTTCAAAATAAAATAATATCAACACTACTTTAATGTGACTGTCAACTTTAGTTTACTTCAGATTAAGTTCAAATTGAAAATAACCCAACCACTGAATAGAAGTTCTAAAACCTACTCATTTCTAACTTTTCTTTCTGAAAGTTAACTTTCTTACTTTAGAGCAAACATTTACTATCGGCACTACAAGAATATTATACAAAACAGCGAAAAGCTGAAATTCTAGTTATAGATTAAGAGCATATTAAGTTAATTTCTCCCTTTTGAACCTCTTAGAACAACCAACTGTCTGAAAGCCACTCATCTCGAAAATTAATTAAGTGAAATACTTAATCCATTAAAGTTGTATGCTGTCATCTCTAACTTCCGCACAAGACCCAGAATTAATAAATTAATCCGCCTTCACACACATTTCATCTTTTAAGTTTTCCTAATTGCCCGAAATTTGGGTTTGAGGAGAGAACAAACAGTGCTTAAATATCCTCCAGTAAAATTATAATAAATTAAAGCTAATGTCTTGAGCAAGCTATTACTTTTTTAATACTTCAATGATGGGGAATACACTCCTTAATGAAAAATTGAGGAAAATAATAACTAAAATACCTCAAAGGAAGTTTTTGCTATCTAGACTTTGACTTTTAACATTGGAATTTGTGTTTGATGTCCTAATACCTTTAGTGTTGAATAAAGAAAATCTCAAGTGTTTGGCTTTTAATTTGTTTTATTAGAAAGCTTTAAGAGGGTATGGTACCAAAATTTCTTCAAAAATCCCAAATTTTTTTTCTGATTTTAAAAAAATAGTTCATACATTCCTGAAGAGAATAATGTTTTTATCTTATTCCTCCGGTGATTAGAACACCACAAAATTACCTGTGATTTAAACATCACTAATGGGCGTAACACCTTGAAGCGTCTGCTTAAAGTGCGTTTTTCGAGCACTAGTGTTTTTCACAGATGTTGCATATTTAAATCGATATATCTCCAGAACCATTAACAATTGGCTATTCAAATTTTTGGAGCATTTAATTTATATAGTTTTAAATATTTTATCTTCGCAGAATTTTATTTTTTTTAATTCTGTTTTAAAATATAATTTTTAGCGTAAAAGATAACATAAAAAAAAGCAAAAATTTCAATATTTTAACTTTGAGAATTTTTCTAATTTTTTTTTAGTTCACCTATCAAAATTCTGTGAAGACAAAATTTTCTTTATATAATTATGTATTACAGAAAGCTTTCACTTTGAATTTTTTTTTTTTTTTATTGACTTATATCAAAATACGCAAACATCAATTATTATGGATTTTCCTTGGTTTTTAAATTTTTTTTAAATAACAAAACACAATATTTAAAAAAACATTTTCTCAAAGATATATAAATAGTATCTCATACATAAAATAAATTTTTGACTTAAAAATGTACATAAATAAAGTTTTTTTTTATTTTCGGTACCGCACCCCCTTAAGAGTAAACTCACTTATCTTATTTATTTTAATCTGGGACATAGGAAGCACCTTGAGAGTATGAACATATTTAAAGTAGTTTTTAATGCTTCTATCAGAGTTTAGGACAAAAACTTGATCAAAATTATAACTTTCACCACTACTCAATCACTGTTATATATTTTTCAAAATTCTTAAGGGGAGTTTAAACTTTTTGACGACAGCAAAAACCGCTTTTTTTTGCATAGCTTTCAATTTTGCTTTGAAATAAAAAGTATTTTCTATTTTTAATTGAAATTTTTTTATGCAGCATATGGTTTACTTCCTTCTTGAAAAAATTTAATTATTTTAATCTTTAGTATCTTTTTTTTTTTAAGTTATCAAGTGAAACGTAATAACATGATAATCTCAAAATCGATTTATTTTTTATTGTTAGGTTACTGAGTTTAATGAATGTGATTTTAATTAGTTTCTAGTACTCAACAGATTCTAACATTATAGGTAATGATTTCTGTCATAGTTTAAAATATAAATGGTACACGATAAATCAGTCAAGGTAAATACAGCAGAACCTCGATTAACCGTCCCTCTTTCATCCGGAACTCTCTAAGACTAAAGAATAAGACTAAATTTTAAGACATGAATATACATATACAATTCGTTTTAAGTATCAAATAAAAAATAATATCAAATAAATAAAAAAAGTATGGACCTATAAGACCATAAAATTTTAGTTAAGTTTTATTTAGACCATCCTTTAGTCAACATAAAAAATCTCCCAAATGAGTAATAAATCATTTGCCCTTTTTAAAACTGGAATATTTTCCTTTACACTAAATTTGCATAAGTAATGGTGAGGCTTCTGACCGTTTTTCAAAAGGACTGACATCGTTAGAGCAATAATCAAATACAGATCAAACTGAACTATTGCTTTTAAAAAGACTTCGGGATAGAACCGCGAAACAACGATTATCAAGATTACGACAACAAAAACTCATTTCCAACAATTATGTCATAAAAAAAAGCAATTAAAAGCCCTGCATTCAATAAATGAAAATAATTAACTTTTTATTATTTTTTACAACCTCTCTATTATCCGGCATTTTCGCTTATCCAACCTATCTTCGGTCCGAATTAAGTCGGTTAATCGAGGTTCTACTTTATTTTAAAATCGCCACCAATAGAGTACATTGAACCAAAAGAAACGGGGCAGTTAGAATCTATGTTCAATCAGCCCCTCATTGAAGTTATGTTTGTTTAATGTATAATAGAGAATGATGCATTAGTTCAAATTAGACTAAATTTTAAGACATGAATATACATATACAATTCGTTTTAAGTATCAAATAAAAAATAATATCAAATAAATAAAAAAAGTATGGACCTATAAGACCATAAAATTTTAGTTAAGTTTTATTTAGATCAATTTAAATTTTTAAGTTAAATATAAAACCTAAAATCAAAGCATGTCATGGCAATAAATACGAAGTTTACACAAAACTAACAAATGTCATTACTTTTTAATTATTAAATGTGTAAGATTTGGCTAGTGTTTCAGTAAGAGTAAAAAAATAACAAATCCTTTTTTTACTCTAATGTTTGCTTGAATTGATACAGGGGACTTTTATATTAATTAATCAAGGATAAATAAACTTAGGAGCTCAAAAAGAACTCTATTATACAAATCGGACAAGATAATTCTGAAGAAGAGGTTGAAAACTCTTATGTTTTGTTTAACGATTCAAGTGATGAAAACGCCAAATTTGAAGATGATACAACAGACTACACCAACATGAATTCTAAAGACACAGAAAATAATGATTTTACTTTAATTGTTTTAATCCCATTAAATACAAAGCAGAAATCGCTTTATTACATTGGGGAAATAATTAATCTAACAAATGAAGATAACGAGCAGTTAGATGAAGTTGAATTTTATAGATAATCTAAAGTTACTGGAAGATTTTTTTAAATCAGACGTAAAAGATAAAAGTTACATAAAAAGAAATGACGAGTCTTTCGAAACCAACGAAAACTGCTACTCTTAAGAGGGTTTGGTGGAGGTTGCATTGCAGTGTTGACATTAGTCATTGTAATTGTCAGTAGATGTGTTACTAAGTGTCCAGTAAAAGTGTTAATTATGTGTTTAATGCTAATCCTAAATGTTCAGTGTGCATTCAACTCACACGACTGGTTCAATCTCTTCTCCAATCAACGCGTCGCCGACCAAACGGTATAGTGGTTAGCGTGCTAGCTTTTGGACCGCTAGGTTGCGGGTTCGAGTCCCGTGTTAGTCATGGGTGTTTGCAAATGTATGTTGGCTTGTCAAATGAATTGTTCTGCGCATTATATCCCTCATGTTGCTGACGGATCCAGATAATCTGAAAACAACCAACTAACCAATCAACGCGTCGATGAGTGCTGTGCTTGGGTGGTTTGATAATTTTGGCGCAACACGCGGTTCATACTGCGCCAAAGAAATTAATGAACATCAATTTAAAATTTAAGAAATAAAGTGTCAGATAAATTAACATATAAATCAAAGTTTAAATGTTTTAGTGGGGGGAAGCATTCAACAAAAAAGGACTCGCGGTCTGTCTGACCGCATACAGCAGTTAAAGGTTAAATCAAATTGGCTTTTTAGACCGGAATCGTGTAAAATTCAGTGGCAGTCAACGTGTTCACGATTTATATTGGTTTATAGAGGCAATGGTTTAACATGCTCCATTGTCCCTTCTGGAGGTTCAAGCTACTCCATACAAAGAGGTATATTTATCCACTTCATATATTGTTTTAAAAATAAGTTGTTTTTTTCTATTCTTGTTGCAGAAATTATTTTTATTTCTAGTTTTCATTTACTGATGTAATAAAGTTTCTTTTAGATTTTGAAATTTTTCATATTTTACATTAGCTTTCAAAGCATATGCAAGAAAGTCTTAAACCTGTTTAACATGTCCCACTCTCCTATACAACATTTATTTACATTTTCAAATGTTTAATCTAATTTAGCAATGTATACCGGTGGTAATCATTTGCAGATATGAGTAAATATTATAAAATGACAATGTGTTTGTGGCCCTTTAAAAGTATTTAGAAAATGAACATGAGTCTTTTCTACTACATATTATCTGTAGCAAAACTTGATAGAATGCATTGTCATCGACAAGGAGTCTATCTGCCAAGTTTCATCTCGTTTGGATGACAGCAAATGGGTTTATTAGCCATCCGCTGATTTGCTCACCACACGCAAAAGTCGAATTGAAGTTAATATTAGGAATTCCCTAAAAATTAATACAAGGTGTAAGCAGAGGAGGATCACGTCACAAAGTTTTTACTGACAGACGGTTTTCAGTCTTATCAAGTAATATGGTTAGGAATTGAAGGAATGAACCACTGGTTAATGAAAAATGCAAGTTTATCAACAATGAACACTTGAACAGGCTAGTATCGTTGGTTAAGGATTGTAATTGAAAAGAAATAATACAAAGAAATATATTGTTGCACAAATTGTCTGTATATAGTGTAAATCGTGACGTATTATTTTAAAATTCTATTGTAATTTATTTTATCTTATTTCATTTATTAACAGCGATAATACAGGTTAGAAAAGATGGCAACACCTAAAGCAATCGAAAAATTTCGAGATGTTTCTTTTTCGACGAATTGGCTGGAAATTTTGGGAATGTTCTCACGCGCCTATATAAATAAGACCGGATATCGGGAAGGTTTTCAGATTGACTTCGGACTTCGATGAAAGCTGATCGCTTTGTTTACTTATTAGAGTGAGCTTGTATAATAGCTATATTCGAAGTTGTTTTTGTTGAAGCTTGAGAGTGATTACACTGTTGCCTTTGAATAAATTTTGTGAGTTTTCTGAAGCGAATAAATAGTAGTTTTTATCTTGAAAACTGTGCCATCATTGCCTCAGTGGAAAAATTCATAACAATATAATATAAAGAAAGAATTAATGTGAATTCATGCACTCACATCCAAATATCTTTTATTTGTTCTGATTAAAACAATTTCATCATTTACTTATTAAAACAAATTTAGCAACAGGAAAGAGTTCCTTCAATGATCGGTTAAATGCATTTTCAGCGGGATTTGATGTCGGAAAGTTGGTTTATTAGTATTCCATAAAAGCGACCTTTCAGTGAGAGTGACAGACACCAAAATTTGATAGAAAGCATTGTCGTTGATATTGAATCTTTGCCAAGTTTTAGCACGATTGGATGACGGCAAGGGGGGTAGTTAGGCCTACGCAGATTTATCTTCCATCGACCTATCTAGCCACACACAAATTCGAGGTTAATATAAAGGATTTCAAAAAAGAACAATGTTCTTTTGGGAGAACATACAAACATCAATCCATTCCAATGGAAAACAAAGTTTTCAGTGTTGCAGTTAAAATAATATTAATACTACATTTATCCATTAGAGACGACTTTGAAATGGATACAAAGTCAATGTTTTTAAATTTTAACTTGCTTATTTAGATCATTTAAGGTATACGTATAGGCTTCAAATCGCAAAACTCGCAAAAATCGGGGAAGATTTGTAAGGCCGTAAAAAAAAAAAAAAAAAAAAAAAAAAAAAAAAAAAAAAAACACAAAAGAAGGAAACCCTATGATGGAGGAGCATACTAAAAAGGAAATATATAATAATTAGAATAATAATAACAGTTTTTTATATAAAAAATACTTTTTTAAAAGTTATTCTTAGATTGTAGTTTTTTCTATTTTGCATTTCATTCAAACAGTAATAACTCCAGTTTAAATAATATTTTTTTAAATTTGTTTTTTGCTATATAATCTGCATACATTGTTGAATGTTTTGACTAAGTGATTTGTAAATAAATATTTTTAATTGAATTTTAAAGATAAGATTCTGTATAAAAAAAATTGGATTTTTCTAATAGATTCAGTTAAAGCAAGATATCACAAAATATACACACTGTAAAATTCTGTTAATAGGGTCAGAACATAGAGCAGGGTATTCCGCATTATTGAACACCAAAATTATATCTGTGGGTGAATTAGAATTTTTGTCATTACCGTTCGAAATTAGCCTTATTAGTTGATTAAATGTTAATTAATTATTAAAATTAAAGAAATTAAAAAATATATATATATATATATATATATATATATATATATATATATATATATATATATATATATATATATATATATATATATATATATATATATATATATATATATATATATATATATATATATATATATATATATATATATATATATATATATATATATATATATATATATATATATATATATATATATATATATATATATATATATATATATATATATATATATATATATATATATATATATATATATATTGGAAACAGTTTAACAAATAATGTACTTTTCAAGGTGCAAAGGTCTAATTTTTAAATTGAAAATTAAAAAAAAAAAAATTTGAAACCTATACGTATACCTTAAAGAACATTTTGAATTATTCATATTTTTTTAAAGTTATCTTTATGATTTTTAAAGAAACACTAAGTGAAAACACAAATGCAATTTATTAACAAGGAAAAAATAAAATAAAAATGTCGATTGACAAGTTTTCTCGCCAACCATCGTTAATGGATTAATTTTATGACAACTTTATTTTACTTCCGATATCAAATTAAATATTGACAGTGATTAATCCAACATTGAAATTAAATTAAAAAACCTACGCATTTTATAATTATCTTTCTGATAGATAATTACATTATATTTGAGGAAACAGTTACCACTGGCAATACAAAAATGTTATGAAAAACCGCCGAAAAATAGGAAATTCTAATTCAAGATATAGAACATATAAAGTTAATTTCCCTCTTTTTAAGCTCTTAGAACGATCAATTTGTTTGTTGCACAAAAGTATATGTCTTACTAAAACACTCTTTTAGCCTTTTTTTTTTTTTTTTTTTTTTTTTAAATTTCAATGTAATTTTTAAGTTATTAAAAATCTAAACTTTGAAAAATTCAATTTTAAGCTTTCACGATTATTGGTTTATATATATATATATATATATATATATATATATATATATATATATTATCAAAGAAAGAACTTATATATATCAAAAGAAGATTTAAAAAACAATTATCGTTTTCAATATAATTTAAAAAAGTATCAAAAGAATATTAAATTATTTAAATGAATTATACCACAGTAGAGACAAGATTATTAAAAAAAAAAAAAAAAAAAAAAAAAAAAAAAAAAAATATGTATGTATGACTAATTTAATTTAGTTAAAACGACCCTCCTCCCAAATGAAAGCGAAGTGTTGTCAGATGTAGTATTTTAAAAATTATGTTTAGGTACTATGGTAGTATGAAGATTACAGTGTAGTATGAATATTATGGTAGTATGAAGATTACAGTGTAGTATGAATATTATGGTAGTATGAAGATTACAGTGTAGTATGAATATTATGGTAGTATGAAGATTACAGTGTAGTATGAATATTATGGTAGTATGAAGATTACAGTGTAGTATGAATATTATGGTAGTATGAAGATTACAGTGTAGTATGAATATTATGGTAGTATGAAGATTACAGTGTAGTATGAATATTATGGTAGTATGAAGATTACAGTGTAGTATGAATATTATGGTAGTATGAAGATTACAGTGTAGTATGAATATTATGGTAGTATGAAGATTACAGTGTAGTATGAATATTATGGTAGTATGAAGATTACAGTGTAGTATGAATATTATGGTAGTATGAAGATTACAGTGTAGTATGAATATTATGGTGGTATGAAGATTACAGAGTAGTATGAATATTATGGTGGTATGAAGATTACAGAGTAGTATGAATATTATGGTGGTATGAAGATTACAGTGTAGTATGAATATTATGGTGGTATGAAGATTACAGTGTAGTATGAATATTATGGTGGTATGAAGATTACAGTGTAGTATGAATATTATGGTGGTATGAAGATTACAGTGTAGTATGAATATTATGGTGGTATGAAGATTACAGTGTAGTATGAATATTATGGTGGTATGAAGATTACAGTGTAGTATGAATATTATGGTGGTATGAAGATTACAGTGTAGTATGAATACTATGGTGGTATGAAGATTACAGTGTAGTATGAATACTATGGTGGTATGAAGATTACAGTGTAGTATGAATACTATGGTGGTATGAAGATTACAGTGTAGTATGAATACTATGGTGGTATGAAGATTACAGTGTAGTATGAATACTATGGTAGTATGAAGATTACAGTGTAGTATGAATATTATGGTAGTATGAAGATTACAGTGTAGTATGAATATTATGGTAGTATGAAGATTACAGTGTAGTATGAATATTATGGTAGTATGAAGATTACAGTGTAGTATGAATATTATGGTAGTATGAAGATTACAGAGTAGTATGAATATTATGGTAGTATGAAGATTACAGTGTAGTATGAATATTATGGTAGTATGAAGATTACAGTGTAGTATGAATATTATGGTAGTATGAAGATTACAGTGTAGTATGAATATTATGGTAGTATGAAGATTACAGTGTAGTATGAATATTATGGTAGTATGAAGATTACAGTGTAGTATGAATATTATGGTAGTATGAAGATTACAGTGTAGTATGAATATTATGGTAGTATGAAGATTACAGTGTAGTATGAATATTATGGTAGTATGAAGATTACAGTGTAGTATGAATATTATGGTAGTATGAAGATTACAGTGTAGTATGAATATTATGGTAGTATGAAGATTACAGTGTAGTATGAATATTATGGTAGTATGAAGATTACAGTGTAGTATGAATATTATGGTAGTATGAAGATTACAGTGTAGTATGAATATTATGGTAGTATGAAGATTACAGTGTAGTATGAATATTATGGTAGTATGAAGATTACAGTGTAGTATGAATATTATGGTAGTATGAAGATTACAGAAGTATGAATATTATGGTGGTATGATGATTACAGTAGTATGAAGACTACGTCATTGGCAACTCGTTTTGGGACAAATAACAGAGCTTCTAAATATTTGTAAGGAGTAATTTGATTGGTAAAAATTCCTCAGGAGTTTCAAAAGAGCTTTTTGGTTGCAACAAAAGAGCTTTTATCAGCAATGAACATTATCATTTGTTTTAGGTTGAGATTAAAAGGAAAAACGATCACTAACCCCTTATATACACTGTTCGGAGAGTCTTAACTGGTTCAATTAATTAATGAGTTGGCAGTGTTTACATATAGTATACCATGTCTCGACTTTAAAAGGTCCGTTGCAATATTTGAACACGATGAATTCTCATAAGAGAACTAGAGAAAATTAACACAATTAACGAGCTAAAACTTTTTATTTATCACTAACTTTGCATAATTATCATAACACTTATTAATTCTTACAAAAAGCGTACATATTCTTGACATTTAATGAATTTTCTCTTAAAAAGTCTTCGCGGTAGAAAGAGAGAGATAGCGTAAAAAGACAAAATGTCTTACCATTTCTTTGTCATTTTGGGAGCTCAAACGTGGAAACTCTTTTCCGTTTCAGTGGCAAGCATCTAATGTTAAAACTTGAAGAAAAAACTTGTTGCAAGAAACTTCGTGGCTAAGGGACTAAACTAATTCAAACCCTATTCAATGAGGAACCGTACTTTAAAAATCTTCACTGTTGCGTGGGTGTAAACTGAGACCCTCAAATGCCCTCCAGGATAGTTCGTCTGTCAAAAACAGGAAATCCCTCTTTCAAAAATTAACCTTTATTTCCCTCTCAAAGCTCCCGTCAGATTATGAAATTCCGTGTTGAAAGTTATCTTATAGACAGAGAGGCGATTGCAATTTCTGGAAATTAGAGAAAAGTGAGTAGATTACGAATCCACTGGTCAGCCGTGGAAAAACAGGCCGGAACTGGTCAAAAATCGACTTTTAATAAGTTGAACTAAATCCAATTGCCAAATGCGCTATAACTTGCCAAATAAGGAGCATTTTTTTTTTGGTAGCCCTCACTCTTTAATTTTCAATTAAGAAGGTTGCAGACGATTCAGATACCTGGCGATGGTCTACTTGCATCTATTAAAAAGGAGCCAAGTTGACAAAAAATATTACGTCACTAATGACGTAACTGATGTCGCCAACTTGGCTTACTTTTAAAAGTTATAAGTTTTCCGAGCCAAAGATCAGAAATCGTTTGCGCTTTTTCTCATTGTAAATCAAAATGAAGTGGGTTGCTAGACGAATAAGTTTGTTCTATTTTTGGCAAGTTATGACATATTTGGCAATCGGATTTTAGTTCAACTCATTCCAAGTCGATTATTGATCAGTTTCGGCCATTTTTGCCACGGCAGACCAGTGGATTCCTAATCTACTCACTTTTCTCCAATTTCGATAGAAAATTCAGAATGATGTTCGATGAGGTCCAAAAATTGCAGTCGCCTCTCGGACTATTACAACATGCACCAGAAAACCGTTCATCCAACATCAGTCCATTCCATTTGGAAAACAATCTTTTCAGGTTCAAGTTAAAATAATATTAATACTACATTAATATGGCTATTTTAATTTATTTCACATATCAAATTAGTTATTAATTGAAAGTAATCCAGCTATTGAAATTAAACTCTAAAATCAATAATAATAAATTCTAATTTCAATATTATCTTTCTGAAAGTTAACTTCGTTATTTTTGCTCCAACAGTTACTATACTTGCACTACAAAAATGTTATTCATAACAACGAAAAGTCAAAATTTTACTTCAAGATTAAGAGCATATTAAGTCAATTGCTCTCCTTTTAAACTCTTAGACCAACCAATTGTCTGAAAACCACTCATCTAAAAAATTAATTAAGTAAAATACTTAATCCTTTAAAGTTGTATGCTGTCATCTCTAACTTCCGCACAAGACTTGGTGTTATAGACCCAGAATTAATAAATTAATCCCCCTTCGCAAATTTTATCTTTTAAGTTTTCCTAACTACCCGAAATTTGGTGTTTGAAGTGGAAACAAACAGTTCTTAAATATTCTCCAGTTAAGATATAATAAATTAAAGATAATGTATTGAGAAATCTATTGCTTTTTTGATTACTTCAATGATGGGGAAGACACTCCTTAATGAAAAATTGAGGAAAATAAAAACTTAAATACTTCAAAGGAAGTTTTTGCAATCTAGAGTTTGACATTTAACAGGGGATTGATGTCCTAATACCTTTAGTGTTGAATAAAGAAAATCTCGGGTGTTTAGCTTGTAATTTGTTTTATTAGAAAGCTTTAAGCTTAAACTCACTAATCTTATTTATTATAATCTGGGACATAGGAAGCACCTTGAGTTTTTTTTTTTTTTTTTTTTTTTTTTTTTTTTTAATATTAAAATAATATTAAAATTTTAAAATATTAAAATATTAATTTAACAATTAATTAAGTAAAGTACTTAATCCATTAAAGTTGTATGCTGTCATCTCTAACTTCTGCACAAGACTTCGTGTTACAGACCCAGAATTAATAAATTAATCCACCTTCGCACATTTCATCTTTTAAGTTTTCCTAACTACCCGAAATTTGGTGTTTGAGGAGAGAACAAACAGTTCTTAAATATCCTCCAGTTAATGTATAATAAATTAAAGATAATTTCTTTAGAATCCTATTGCTTTTTTTATTACTTCAATGATGGGGAAGACACTCCTTAATGAAAAATTGAGGAAAATAAAAACTTAAATACTTTAAAGGAAGTTTTTGCAATCTAGAGTTTGACATTTAACAGGGGAATTTGTGTTTGATGTCCTAATACCTTTAGTGTTGAATAATGAAAATCTCAGGTGTCTAGCTTGTAATTTGTTTTATTAGAAAGCTTTAAGTGTAAACTCACTAATCTTATTTATTATAATTAGGGACATAGGAAGCACCTTGAGAGTTTTTTGTTTTTGTTTTTTTAATATTAAAATAATATTACAATTTTAAAATATTAATTCAAAAATTAATTAAGTAAAATACTTAATCCATTCAAGTTGTATGCTGTCATCTCTAACTTCCGCACAAGACTTGGTGAAATAGACCCAGAATTAATAAATTAATCCGCCTTCACACACATTTCAACTTTTAAGTTTTCCTAATTGCCCGAAATTTGGGTTTGAAAAGAGAAGTGCTTAAATATCCTCCAGTAAAATTATAATAAATTAAAGATAATGTCTTGGACAAGCTATTATTTTTTTGATTACTACAATGATGGGGAAGACACTCCTTAATGAAAAATTGAGGAAAATAAAAACTTAAATACTTCAAAGGAATTTTTTGAAATTTAGAGTTTGACTTTTAACAGGGGAATTTGTGTTTGATGTCCTAATACCTTTAGTGTTGAATAAAGAAAATCTCAGGTGTTTAGCTTGTAATTTGTTTTATTAGAAAGCTTTAAGAGTAAACTCACTAATCTTATTTATTATAATCTAGGACATCGGAAGCACCTTGAGAGGTTTTTTTTTTTTTTTTTAGCTTATTTTTCAAGGGATGTTATCAAAGTTAAAGACAAAAACTTGATCAAACTAATAACTCATACTACTATTCAATCACTTATTTTTTTTAGCCTCTATCTATTATTAAAAATTCTGAACCATTTAATAAAGTCATCGTAATATTTTCTTGTGTACAACATTTATTTGTATTTTAATTGGTTATTTCCTTTTTTTTTAGGTAAAAAAAAACTTATATATTTCGAAGAAAGTTTTTGACTTTTAGACTAAAGGTTTGACTAGGGGGGGAATATCTGTTTGATGTCTTAATACCCTTAGTGTTGAATATAGAAAATCTCATGTGTTTAGTTTTTAATTTTTAGTAGAAAACTTTTAGAGTTAACTCCCTAATCTTGTTGAATATGGAAGCGTATTGAGAGTATTTTAATTATAACATATTAAAAGTAGCTTGTAAGGTTGGTATCAAAGTTTAAGTTAAAAACTAGATTGTAATAGTTATTTGCACTACAATTAAATCGATTATTTTTGAGCTCCTATCTATTTTTAAATCCCTTATTAAATTGGATTATATTTGTCGATGGGAACGGAGTCTGCCATCCCCCTTGTCATCATCCAATTGGGCTGGTAAATAGGTTCGATGTCGATGACAATGCATTCTATCAAATTTTAGGGCTGTTACTGTCACTAAAAAGTTGATTTTATGGAATACTTATGAACCAACTTGCTGTCATCCAATCGCTTTAACATGGCATTGAAGCGATAATTGTTAAAACTCTTTCCCGTGGTCAAATTTTTTCTAATAAATAAATAATAAAATATTTCTTTAATCAGAATAAATAAATGGTATTTGGATGAAAGAGCATAAATTCACTTTCATTTTTAATAATTAAATTTTCAAACGTAGTTTATTGCACATTTTGCTGATAGAAATGTTTTTACTATCGGCGCTGTGTTATTAAATATAAAAATTGACAATGCATATAGAGGAATTTTTAAAAACTATATTTTTATGGGTTATATAACTTAAAATTCTTTACCATTAAATAAGACCATCGTATTTATAGCATGAAAATGTTATAGAATACAAAATTTGTTTATGACTATTAAAACATATTTAAAAAAGGGACATGAGTCATTTCAACAATTGTTTATTATTTTGTAGGTATAATTTTCACACGCGAAGTGGAACGCTAAAATATTTCAATGAGAATGTGTAATTCCGCTACGCTTTTATAATCAAGGATAATATTATCTTTTTTTTTTAAAATGATAATTTGTGTTACTTAACTATAAGAATGAAGATTTTTAACTTTGAATACTGTTTGTAATATGTTTAGTAATATTTTCTTGTTAAAATATTTATTTCCCCGTTTTTGAGAGTCACCAAGTTTTCTGTGTATAATAATAAGTTTTGTTATAGAACGATAAGTTTTGAATGAATAATTTTTGTTATTTAATTTTTTACTAATTTTAACTGTAATTGGTTTGTATGGCATAGATTATGGATAAGATTCACCTGAGCCAGAAAACATGTATTTTTAAACAGCTAAGTATTTACTAATATATAAAATATTTATACACTTTCTTGAATCGTTTTAACAAGATCCAGCTAAATAGGAAAGTAAACAAGCGTGGGCTTTATTATTTGAAATCTCTAAAAAGGGGGGGGGGGGGGAAATAATTCGAAGTTCTTATTATAAACTTGAAATAAATAGTATTTTCTTTATTGTTCGTTTCTGGTTGCAGAGTTAAGATGCTCGCCTAACACATGGGAGATCTTAGAATCAAGTGTACTGCAGTTCCTGTTTTCATAGTTCGTGAACGTGGCCATGATTGTGACCAACATTTTCGTATCGTTTATTGGGTTGCCTAATGGAATTTTTATTAGGTTTACTCCCATTTGAGTCGCAAATGCGAAGAAAATTCATTAAAAATGTGTTTCTCCCTAGACGGGTTACTCTCAGTAGTAGAAGTAATAATTCTCGGCACAGTATAGCCCTTATGTAGAGCTAACACATGAAAATATCCAATAGGATGAATTATACGGACAGCTGTCATAAATCATCAAGGATTGTTTGTCTTAAAATATATCAAGTTAAACCTAAACCAAAATCCCTTTATATATTGCAAGGGGCAATATTAAAACTACTTCTTCTTATAACGACAGTAATTTCAACTACCTTGGGGTTTCGCAAATAATAATAATATAACCTACTTGTTGTTTTTTTTAAATACAAATTCTTTATCGACATTGCCAATTTTTATAGTCATTATAAAAGAGCCGTTTCTGTTACCGGTGTGCGTGGCGTTGGCATCTAATTTCCAATAATAAAAACATCTAAATTTATACATTAAACATGAATTTGTGCACTCGCATCTAAATATCTTTTATATTTTTGTTTGTTTATTTATTTATTTTTATATTCATGTATTAAAACAATTTAGGTAACAGGAAAGAGTTTTTTCAATGATCAGTTAATTCTATTTCAGCGCGATTGGATGATGGCAAGCTGTTTTATTAGTATTCCATAAAAGCTACCTTTTAGTGAAAGTAACAGCCGCCAAAATTTGATAGAATGCATTGTCATCGACATCGAATCTATCTGTCAAGTTTCAGCCCGATTGGATTACGACAAAAGGTGTATTAGGCCTCCGCAGATTTGCCCGCCATCGACAAACATACAAAATAGAAGTTAATATCAAGGATTTAAAAAGGCCCACTGTGGCGATTTAAACATAAACCAAATGTCTCATCATATCTAGACGTGACGACCAAACGGTATAATGGTTAGCGTGCTAGCTTCTAGACCGCGAGGTTGCGGGTTCGAGTCCCGTGTTAGGCATGGGTGTTTGTAAATGTATGTTGGCTTGTCTAATGACGAATTTTTCGGCGCATTATAGCCAACGTGTTGCTGACGGCGACAGATAATATGAAAACAACCAACCAATCAACCATATCTAGACGCAGGAAGCGTTATTTGCGCCAACGAAACACATGTCCCAGTAGAAAATTGACTTCCATATATTTAGACTTTAATGTCGTCAAAAAGGGAATACATTTTTACGCCAAACGATTAAAATGTTCAAGTTACAGGTCAGACACTTATTACGTCAGACACTAAAATGAGTTTTTAGATCAATGATCAATTAAACATCGAAGGGATCTGTTATACTTTTCTTTTGCAATAGCACCGAGCAACTCTTTGCTATCTTGTATTTGTAAGATTTATAACATTAATATTTTTTTTTTTTTATATTCTTGCTTTCTTCGCATTTCGATTTAGGAAGGCATTTATTTCTTTAATGCTCACAAACAAATAAAAAGATTCAATTACAGTCATACGATACTGCTTCCTTTTTTGTAAATGCCGTAATTGAATCTTAACTGTTTCTGTTGGTCCATTAACTCACTCATGAATATGCAAATCCTGTAACTAATGCTAATTTTAAATGCCATTTTCTCAATAAAAATGCAAGTTTATGACATCTACAAACCATTTACACGTTATAAATATCCTCTAATTGCATCAGGCACGAGATTTAATATCATTCTGTTATTGGGTGAAAACTAACGCTTAAAAGTAATTAGCAGAACTAAAGGTTGCTATTCAGGTTTAATAGCACTGTTGTAAGTTTGGAATTCCGTTGAGACTAGCATTTCAAGCTACATAAATTTTAAGGGGACTGTTAAGTCAAAAATAAAAATTCTTCAATTTTTGCCTAAAATTCATGATATTTTTTGTGCAGTTCAATAGCAATTAGATGAAACACAACCCAAAATTTCAAAAATTTATATTGATTTCTTTTCAAGAAATTAAATTTTTATTGAAAAATTTAGCGTTTTTTCCGTAATTTTAAAAATGCTCCTTGCGATTCAAATTTTTTGCAATCTGTCTCATTTTTTTTGTACAAGCAATGCGAATATATATTGACATAATTGTGCATGGATTTTGAGTTTGACTCATCGGTTAATTATTTAAAAGTAAAACTTTGGTACAGTGGCAAAAAATGTAAACTTTTTAAATAGAAGCATTAAGAAAATTGCTGTAAAACAATAAAAAAATACCAGATTCAGAAATCCATGCACAATTGTGTTCAAAATAGTATAGTTAACAATATCTCCAAATTTAAAAAAAAATACATCAACTTTTGAATCGCAAGGAACAAATAGAATACCCAAAAAGTCTTAAAATACACATGAAGAGAAAAATGCAATTTAAGAAATTGAAATACCGACGATTTCTGATATGCGCGCTTACAAGAACTCAAATAATAATCTTAATTCTTCTCGGATCAGCAAAAGTAAGGTATGTACTGAAAGCTAGAATCACAGGCTATATATTTCCACTAAAATATAAAAATCGAAAAGTTTCAAATTTTTGCCTTAACAGTCCCCTTAAGTTAAGAGTACTTGGTAACCCTTGTTTTCACAAAAAGTAATAAAAATATTAATTTCCATGTTTATAATCTATGAAACCATTTCCTTATTCTGGCAAGTTTTGGAGCTGACCCGATTACTGCAATTGCAGAAAAAAAAAATTATGGAGAATTTACCATTGCTGCAATAGCTCCTTCGATGTTTCGAACGCATTTTTCTCAGTTCGTGATTTTTGATAGTCCCATCTTACCCAAAATGAAAAAACTTCAGCAAAAATGAATGAAATGAATTGAAATTTGGTGTGTGTCATTCTTAATATCTATTTGACAAAAATCGACACGCATTTTTGAATAAAAACTTTTTTTTTTACAAATTTAAATGTTGAAAAATACCCGTTCTTTACGCTTTTTTTACCTATAGGTACAGTACCCCCCCCCCCCCAAAAAAAAAATCAGAACGATGGCTATATCTTGTGCTCTAATTGTTGAAATAACAAATAAAAGGTACCGTTGTAAATCGTGGAAGGTTTTTAATAATTGCATGTAGTTTTTTTTTGTCATGAGGGGTCGTCTACATATTAAAACAGAACTAAACTTTAAAAAGTTCAATAGCAACCTCATAATATTATCCCATATTTGGATTCAGCTTCCAAAAAAATGTCGAAATACAAAAATTCGTAATTTTCTATTGAATGGTTTGTAATTTAAATGATAAAAAGAAAATGATAAATAAAAAAGTGGGTGTTTTGGTCATAAATACTTAAATAATTTATATTTCAGTAATTTTTTTTTCAACAGATAGTTTGTAAATTGCCAAACATAAATAGCAATCAACTTTTGCATCTATTTCTTTTTTAATAATTAATTATTAATTAATAAAACAATTTTAAATTTTTTTTAATAGAAACATACGTTTTTTTTTTTTTTTGCTTTCATTAAATTTACCATGGTCCCCACACAATTTTTTTTTTTAATTTTTGACTTTTAGTTCTCGATTTTGTAGCGAAAATGTAAAAAACGCTCACTTTAAGGGACCGTATAGTAGTTGACTTTTGAAAACTATCAAAGATTAATTCAAGGTAAACTAGAGGTGTGGGGCCATTCAAGTATTACGTAAGCACCTGGGGGGGGGGGGGGAGGTGGTTAGCGATTTGCTTATTTTTGCTGACAAGGGGGGGGGGGAGGGGGGATGAGTGATGCTTACGTAAGCATTTAATAATCCCTTTATTTCTAAAAAAAACCTGTGATATGAACTGGTATTCGAAGAACGTGCAAGAGAATCAATACTTTCTACAAATTGTAAAATGCGAAGAAAAGCAGTGTTGCTCTCCTGCTCGTAGTGGATTATTTCGCATTTTAAAAGTACGCTTTATACCTCCACCTATCAAAATGGCCCAAACACCACACGATTTAATAACAAGTGAGGAAGGGGAATTCCTGGAATTAAGTCTCCGGCTAAGCTTGAACCTGCATGTCCCTCTGAGGGGGATTTTTAAAAATGCCATATGACTATTTTTGTCCGTCCATCAAATCACAATTGTCTGCAAGGACTTGTGGGAAATGTGGTTTGTACCACGCTTCACTAAAATCGGCAATTCGTCATAAGAAAATTGTTCATGGCGAAAATAGCCAGAGAGCATGCCTAGTTCGGCCTATGAGAATTGCTGTTCGTCGAGCAAATGAACTGATGTGAGTCATCAATTATGTAGAAGGCATGGAAGATACCGAGTGGATAAGCGAAGAGGAAGTTTACCCAGATTCCTTGTGCGAAACAAGTGATGAAGCAATAACATCAGATGTCAAAAACCCTATAATTTCAGACATTAAAAACTGGCTAGAGCAACCCTTGATAACATCTGACTAGATAGACTTTGTTGATTATGAAAATTACATTTATGTGCCATTAAAATTGTGATAAACTTAAGATTTAAAAAAAAAATTAAAATATATTTTTTTTCCCTTTTAAGGCGAGTTAAAGTTCATTATTTGCATTGAATGCTAACTATTTTTTAGATTATTAAAGTTACAAAAAAAAAAAAAAAAAAAAAAAATCAGGAGCAGGGGTTGGGTTACCTTATGCTTACGTAATTACAGAGGGGGGGGGGGGGGTATGCGATTTGCTTATTTTTGCTGACAAGGGGGGGAGGGGGTCAAAAATTACCAAAAACATGCTTACGTAATATTTGAACGACCCCTGTGGAAAATCGCACAACGTTCAATTATCGTAAAATGGGATGAATAGGAACAGAATTTCTTGAAATTACAAAAATAAATATTATTTTATACAAACAAAGCAGTTTTATTTTTTATATATATTTTTTTTAATCTGTCTAACGTGTTTGGAATCGTGGAGCATATGTTTTGTGTGGTTTTTAATAGTGTTCTTTTTAAAAAAAAAATTACTTTCTTAAATTGCATTTATTTAAAACAACATTTTTTAAGCAATTTCAATAAGTTATCCTTTAAAACTTTTACTGAATCATGTGATTTTTTTATTTTATAAATAATTTCAGCGACCAAGTTACATTTGTGTTTACAGTGAAATGTTTCTGTAAAATAATCACACTTTGCCGAATACTGTTTACTAATGCCTACATTTTATATTTATTAATTTTCTAATTATCAGTAGTATACGTTATACTTCTGCAATTACAGATCGAATATCTCGTACGTGAAAGCTGTCAGTGGACAAGGCATTACCTAGAGTTTTTGAAAATCGCCACTAGATGGCTCTCCAGGTGCAAAAGACTGAGAAATTCAAATTAGCACATTCTGTTAAGAATATTAGAGTGATTCTTTTTATACACTCTGTATCATTCATTTTAACGGAAAGTGGCTCGAATGAGCACTTTCATGACATTACTTAAGAAACAGTTAAGTTTTTATGTTAAAAAAACCTTCCAAATAAAAACAAATAAATACAATGTATCAAAAATTAACATTATCATTTTCTCAATATACCGCGTTCATGATGATTTCAGCGTCTCTCCCACGTAGCAATCTAATGGCAATTCCCTAAAACCTTAAGTCCCCGCCTCACCCTTAATCATAACTATGATTCACGAGATTTTCGTCGTTCCATAAATAAAACGATTTAGAATCGGATCATTGTTTTTAATTCACCCTGAACATTTTCATTTTACACTTTCGAACCAGAAGTAAACATAAAAGTTCCGCTTAACCTTCATTTGAAGTATTCTTTGTTTAATATATAAATAGTAGCATTTAGTTCCTTCCATTATTCAATCATTAATTCCTAAAAACATTATTTTCCAGAGAATATTGCAAATTCTACTAAATTCCTTACGGTAATTCCATGTTTATAATTGTTTAATAAACTACGTACTTACATCACCTATTTAAATCAAGAGATGCACACCCTAGACATACTTTATCAAGAGAAAATAATTGTTACTTGTTACTAAATTTTAGTTTTATGGAAGTTTATTAAGTACTAGCTGCGTGGCCCTGCGCTGCTAAGGACCCGTAGAAAGACGTATAAGTTTACATTTTAAAAAAAAAGTAGAACATATGTAGTATAGGACATTTGATGATTTTTTCATTTGCAATCAGAAAAAATCACCAAAATTAAAAAACATCTTATCTTAATTAAAATAAAATTAAAACATAAATATAATAAGCATAAGTTAAATATAAATCATAATAAAAATAAGTTAAATATAAATAATAAAAATAAGTTAAATATAAATAATAAAAATAAGTTAAATATAAATAATAAATTAAATTAATTTAAAACATAACTTAAAATAAAAATCCACGCATGCACAAACCATGTTTACGGTATCGATTGACAGTAAATACATAGAAATATTTTAAATAATAATCGAACAGCTTATCGGACAGACGATTATAATCAGAAAAATAACGAGTCATATTAAAATAGCATTTTGTTTCATTGTGGTGTAATAGAAAAATATCGTTGCCTTTCCAAGATTTTTTTTAATGTCATTAAACTTTAATAAAAGCAACTTTTAATCGAATTTAAAAGTTGTTTATTACAATCTCGATATACTAAAGTTTCTACGTACCAAATTTCGTACCTCTAGATGCAAAACTGCGGATTTGTATAAGGTTCAAACATGCAGCCAATCAGATATAAATAACAAGACATATATATGTAAATTCACTTACCAAAATACAACTAAGAAATAAGAGCAAAACCATATTCCAGATCAGTCTTTAAAGATGAAGAAATAATTCCTCAGGAAGAAAAGAGTTTTTCACTTATTCAAACATCTTCAAGCTGCAAAGGAAATTGACTGTCAGTTCCTCTATTTATAATTAACACTGTAAAACATAGTTAATTTGTAGTTAAACTTGTGCTCTGACTTTAGAAGCGACTAATTGATTGTTACTGTTATAAAAATTGTTGTTTTAAAAAATTTTGTAACTACGGAAATGAGGCATAAAGAAAAGGGTGAATTAATTCCTCTTTATTTTGATTTGTAAATTCAAAACTTAGTTCATGGATGTAAATATTAAAAACTTTTATTTTTTTGCCACATACTTTTTATGTACGGTAAACTGAATTAACTGCATAAATCAACTTTTGAATTTAAGAATGTGAATTCGCTCTACACAAAGGTAAATAGTGCAGATGTTGCTTTTTAAATGAAATATTGCTTTTATTGAAACAATTATTCCTTTTTGTAAATTAGGTAAAGTAAAAAATGTCTTGTGGAAAATCTGGTATTTTGCGTTCATTAGGTACAAATATAAACTATTTTAATTCTTTTATTTTCATATAATTTTAAAAACAAGAACTAGAAATATTAGTTTAAGCGAGTTTGAACAGATTTTAAGAAAATGTAAGTGAATGATTTTAAAACACGAGTACTTTAAACGTTCAGTCTTTTCTGCTACCTATAAAGCAAAATATTTAGTTCGTTAAAAGTCCGAAGAAATATTTTATCAATGATCGTTTTCTCCCTTGGTCTTCGTTTGATGTCACCCACCATATCCTGATAAGATTTGTTGAGATAATAGTCAGCACTTGATAAGATGTTCAATAGGGGAGAATAGATCGACAAAATGAGAAATCTATCCAACTGGAACACCCAAACAATGCCCATTAAGACTCTCAGGCCTGGAATGATTCGAGGACAGAGATTTTTGCTCCCTGTTCGTACCCAAGCGCACTAAATTGGCTAAACAATTATCGGACTGCTCAATGGCTTCTCTGCCCACATTACCTTGAAAAGAAAAGCTTTAGCGAAGAAAGAAAAGCTATAATGAAGATGTACATATAAATTAGATATTTGAGAAACCATTTTTGTTGCTTGAGGTTAAGGCTTTAGGCGTAATGTTTAAAACAGCGTTCGCCACTAACTTTTAGAGACGGGCCGCATGACTTATGTTGGAACTTTCCTCTGGCCGCAGATTTATACCGAATACGCTAATAAATATATTGCTTTACTACATATGTTCAATGTTAGAAATGTGATAATTACAGAAAATTCAACAATATAAAATAATTTTGAAAACTGAACAATAATTTAACTTTTTTATATTCATAAAATAACAATTGATATTTGATTCTAGTAACAAATAATTAAAAAAAAAAAAAAAAATTCTTTACATCGTAAATCAAAGTCATAAAAAAAGTTAATCTTTTGTGATAATTTTATAATGTGACTTGATATAAACTCATAATCAATAAAGATATTTAAACCATACCTCCTAAATCTTCCATTTTAGTTGATGTTAATCGCGAGACGATGGCGGCCGGTCCGCTTTTCACTCTCAACTTTGCGTTTAAAACTAGTCTTCTACTCCATTATTGCACTGGAGTCATAGAGTTCACGATACTTCTTTTCACGTCAAAACAAAAGAGGCCAGTATGCATTAAAACACCCAACTCCTGCCCATCACATTCAGAAAAGCAGAAATCGAATTGTGCCATTCACTTATCAATGGGGTAGGGTATCATAAGTACAAAACTAAGCAATGCGAAAGAATGAGTCATTGTTAATAATTCGAACTATTCCTTTTTTATTTTTTCTCGTTGGCAGTCTCAGAAAGAAAAAAAGAAAAAAAGGAATTTCTGGACTTACTGACGTAGGCCACTTAATGAAAAATGCAGTTTTTGGTAAACACATATTATTGTTGATAAATTAAAATTATTTCCGCAAAATTTGATTTTTACTCTTCTGTACTGCCGGCGGGCCGCCTAGTGGCTGACGCTGGTTTAAAAGATGTTCCATTTAAACTTATTATCGCTCTTCGGAGTCATCTATTTGTTTCAGATTTCTTCAAGAAGTTATTCAGGAGGATTATTTGCTCTTCAATTTTTAAAGCTACTGTAGGAAGAAAAGTTACCGCATTCTTCATATGTTCTTTTAAATGACACTAAAATACGGTACAGTTGATTCATATCATTTCTATAACCTCATCTTCTGTATCCGTTCCACAATGTCAACCAATACCAGTAGGACCAGGCACAACGTTGTTCCAAGGCGTATTTACTACACTAGGTGCAATACTGGATGGATTCCCTTGAAGAAAAACAAGTACGGTGGAACCAGCAGGCTCAGGAAAAACTCCAGAAAAGAAAGTGGACCTGATGGAAAAGTCAACACAATCCTAATTCCCAGTAGTCTAAGCATTCCTAACACACCAGGTGGATCAACGCCAAAGAGCCCAAATGCAGCAGGTGAATCAATTCCATATACCCCGATCGTCCCAGTTGCTTCAACACCACGTGGTCCTAACGCCCCAGAATCTTTTGGTAGATATTTGAGTTTGTTGAGAAAAAAAAAATAATATAATTATAGTTAGTAAGTTAATAATATAACTAAGTAAATTTGAATTAAATGTTGGAATATCTTTTTACACGATTTACGATGTATGTTAGGTTGGGATTCAAGGAATAGTTTAAACAGTCGTACCGTAGCAGTATTTGTTCTGAGACCAACATGCCATTTTTCAGTCGGGTAGGTTTGGAAATATAAAAACAACTTATAACACCAAAATCACAAATTTTTGGATTACAATGTATCAGCAACAATATGCTAAAAGCAAAACATAAGTGTTATGACCATCATCAAGAGAGATAACTTTTCAACATTATTCAGTTGAATCCTATTATGTCCTTACTATCACTTATCTTATTTTGTAGTTATCTAGTTATAGTAATTGCACTATTAAGCGTCCTTTTACAAAGTTTCACAACTTGCATTTTTGCTGGTTTTGATTAAATTTTTTTTTTATATATATTGTTATGAATTTTTCCACTGAGGCAATGATGGCACAGTATTTAAGATGAAAACTACTATTTATTCACCCTTCAAAGGCACACAATTTATTCAGAGACAGCAGTTTAATCACCCGCAAGCTTCAACACAAGCTTCAGTAAGAACAACTTCGAATATAGCGATTATACAAGCTCTCTCCAGTAAACAAAGCAATCAGCTCTCATCGAAGTTCGAAGTCAATCTGAAAACTTTCCCGATCTCCAGTCTTATGTATACTTGGCGCGAGAGAACATTCCCGAAATTTCCAGCCAATTCGTCGGAAAAGAAACATCTCGAAATTTCTCGATTGCTTTAGGTGGTGTCACCTTTTTCTAACCTGTATAATCGCTATTAATAAATAAAATAATATAAAATAAATTACAATAGAATTTTAAAATAATACGTCACTATTTACACTATATACAGACAATTTGTGCAACAATATATTGTTACGAATTTCTGTATATTTGTAAATACAAGGTGAGACCGACAAGTAAGATGATTGATGTCATAATAATCACTGTATTATATATTTGCAGATAAATACATCACTGTACTTCAAAGTAGTTCCCGCCGTTTACAATACACTTCTGACAACGTTCATACAAGTTCTTGAAACTTCTGAAAAAGCCCTTCTTTGAGACTGTCTTAAGTTCCTTGGTAACATCAGCTTGAATGTCTGAGGTGCTTGAAAATCGGTTTCCCTTCAGTGCGAATTTCAGTTGTAGAAAGAGGAAAAAATCTGTTGGCGCTAGATCAGGGGAATAAGGAGGGTGTAATACTAGACTGAAATTGGCACTGAAGGGAAACCAATTTTCAAGCATCTCAGACATTCAAGCTGCTGTTACAAAGGAACTTAAGACAGTCTCAAAGGATTACTTTTTCAGAAGTATCAAGAACTTGTATGAACGTTGTCAGAAGTGTATTGTAGACAGCGGGAACTACTGTAAAGTACAGAGTTGTATTTATCTGCAAATATATCATACAGTGATTATTATAACATCAATCATCTTACTTTTCGGTCACACCTTGTATTTCGTAGTATTATTTATGTAAAAAGGAAAATGTATGTACATTTCGCATAAGGCAGTGCAAGAGTTTGTCTTCACTTCTCTTTCCTGCAATTGGTCTTTTAATGCTTGAAAATAAGTTTTACAGGGAATGCTGGAAAACGAGTTTTACAAGGAAAATGCTATTTAACATTATGGTTAATGGCAATCTCGCCAAGTTGGCTATTGTTTTCCCGACTAATTTTGGTCGCCAAACTTGGCGACCATTTATCAACACTTTCAGTCCCCTTGTACCTGTATAGGGCTTTTTGACTGCGATCTGGAATATTTTCCAAATTTCTATCTCTAGAAGATTCGCCTTCCTATGTAAAACCAAGAAAGCGGGTGATCGAGTTAGTTACTTAGTTGTCTCTCAGCGAGCGTTCAGAGAAGTTCCGAAAGTGAACTGCATTGCATTGTCTTTTGCGTTGATTTTAGCAGTTGTGTATCTACCCTACTAACCATCTTTGTCACAGTTACGTCACTGCAACGAAGTTTTTCGTCGCAAAGATCACGGTCACAATGTGACTTGCATGGGATATCGCAGCGATGTCGCAAAAGTTCACGTCACTTTCGACTTCCATGTGATATCGCTGCGACATCACAATGTGACGAAGTTGCGATGTTACTTTGTGATATCGCAGCGACATCCAGTGATATCCCAAAATAATTTTAGAATGAAATGCGATTTTCGCAACGAAAGTCTTGTCGCGGCGATATCACATTGTGATCAGTATGTGATCTTAATGATTTTGGCAATTTTCGCAACGCTTCTAAGTTAGTGTATATATTATATACCCTTTTTTCATTCATATTGGTTGGTTGTTTTCAGATTATCTGGCGCCGTCAGCAACACGAGGGCTATAATGCGCCGAAACATTCGTCATTAGACAAGCCAACATACATTTACAAACACCCATGCCTAATACGGGACTCGAACCCGCAACCTCGCGGTCTAGAAGCTAGCACCCTAAACACTATACCGTTTGGTCTTTTTCATTCATATAGCCTATTTTAAAGGCAGGTAATGAGCACCACTTTTATTTTTCATAAAATATTTCTTCTCAACATATTATTCTTGCAGTAAATCCCGATCATCGGGAAATGCTGGGAAATTAGAATAACTGAATTTTTTGGTTAATTTAAAGTCGACGGGGTTTTTTTTTGTTGCCAATTTTCATTATAGCGACATTTTAAACTATAAAGAAACGTAAAATTAAAATCTTCGCAAACCGAACCTTTAAAAAAATTCAGCATGGAATTTTTAGTTGCAATACGTATGTTATATTTTATCCTTCCAGTCGGTAATAATGTGAAATTTATAAAAAAATTTAAATCATTTTCATAACTTAAAATCCTTTCAGAAAAAAAAAAGCATTGAGCATTTTAAAATATAAAAAACAAAAAAGTCCGATAAACCGATTTCTAAATCGACCCGTTTTCGGCATGATTTAAAATGCCTATGTGTTCTATAAAACAACGGTTCCCAACCTATAGGCCGGCGACCCTCCTGTGGGTCGCGAGTAGTGTGGTACTGGCCCGTGGAAGCTAATCAAGAGTCTAATAATCCAAGATAAATATTACAGGAGCTTCAAGGGTAGAGATAGGAATAATCGAGTCACTCGATGATTAGTAACAATCCAATTATTCGATTCTATTCTTCGACGGTTTAACGAGTGAATTCTGTTTCAAGAAGATTAACTAAAATATAGAAAATATCTTCAAGTGAAGACTCGTTAATTGAATTATCGACACCATTGATCTCGTTTTGGATAAATGTTTGGCAAAAATATCCAGTTATTACCAAAACTGCATTAATTGCATTACAATTTATAAAAAGAACTATTTTTTAATCCTTTAATTCTAAAATTTTACTAATTACTGATGTACGCACGTATTGTATTATTTAGTGAGTCGCAAAGTTTTTCTTACAAAATAGGTGGTCCGCACAACCTAAGAGATTGCGAACCGTTGCTATAGAATGTCGGATTTTATAAATTACTGGTAACAACGTATAGAACATGGAAATGAAATGCATATCGCTACGGAATTCTAGACATTTAGCAAAACATTCACTTTTGAAATTGATTGCACTATCATTGACCAATCTAAACAATAAAATTATTAAACTGAAACAAAAAATTATAGATGCAACAAATTTATTTTGTGATTCCGTCTACACCAGCAGGCGACGCAACACGAGATCAATTCAAATTACCCCCTACTAAGCAGTATTCGTTTACAGCCCGCGGTTTCTTACATCTTTATTTACCCTCGGGGTGATGAATGGTTATAAGGGGTCACTTTAGCTCATATCCCTTTAGGTCAGTTTGGTATCTGGTCTCCAGCCCACTCGCTCCCTACTTTCTTTGTCTCGCTTGCAAAATTCGAGGAACGGAACAAAGAACTAAGGGAGAGTAATGTTGTACACCTGTTCAGTTTGTTAAAATACTGGTCGCGTCTTCGAAGGGGGAGAGGGGGGGGGGGGGGAATGAAAAGCGCAGTTGCCTTTCTCTTGCTTCGATCTCGACTGAATCTGATTTTCTATTTTCTTACATGATTTATTAGATTCGACTTTTTTCCTTTCCATTTTTATCTATTAATTGGACTGACTTTCCAAATAATATTGAAAATTCTTCTTTGATATTCTGTGGTTATTGGCTAACGCTTGTCATTTAAAATTTAACGAAATGAATAATAAATAACTGCAAATAATGATTTATTTTCAATTTAAATTTGTTCTATAAAGGAAACGGGGGGGGGGGGGGATTACAAATAGAAGAAATGCAACCCAACTGGTTAGTTGGTTTATATGCTCAACGACCTATTTTTATGCACAATGACGGCTAATTAGGCCGGGACCTACAGCTTAACGTGGATTACGAACCACAACGAACATCCATGCTTAACCCAGGATTCGAACACGGCACCTTTTGGCATGCGTGACGAGAGAACAAACCACACAGCCATCAGATAGGCACCAACCAATTTGGAAATGATGTTGAAAATGGTAGATAAATATAAAAATAATACAACTTTAACCGCACGATTATTATTTCTAAAAAGAGTTAATTAACTTAGGAGAACAATGAAAAATACATATTGACATTTAAAATACTTTAACTGGATTTTTAAGCGAACATTATTTCCTTTTATTATTTCAGTAACGAGTTAAGTTTAACTCGATGACTTACGACTCAGAAAAACGACTCTACATTTCTCCACGTTTTGGAACATCCTGATTTCAAAAATGTGATATAAAAAAAATTCGGTCTGTTTGTTTATGGTCAGCATAACTCCCGAACAAATTGACCGACGATGTTCAAATTTGATGTGAGGATTGGTAGGGGCCAAGGGACCTACCATTAAGGTTTTCGTCAAACCCGGCATGCGCATAAGGTAGTTTTCAGGTTTTTCAATGATTTCTAAAAAACGGCTCTTACGATTTTAATCAAAATCACTGTGGTGATGCCTCTTAAGGTGTTCTAAACATCCCCACCTCCGAAATTCACGTAAAAATGCTTAAATGGCATAAAAAGTTGAAGGAAGGGAAAAAAAGGGGGGGAAATTCAACACAGAGTTCTCCATCAACGATCGTTTTTCTCCTCTCCTCAGTTTCTCTTAAAAGAAAGAATAATATAAGAATTATCGAAAAGTATATCACCGAAAACACTATTTTGGCAAAGGTTTTTTTTTTTTTTTTTTTAACGACTCATATAATATTTATCACCAATCTGGCCATTTTTTCTAAGCGAATGAAGAAAATATAAAACACAAATACATGTTAGTATTATAGTGTAATTAAAAGTTGTGCGATGCTCCACGCCCCTGTTTCCCGGTTGCTGTGGAAGATGTAATTTCGATTACAAAGTTACGTTTCTTTATTTTAGACTATAATTATAATAAGAATAAGTAATAGATTTACATGGATTCCAGACAAACAAATTACATTGTATTTCGAAAACTAATATATATTTAATGCAATAAACGATACAATATGTGTACATTTCTTCTGGATTTTAGAATTCTGTATTACTGACTGCCTGAATTATTACTTGAATTACTGACTTTTTAAAAAATATTCTGGATGTAACGGATACTGGAATTTCTATTATAAACCCCTTCCCCACTTCGTATGCAATTAAACAAGCCAGATTTATTTAAATAACATATTTAGATTTGAGCGTTTTCCGGACATATGATGCTAATGAAAACTGAACGCAAAATTTACTTGAATATGAGAAACATTATTTGCAAACATGTATATTCATTTGGATATAGAATATTTGCTACTTGAGGAAATTTACATCAACTAAAATCCATCATAAGTCAGCTTAAATTTTAACAAATACTTCCATGATTTGTTTTCAGCAAATGAATTTAGTTTAAGAAATGAAATGTATTAATGTACCATTTTTTTAATGTATAACTCGAGAAATGCATTTTTCAAAATGAGTGGCAGATTTCTTTTTTTTAATTTGGCTTATTTCAATTTTGATCACTCGATAATCTCACTAAAGAACCATCTCTGCTTTCTCAATCTTTGAACTTTAATTTCAGATTTCGAGAAATGAACTTTATTTTACCTAATATTAATTTTTCCAAAATGGTATGTGTTAACTATTAAGAACAGTGTTCTCCACTACGCTGCCCGTAGTAGCAAGTCTGACAAATATTATTTTTTTTTTCTCTTGAGAGCCTGAGAGAAATTGATATTGACTTACAATTGATATCTCACAACTGATGATATCGACAAAATCAGCAGAATATAAGAAGGTATAATTTTAATATATTTATTCAATGTTATGCCAAGTCACATGAAGACACACAAGCAAGGTTTTAATAAAAGATTCACTTATATTTTAGATTTTAATTTAAGGTAGTATAACGAAAATATTTTTTTAATTATTAAAAAAAAAAATCAAATATCAATTACTTTTATAACAACGTGCAAAAAATAAAACTTTTTATAATAATTTTGAATAAAAAATCGTGGCGAAAGTAGCACTTTTTCGCACTAATGTGAAAAAATACTCTCTCGCAAGCCTAGTGCTCAAATATTATATAGGTTTGGGTATTGAAAAATATATTTTCAGAAGAAATTCATTGACTGGAGTTGCCAGCATTAACAAATATATGTATTAAAAATATTTTTTGCTCGTAATTACAAAAAATAGTGTATGCAACACGTGGGAAAATACTTTTTCAAACTCTTTAAATTATTTGATTTGCGCTAACAAGCATTTTACCTCGATTGAAAAAGTATTATATTCCCAAGTATAGTTGCATAAATAACTATTTTTCGAGATAGTAAAAAGTTCATTATTTTTTCCATTTTTCAAAAATATTTTTATTGTTGGATCTATTCTATACCAATTATTACATTTGTGATCTTGAACATACACAGTAAAAGTAATATGTATTGGCATATTCGGTAAAAATCTGCGGTCCACAAAAAACTTCAACATAACTCATACCGCTCGTCTCTAAAAGTTAGAGGTGAATGCTGCTCTACAGTATTTAAAAGAATATCGTGCTGTATTCAGAAAAAATATTATATAGGTTCATAATAGGTTATTCATTGTGTGAGCTTATGTTCTACTTGCAAATTTCCGAAATTATATATTTATGTTTAATAATGCACTTGAATGCATTCCATTGAAACGAGTTTTACAATTTGTTATATAACTCAGCATTTCAATAAAGAAAATATACAACACATAATTGAAAAAAAGAAAGAAAAAAAGAAATGGAATGCGCGTAAAATCAGATATTTGTAAATTAATTAAGAAGTAAAATTTTTCATTCCATGATAAAAGAAAATCTTTAGAAGCATCTGGTAATCCCAATGTATTCAAAACAACTAATGAAAAATACAGCTTTAAAACATATTCGAATTTTAAACCAATCAAAAATGTTTATTTTATTAATATGTCTTCCAAGCAACTATATATGACGTCAGAATATAAATTATCTTACTTTTAAATAATTGTAATGGCAATATTCTGGTTCACTACACATAGCCAACCTCCTTGACACATAGCGTAGAATGTTATTAATTGCATTTTCGAATCGGTAATGTATATATTTTTTATTATTATTTAACTTCAAATTGCTATTATAATAACTTTTTATAAATTGTTTTTAGAAAATTAAATTTTTGTTGAAAGCAATACATGAGACCAGTGAAAAAAAAGTATTTTCTTGCACGCCTCGTGCTCAAATATTATATACTAGTCTTGACATTGCATTGAAATGACACATTTTTAGAAGAAATTCATTGACTGGAGTTGCCAACATTAATAAATATACGGATTGAAAATATTTCTTGCGCGTAATTATAAAATATATTGTATGCAACACGTGGGAAAATACTTTTTCTAACTCGGTAAATTATTTGACGTGAGCAATCACACTCGTCAATAAGCGTCACTTAAACTTATTTATTCAAGTTGTAATTAAAATAATATAACAAGCATCATTATCCTGGTTTGCTGTTATTGTATTCCTTATTTGCCATGACAATATTGAAACTTGCTTAACTAGAAGCTGAAACATTCTGTTTATGTATATAATAATCTTCTACTGGCCTAAGTATTTTCTGTAGGTATCTGGAAAATGAATATTAATTAAACATAACTCTGAGGACAAAAGAACTTCGCAATTCTACAACAAGGTCATTAAAAGTGCTTAATATTTTTGAACTTTTTCTCAAGGCCTTAAAAATGCTTATATGTCCTTAAAAGTCCTTAATTTTTGCAGTTGTTGTATGTCTAATGGACGATTCCCGCATTTTAAATTTTTTTATTCAATTCTAAATGCTTCGAAAAGGCCATAAACACAAAAAGTTCTGCTCAATGCTCTTTTTCTTTTTTTTTATTTTGTAATCAAAATTACCTTGTTCGACGTTGGCGAGAAAACAACTTGTTACGCTGGAGAAACTCTTCTATGTAATTGGATAAATGCCAATGCAAGAAAATGATTTCCATTTGAAAAACGGATGATTTTGAAATTATTCAAGAAATAATATCCTCTACATTTGATTCTTTTCATCTAAATTTATTCAGAATTGAAAGTATAGGATTGGATAGTCTTTTCTATATTATTTTTATTTTCTTTTAATTTTTTGAATAAAATATGCATAATTATCTACCAGTATAACTAACTTTGAAAACCCTCATACTATATTTTACACTGATGTTCCCTTATTTTTGTGGATTAAAATTGATTATATTTCTTTTTACTTTCTTTTTTTAATTCATTTAATAGTTAATTTATGAATATTAGAGCATTTTATAACAGAATTTAACAATTAACTTTTGGGTTTTTTCTGGAAAAGGAAGTGGTCAATTACTAGCATGGCTGTGGTCAATTACTAATGTCTACTTGGTCAATTACTGGCAAAATTGCTTTTGGTAAGAAATTCTGATGATATTTTAAATTGTAAAAAGGACTGGAACACCATGTTAATTTATTATTGAGCTTCATTAATCAATTTATATATTGGGAAGTTTTCATAACATTCCGTTAATAATTTTTTTAAGAAAAAAAATTAAATGTGTAGAAACTTGCACTAAATGGTCAATTACTGGTAGGTTCACCTTATAATATTGTTAGAATATATTACCCCTCGAAAAAATGTCTTAATATTTTATATGCAAACCCAATATATGTACTAATTTTATGTAAGTTATGTGTAAAAACTGAAATAAAATTATTCAAGGTCAAATAAAGTGATTATATATACAAATTTATGATTAAGATTTTTGACAGGAAACTCTAGTAACATGAATATTAATATTATTGTAAAGTACATTCCTGAGAATTGTTTTAACAATGATGTTTAATGGTTTTGCCTTTAAGTTGTCTTTTGAACACATAACTTCTATTCGAAGCCATCGTCAAATGTTATTAACACAATTTTAAAAATAAATTTAGTTGAAAGAAGGTTATAGTTGCTGAATCATAATTCAAATTAAAGCAGTGTTTATCGTCGAAAAGGTAAACATTGACGAAGGAAATATTCACGGGCCAATTGTGATTTACCAAGTAAGTGGGGCAATTCCATGATAACGGACTAACATTCTAGTGTTATTTTAACACAAATACAAACCCACTAAGGAAAGATTTTTAATTTTGACAGAAAATGGCACTTATATAAATATTTGAAGGGTACATGATTCTTATTCTGGGTATTAGAATTTGTTGCCATTTAATTAGAGTGCACAATTTGGTTATAAAGTCAAGGTAACGGACTAACTGAAAAAGAACATATTTCTTTTGTTCATTCAAAAATTTTAAAAGTCCGTGAATTATATAATGTAAAATAAATAAATGATGTATAGAATGAAAGAGTAAGTGGTAATGGACAAACAAAATCATAGTAATGGACTAACATACAGTAGGTATAAAAAAAAAGTCTCCATACGGAAGTCAAAGTTGCAAATAAATTAGCATAATTTCTAATCTTTTGCTTCATATCACCAGTAACTACTGAAATATGTTTCATTTGATTCTTTAAAATAATTTTATAGTAAATGCCTGTTTTTACAAAATGCAGCAAGTATTTAAATTGAAATATTTAGGAAATGTTGCTAACTGCCATACAAAAAATGTTTCAGTATGCAATATGAAAATTAATTCTGAAGTCTTCCACAACAGATTTGCAGTAAATATTTAAAATATGAAGTGTACGCAAGTGCCTTGAAGACATGATAGCAGCAATTGTTTAATTTTACCTCGTAGCTGATCGTCTTAAAATGGAGTTTCGAAACCTAGTTGTCAGTTGGCGATTCAGTTATGAAATTATGGATTATCTATGAAAAAAATTGGAAATCTTTTATATGTTGAAGCCTATAGTACAATATATTATTAAAAGACACCATGAGCTTCAAACTTTTGAGGATAGAGATCGATCCGGAAGATCTTCAAAGCTAAAAAGCTTGCTTAAAAGAAATATCCTATAATAAGGTTCAAGATAATCCGCAAATAAGTGCACCTCAAGTCGCACATGGCTTAAAAATTGACAAAAAAACATTGAAAAGAATTCTCAAGAGACAATTTTTGTGCATTTGTTACAAGATTTTGTGTTTAAATTTCAAGATACACTTACCAATCCCTACTTCCTTCTACAAAATATACATTGCTGACACCAGCAGCCCATATACACCACCACACCATAATGCCTCCTCCACTGTGTTTGACAGTTCCACATAAATTCTAAATTAACATTTGTTGATTTGGTTTTATCCAGACCATAACTCGATTATCTGACCCTTGGATATTAAATTTTAATTCATCATTAAAAAGAACTGATTCACAAAAAGATAACTGATAACTTGCATGCTTTTTTGCAAACTCAAGGCGCTTTTTTCTGTTACAGGTACTTATTTAAGGATTCTTACGGGCTGAAAGTTCATTCAGACCCGCTATTTTTATAATATTTCTCGCCGTTTGAGATGTCCCTTCAATATTTTTATAAATTTTTATCCCATGTGCGACTTAAGCAATATCTCCAAAGTATTTCAATTTAAATACTTGCTGCGTTTTGTAAAAACCGACATTTATTTTAAACTTATTTTAAAGAACCAAATTAAACATAATTTCAATAGTTATTGAAGATATGAAGCAAAGGAGTAGAAATTATGTTAATTTATTTGTAACTTTGGCTTCCGTACTGAGACTTTTTTTACCCACGGTATGTGTCTACAATCAAATAAATCTGGCGACCAAGCACAGAACATAAACTTAAGCATTTAAATATAATTGAATATATAAACATATTGAAATAGCTTGTTTTTTGTTTTTTTACATTGTGATGCCATAAAAAATATGGTAATTGTTTTTTGAGGTTGTACATTATTATGTCTTGTGTGCTATTAAACAAGGCATAATTTTACCTCTTCTTCTGTTATCCGATAAGCGTACTGCAGCTTAGTCAAGACATCATCTCTAGTTTAATTCAAACATATATCTTATTTCCTTTTTGAATTTATCTTAGCAATCATCATATTTTGGTAAGAGTGCCTTGCTGGTTATCCGAGCTACATGTGAAGCTGTAATGACCGAAGATGAAAATTCACTATTCAAAATGTTTCATCTTGTGTTAATGATCATCAATTCAAAGTGTATGACTTTTTCTAAGCTTTAGGATCAGACCTACTTAAGTGTAATATTACTCTTAAGTAAGGTTATTTGTAAAACCTGAGATATAAAATATCTATAGTTTTGTGTTTAATAGCATTCATATGGCTGTTATGACGCTGGTACAACATTTTATCATATAAATGATCTGTTATCCAAAAAGTCAGTCAACTAATTTTTACTATTTTGTAGTCAATAGGTCCTTGCCATATTTGAAAGAAAGTTTCTCAAAAGCACCTTTGGGGAGAATTTAGTTGATGGTTCATGGAGAAGACAAACCAACACTGATCTGACATGGAACAAGAGCCTGCTAAACCAGTTGGGTGAAGCAAGACTTTCCTGGTCAATGACGTAGAGCTGAAGACGATTATGATAGTCAACAGGTAAATTACTCTTTTGATAGCAAAACTAGTTTTCTGGCTAAAATTTTTTAAATGAAAAATGCCATTATTGTTCATGTAGTTTTACTCATTTTATAATTTTTGCGCAGGAAAAGTGTGCATAAAAATTACTTATGGTTCAAATATATTTGAGTCATAAGCTTCAATTCCATTGACTATCCATGCACAATATTAATTTTTAACTAAAAATATGTCAATTTAAATTCTTTATAGTTTTGAAATTACTATATATGTATATATATATGTGTATATGTATATATTATATATGTGTGTATGTATATATATAGGTATGTATATATATGCATATAGATATATGTATGTATATATATACATAACAAAAGGAAAAAAATGAAATTACAAATGTAAAATCAAAAACATCAAAGCTATAGAAATACAACAAATTACCAGTACATATGCTAATAGGTTAAAAAGTTGCCCCATGGTACAATTCCAAATTTCTGCCGTTTTTCATTTTATTTTGTTTGTATATATATATATATGTATGTATACCTCAAAATATTTACGTAATCCATGAAGCAAGAATCCATGGTGAAGTATGGCTGCTGTCAACATTTTGCAATACTAATTGAACATAACAGCATTAATTTCTTTCAAATTTCAAGAAATTGTAGTCTTCAGATATATCTTCTATGAAATGTAATTGATTTAGAAGAAATACAATAATGCCACTAAGGAAAAAGTTAAGCCTGAGGATATTTTTTTTAGCTTCTGAATTCTCTAATTGACCATATATGTTATGCGTGTGTTATTGTCTATGTATGAAAGTGAAATTAGTTTTTCTATATAAAGACTGGAGTACTTACTTTAAGCAAAGTTTGAAACAACATATCATAGAGGTTAAATTGTGAAATAATTAGTTATAACAGTTGTCTAGTTATTCTGTGATATAACTAGTTTTTGTATAAAATTCCTAATGATATACAATTAGATAGTAAAATAAAAGCACGCAATAATTTTTTATTTTATCTTTTGTTGCAAAACTCTAAAAGTAACAAAAGGTATAGCAGGCATCTTCTTCGAACAGTCGTTTGAAGCCCCTCAAATTACCTTATTATTTTAAAATCACTTACTGTTGCCAAATGTATTGCTTTTAATAATAGTGTTCTCAAATATCAATTTTGGGGAATTAGAGGTCCCAAATGGTTGTTGGACGTAACAACTTTCAGTAACAAGTCAATTTTTTTAGCAATAATTAAAAATGGACAAATATTTTTTGTCACTAATTAGGAAGTACTAGTCTGATAAAACCTCTGTTATCAGAGTGAGTCATAGATAGACATAAATATCAGCATTAGGTATTGTATTCTTTTACTAAGAGATGTATTGAACCTTGATTCGAAAGGCAGAACTTGGCATGGCTTGGATATCTGGTCATGTAGTGATAAGTTGTATCTTGTGAATCCATTATTCAGTTCAATGGAACTTTTTTAATATATAAGTTATATTTTTTAAGAAATAATGGAGGGAAATGTTTAAAATTAAAAACTGTTTTAAAACCATATTTTTTTTTTTTTTTTTTTTGTACTTTTAAGTCTCACAGGTGAAAAGAGGATCATTTCCAGCTCGAGTTAACATATTTCCTACTGCATATTCATTAAAAACCAAAAAAAATAAAAATTGTCAAATAGATAGCAATATGTGCAATTGTAAATAAACTATTTGTTGGACGCAGAGGTGTGTTAGCTTTTTAATTGGTATACCATTTATCAGTTTTAGTTTTGCAAAGGTAAGGTAAAAAGGATTTAAAAGGAAAAAAAAATCAGAAAGTAGTAAGTCATACTATTCCAAATAAATTTGTTAGTAATTAATGGATTACAGTGATGAAAGCTGTAAATAATCACTTGTAACAATATCAGAATTGAGTATAGTTATCAATTATTTATGTTGGCATTACACATTTTAATTACTATTATAACCTTGTTACGAATATTTAAAGTTGGCACAGAATTTCTGTTTTTATTTTTATGAACTAGCATTCTGTGCTATAATTGCATTAGATTTTTAAAATTGCATTGTGAGTGGCAATTTTAAAAATGGTGTATTTTAAACTGAAATTTAAGAATAACCTATTTTTAATTTTCTAGGTCCAAAGCCTACACCTAATGCTCTGAAACATGGAGAAAGAATACTACATTGAAGGAAGTGGCATAATTCCTGACAGTCAGATTTTCAGATACCTTGCCGAAAAGAAAAAAAATTCTGCAATATTTAGTGTAACAAAGAATATGTTTGCTTTGTGTTCAATAAAATAAACTTATTACCTTATGTTTTTCTTATGTTTTTACTCTTATTTTAATTGCATATTTCCATTTATATTTTTCTTTTATGCTAAACTTATAAAGGGGAAGATTTGCACAAAATGGCAAAACAACATTGTAATCAGTTTAAAAGAAAAATTGAGATGCATGAGATACATTACATTGTGCTTTAATAGATTTAGTCATGTTTTGTCTTATTTTTAAGGTATATATTTAGCTGAGAAATCTATTGGAATGGATAAATTCTCTTGGTTAAAGGCTAATTAGGTAGTTAACTGTTTCATTGGTTTTTAATATAGGAGACTAGTTTTTACTTCCCAAAGTCTTGTTGAAGACGAACAAATATTTTCTAATGCTATGATTCTTTAATTTATTATACCATTAAGTTCATGTATATTAAGTTTAGAAAAGTTCATACTTATAGAAAATATTCAAATATTTTCTAACACTATGATTATACCATTAAGGCCAGTCATTAAAGTAATAACTGGCCTTGATAGTATAAATTATATTACCATAGTATTAGAAAATATTTGACATAAAGAAAAGATACTGAGCCTCTTCATAGTGAGAGTAGGTACTTGAAACAGATATAGGTAGTTGATAAAAAAAATTAATTGTGAATTTTTTGTATAATTATGTTGCAGGAACAAGGCTTTTGTTGTGAAAATCACATAGATGTCGACAAAATCACTAAGATCACAATGTGACATCGCAGCGACAAAGCTTTCTTTGCGAAAATCGCATAAATCACACGGATGTCGCCAAAATCACTAAGATCACATTTAGGTCACAAAGCGATATCGCAGTGACAAAGCTTTCGTTGCGAAGATCGCATAAATCACACGGATGTCGCCAAAATCACTAAGATCACATTTAGGTCACAAAGCGATATCGCAGTGACAAAGCTTTCGTTGCGAAGATCGCATAAATCACACGGATGTCGCCAAAATCACTAAGATCACATTTAGGTCACAAAGCGATATCGCAGTGACAAAGCTTTCGTTGCGAAGATCGCATAAATCACACGGATGTCGCCAAAATCACTAAGATCACATTTAGGTCACAAAGCGATATCGCAGTGACAAAGCTTTCGTTGCAAAGATCGCATAAATCACATGGAGGTCGCCAAAATCACTAAGATCACATACAGATCACAATGTGACATCGCAGTGACAAAGCTTTCGTTGCGAAAATCGCATAAATCACACGGATGTCGCCAAAATCACTAAGATCACATTTAGGTCACAAAGCGATATCGCAGTGACAAAGCTTTCGTTGCAAAGATCGCATAAATCACATGGAGGTCGCCAAAATCACTAAGATCACATACAGATCACAATGTGACATCGCAGTGACAAAGCTTTCGTTGCGAAAATCGCATAAATCACACGGATGTCGCCAAAATCACTAAGATCACATTTAGGTCACAAAGCGATATCGCAGTGACAAAGCTTTCGTTGCAAAGATCGCATAAATCACACGGATGTCGCAAAAATCACTAAGATCACATACAGATCACAATGTGACATCGCAGTGACAAAGCTTTCGTTGCGAAAATCGCATAATCACACGGATGTCGCCAAAATCACTAAGATCACATTTAGGTCACAAAGCGATATCGCAGCGACAAAGCTTTCGTTGCGAAAATCGCATAAATCACATGGATGTCGCCAAAATCACTAAGATCACATTTAGGTCACAAAGCGATATCG